>JAXDDW010000077.1:1880000-2293530 GCA_034670385.1 Hoplostethus mediterraneus | reverse complement strand
TTTGGGAACCTACGTCAGCGCCCTGCCAGGCCGTAGAGGGAACTGTATCATTACAGCATTGTATGGTGTATGTAATGATTATGATAATTGTAATGTAAATGTGCTTTGCTGAGGTTGCATTGTAGTGCGGTTTGCAGTTACTGATACATACTGTTCGTTGCTCAATGCTGTATATTTACCTCCCCTTTTTCTGTTGTTTACAGAACCATATAAACACTCATAAGTGTAACCCCACTCATACTCCACGCCTCATTATTCTGTGTCCTGACCGACGCCCAGAGGCGAACAGTGTCAACTACTATCGAACAAAATCCATTATACAGTCCTTTTGAGTCCCTCCCCAACAGTTACAATTATGTACAATTAATGTTTGACTTAACTGGGTGGTGACAAGGACAGATGTGAACTGAGATTCTGGTTTCGTCAGCTTGGCTAGGTGGAAATGTGGGTGGGTTTAAACAGGCATGACAAGATTCTTGACTTCTAAGAGATCTAGTCTTCCTAACATGAGTATCACTTAAACCCATTGCTTCAGTCTGAGAATTCATTCAGATTAAATTTACTGGCAATGTCAAATGGACATAATAACAGCATCCTGACCAATACCTGGGTAAATAATAATAGTAATTTGATCCTCCGCACACAAAAACAAGATCTACCAAGGCAGTCACAGCTAAATATCCTACAGTAGGACCCTTTTATATTGTTACAGTCTTCCCAATTTTCTGAAATGTATAGTTATCAGCAAACTTCCCTCCATATTCTTCACATTTAGCCACCCCCATAAACTTGCCATCAATTTCTGCTCCTCCAAACGTATACAGGGGATTCTTATCCTGATAACAAAAACAGTAAGGTGGTTTTTCAAACATTCACACCTGTCCAATAGGCTCTGGTCTAATCCTGAGATCTGTTGACCTATGGATTGGGATAAGTGAACCATACTTGTTAGCACAATTATTATCGAATATACTGTCTCGCAATATGCTGAGCATATTCACAAAGGACATCATTCATCTCATCTTTCTGTAGTGGCCTTCCAACAGGGCTAAGACATGTATCTATGCTATCACAAGGGGGTACTACTACTGCTATCAATCCACGCTGATCTGGATATGTATGCCTTACCATATAAGTCATCATTTCATACCATGTGTTTCCCTTCACATCTAGTCGTTGTAGACTGTCATCTAATCCCTCTACAACATCAATCTTCATTGATTTTCATTGAAAGACCTAAGATTCTCTTAGGTCTGTTATAAATTCCTTTTAGTGAACCTACTGAATCTGTAATGTTTTCTTTCAAAGTAGCATTTGATATCAATATTCCTTCACTGGGTACTAGTGAACACACTAGCACCACCAACACCACAAACTCCAATTTGGCCATTTCCTTTATGGTATTGGTGCCTTCTTACAATGAGACGCGTGGATCCAAGTTGTTCTCTCCTGCACTTTTACCGCCGTTGGTGTAGTGAGCAGAACCTGGTATGGACCTCTCCAACGCGGAGAATGCCAATGCCGCCTCCTCAGATCCTTCACCAGGACCCAGTCACCAGGCTGGAAGGGATGAGTCGTTTCTCCCTCCCTCAGGGGCAACGGAAGGGCTGCTTTCACCTGGGCAGAAATAGAACTCACAATCTGGGTTAATTTCCTGCAATAGGCCACTATGGCCTCATCTACAAGAATTTGGTCTGTATGTTTTCCCTTATACAAACCTTGGCCCATGGGCATAACTCTGCCTGTCAAGACTTCATGTGGTGACAAACCTGTGGTAGAGTGATGTCTACCTCTCATATACATTAACACCAGGGGGAGACAAGAAACCCAATCTAATTGTGTCTCCTCCATCATCTTTGTGAGCTTGTTTTTTAACACCCCATTAGCTCTTTCAACGGCACCCCCACTCTGTGGATGATAGGCACAATGCTGTCTCAAATCAATACCTGTTTTTTCTGCCAAAAATGAGATTGTGTTAACAAAATGGGAGCCATTGTCTGATGATAATTTTTCAGGAATTCCCCACCTTGGAATGATATCCTGTAGCAGATGTTTGGCTGTTGATTTTGCATCTGGATGTTTACAAGGAAAAGCTTCTACCCACTTAGAGAACATGTCCACAACAACCAGACAATACTTATATCCTCTAGCTGGAGTTCAATGAAATCCATCATAAGATGTTGAAATGGACTATTTGGGATAGGAAATACTGATTGTGTCATGTTGTGTGACTTACCTATGTTATGTTGAGCACACACCAGACATATCTTGCAAAGATTTTCTGCCACTGTGCTAAACCCAATCGAATCCCAATTCTGAGCAATGAAATCAATCATTCCCCCCTTTGAAACATGGTCCAGCCCATGTGAGAGCCATGTGGGGAAAAAGTTGTTTGGGCAAGTAGGGCTTATCCCGCGGACCCCTCCAGGCACCTGCTGGATCACAACAACCATGTTTCCTCCACGTGGACTTTTCTGCAGGACCAGCCATTAATTGGATGTCTTTAAGGAACATCCAATTAAAATGTGGATCAAAAGGTGTCTGGTCCACAACAGAGCCAAGATACATCCGAAGCGAGTGTGAGTCAGGTGAAACAGCAGCAGATTTAGCAGCAGAATAATAATAATAATAATTTCCTTTAGAAACGGCATCTGCTATCCTAACATGTGCTTGACACTTACAGACAGCTACCTGGGATGGAAGCAAAATGGCTTCAAGAAGATCGTTAACAAGGCGGTGATGTTGAATAGACGTGCCCTGTGATGTAAGGAATCCTCTATTCTTCCATAGAGTTCCAAAGCCATGCACCACTCCAAAGGCATATCTACTATCAGTGTAGATATTGACAGACTTACCTGCTGCAAGGATACATGCTCTTGTCAATGCAAAAAGTTCAGCAGCCTGGGCAGAAAGATGACCCGGAAGTCTCGCAGACTCCACTACTTCATGATCGCTAACAATAGCATAGCCAACAGCTCCAACCACATCTACCCGTCTAGCTGATCCATCCACATAATAAATCAGATCCGGGTTAGAAAGAGGTGCAGCAGAAAGATCTTGTCTAGGAGTTACTGCCTCATTTATTACTGCCAGACAATCATGAGGTTCACCATCCTCCTCAGTAGGAAGGAGAGTGGCTGGATTCAACACATTACACCTTTGCAAAATGACATGTGGTAAACTCAAGATATTGTAATAATGCAGAGTGGTAGCAGGGGTAAAGTGAGCCGTTTTGGCCTGTAGAAGAATAGTGGCTACAGCATGTGGAACCAAAACAATCAAAAGGTCTATAAGCCACCAAAGACGCCGAAGCTGTCACTGCTGCTGCAGCCGCCGCCACAGCTCTAGAACAAGGAGGAAGACCTCTTTCAACCGTCGACAGTTTTTTACAATAGTAGGCAACTGGTTTAAATTTATCACTGTGTTGTTGAAGTAGTACAGCGCTGTAGAACCCATTCTTCTCATCAACTGCCAAGCTGAAGTCTTTTGACATATCAGGAATGCCCAAAGCAGGAGCAGAAGCTAAAGCTTCCTTCAATTTCATAACCGAGTCATGTGCAGTCAGTCCAGTCGCATGCGTCATATCTGAAAGCGGTTGAGCTATTTTAGCATAATCACAGATCCACTGTCTGCAGTAGCCTGTACATCCTAAAAAAGACAAAACCTGCCTTTTCATCACTGGTTTAGGCATTGATAGCACTGCTTGAATTCTGTCTGTGCTAATTGTCCGTTTGTTTTGTGAAATGTCATGACCTAGGTAGTGCACTTGTTTTACCAGCTGGAGTTTTGCTAGGGATGCTTTGTGTCCCTGCGAAGCCAAATATTTCAGCAGGGCATTCATATCCGTAATGCAATTTTCTTCAGATGTGGAACACACAAGCAAATCATCCACATACTGAAGCAACGTACTCCCTTTAGGGAATACAAAACCTGCCAAATTTTCCTGCAACGCGGCTGAATAGACCATCGGTGATTCTGTAAATCCTTGGGGAACTCTAGTCCAAGTATATTTCCTTCCTTTAAGGGTGAAAGCAAACCAGTACTGAGATGCTGGATCAACTGGAACACTAAAGAAAGCATTGGCCAAATCTATCACAGTAAACCAATTTGCATTGCCAGGCACAGAAGACAAAATTGTGGCTGGGTTGGGTACAACCGGTGCTCGAGCAAACACAGCCTCATTTACAGTGCGCAAATCATGAACAGGACGCCAGGATGTTCCATCAGCTTTTCTCACTGGAAGAAGTGTTCTCACCGCCAGAGTGTTACATGGCGATGTTGGACATGGAACAATAATTCCATCCGTCAAGAGTTGCTCAATGATGGGAGTCATGCCTTGTTCTGCGTCAGGTCTCAGAGGATACTGTCACCTATTGGGCCTGTAATCTGTTTTAGGAACCACAACCAGTGGAGTGGCATCCTTAATCAGACCCACATCATACTTATGAGTTGCCCACAACTTTTCAGGGACCCCCTCCAATGCTGGATGGGTATTTTTAGACTCAGAATTGTCCATCACAAAATTATGGACTATATTGGGAAATTGATCCGCCAATTCAACTGATTTGTGAGCACTCAATGTGCAGTGGAAAGGATGGATGATGACTCCCTCTCTAAAGTTTACCCTCTGACCTGTGGCTAAACCAGTGTCACAACAGGACACACCCATGTCTTGTAATGCCATTCCTACATCATAGTCTGAAAATGCTAAAGACCTTGCTAGAACAACATGAGGGACGCCAGTCTCCAAAAACACTTTCCTCTGCATCTCACTTAATTAAACGAGCAAAGCGACAAAATCCTCTGTGACCACAATACCATTACCATGCAACCTTTCCTCATCTGTTTGTCTATCCCACTCTGTCTCAAACTGCTCATCTGCACCTTCATTTGTAACATGAGACACACACCTATAGGTGCATGAATCATGTTTAACAAACGTTTCATCAGTATGAACTCCAACAAAATCTTGCAGTTCCCGGATAGCTGGAGAGGGATCGATATCCCAACAATAATTATACCTAGGAACAGTTGTGGCGTGGCACACCATAACAGTCGAAAGTTCGTCACTAGAGCCAGATTTTTTCAAAACGAAGCCTCTTTCAGTGCAAACAATAGTCAGACCCAGAGCACACAACAAGTCCCTTCCGGCCAAATTCACTGGACATTCTGGGACGATGACAAATGAATGCTGTACATTTGAAACATAAAAATCCTCGCATTCAACTGGACACAAATTGGTTACTTTGCACTTTATAGGCTTTCCGAGACTCCAATACAGGTCTTAGTTCTTTGAGACATCCCCAAATCTTCTGTTGTTGATCTCAATGATGACTCAGTAGCCCCTGTGTCTGCCAACATTTCATAAATAGTGACATGGATTTTAATCTTAAAAATCGGGAGCTCTTCAGATTTGTAGCGGAGAGAAAAACATAGTAGGTCAGCTTTTTCACAGTCACTCATTTGGGATTGTTTACTCTCCTCCTGACATACGGTGGAAAGATTTGAAACTTGTGCAGGTAGTCATGACCTTTGTGATGGTTGATTTCCGTCTCCAAATGGTCTGTTCACTGACACATTGCCAGTTGGTGGGCGTGACATTCTTTGCTCACCTTCCCATTCCTCTGACATTGTGGCGGTACATTCCCTGGCATAGTGACCCACTCGACCACACTTCCAACAGGCATCACTTCCTTCTTCGTTGCCAGAAGAGAAACTCCTGCCTCTTCCTTGTCCACGGCCTCTGCCTCTGCCTCTGTGAAACGGAGCATAATAGGCCAACTGAACCAGCTGAAGCTTCTCAGCTGTTGTTTTGGTTTTCTTCATTTGTTGGTTTCTTTCGTCCTGAACAACAGTCTCAGCATGTATGCAGTATCTTTTAACATTGTTCAGTCTTGCAGTTTGCCATGCCACACAATGCCTGACAAAAATGGCTCTGACTTCCGGAGACAAACCATCCACCAAGGTCTGAACCAACTGTCTTTCCCATACAGAATCATCAACGGTATTGGTTGGTTGTACATTTCCGCTGTGTGTGTTAAAAACTTGGAGCTTTCTGGAGAAATATTCATCAAACGTCTCTCCTAATTTTTGCACAAGGGCGTTCACAGTTGTCATATTTATAACTGGTCTGAATTGTGTCTCTAAGGTTGACACAAAGCTGTCAACTGAGTTTGGTAAAGAGCGGCAAGGCTAGTCTCCCACGGTGCAGTGGAATCCCAATTAGCAGGCTTAACTTCCGCCCAAGCAAGGCCCATTTTGGTCACACAGACATGCTCCAATTCAGCTGAGGTGGGTTTACACTGTGTCACCATCTTCCTTAGAGCATCTGCAAACATTTTTCCATTATTCTTATGCTCTGGAAGTTTATCAATGATAGCCTGTAGTTCTGTTATCTTCCATGGTCTATAAACATGTTGAACACCCCCAGTACCATTAGGGCATTCTATCATTGGGCCAAGAAACAAACTGTCCACAGCACTTAGAAAATTCAGAGACTTTAATTGATAATATTTTAACGAACTCCCTGAGCCAGGGTATCAAATCTGGGGTTTTGTATTCAGATTTATCAGATCATTTCCCTATATTTCATTACTCTCTTAAGATCAATAGAGCTAAACATGATAAGAAAACAATGCACAAAAGAATCATGAGCAAGGCAAATGTTGATAAATTAAAGGGCATGCTTGCCAATATCTCATGGAATGATCTATATAAAGAAAACAATACGAATGTTGCATATCAACATTTTATGAAAGTGATTAGTGCTACATTTGATGAATGTTTTCCTAGTAGCAGTTCTACTAAAAAGCATAGACAAGACCTCAATAAGCCTTGGTTTACACCTGACTTACAGAAGCTATTGAGGAAAAAGAATAAACTATATAGAAAATATATCTCAAATCCTACTCCTTCTACCCATGATAATTATAAATCCTATAGAAATAAATATAATCATTCCATTAGATCTGCAAAAAAGGAATACTTTAGTCAAGAATTCAAGATGTGTTCAAATGATAATAAAACCACTTGGAAAGTAATAAACCAGTTATTACAAAGAGAAAAGACTACCTTGGAGCTACCCTCAGTCTTTTCGGATGGTGAAACTTCTTTCAACAATCCATTTGATATTGCTCAAAAATTTAATTACTTTTTTGTTGGTATATTGGTATCAATTTGGCTTACAAAATCCCTGCTTGTCAAGGGAATCCACTTGATTTTATTTCAAGAGATTTTCCAATTATTTCTTCTTTTGAGCCCCCTCATGCTCGAGAAATAAGTGACTTAATTGATGAACTAAGAATCTCTGCTGCGGGTCATGATAACATCTTTGCATTCCTTGTTAAACAGGTGAAACAGTCAATACTGCAGCCCCTTGTTTATATTTGTTCATTGTCTCTGAAGTCAGGGGTCATGCCAGACGACTTAAAAATCGTCAAAGTTATTCCTTTATTTAAATCGGATGATCCATGTTGTTTTAACAACTATAGACCGATATCTATTTTGCCTTGCTTTTCAAAAATATTAGAAAAAATTGTCTACAAGAGGATTCTTTCCCATCTAGATTCTAACCTGATTCTGAACCTGATTGTACAAATATGGCTTTCATGATGTCACTTACAAATGGCTTAAAAATTATGTTTCCAACAGAAGTCAATTTGTTTATACTAAGGGTCACGTTTCCAACAAAGCGGAAATACTGTGTGGGGTCCCTCAAGGGTCTATTCTTGGACCTTTATTATTTCTTATTTACATTAATGATCTAGTTAATGCCTCACCTTTACTTTCTCCAATAATGTTTGCAGATGATACGCAAACGCAAACTTCAATTCACTGATCAATGAAGCAAATACTGGCTTAAGTGCGTTCTCCTTATGGTTCAAACTAAATAAACTATTAAATATTAAGAAATCTAATTTTATTATCTTTAGTGGGGAAAAAATGTACCCTAAGAATTTATCTAAAATTGTAATCGATTCTATTGAGATGCCACAAGTGTTTTCTACACGATTCCTGGGAGTTAATGTTGATGAGAATTTGAGCTGGAGAGAGCACATTGACTGGGTTAGCAAAAAAATTCACAAATCTATTGGTATAATAAGAAAAATTGGTAATCTTGTCACCAGCAACTGTCTTCTTACACTTTATTATAGTCTGATTTACCCATATCTGTCATATTGTAATCTTGTATGGGCAAGCACTTTTCATACTAGTCTTCATAAAATTTTGGTTCTCCAGAAACGCTTTGTTAGGATCACGACTCGATCTGAGCCATGTACCTCATCGGGGCCTTTATTTCAGAAACTCAACATCCTTACTATTTCTAATCTAAATATTTTTCAAATATGTGTTTTTATTTATAAGATACATGCAAGTGAAGGGAATATTCCTGAACAATTCAAAGCTTACTTTAAGAAAAATTCTTTAGTCCATTCATACTCGTCAATCTTTACATCTTCACCTTCCTAAATTTCTTAGTTGGAGAGGTCAATTTTCCATAAGATACAGGTGTCAAGTTATGGAATGATTTTTCCCATTTGGCAAATAAGCATTCCATAAAAATATACAAAAGATGTTTGAAAGAGCACTTCATTTGTGTATTGTGACAGAACTTTTCCCCAAGTGTTTCCCTGAATCAGTGCATTGTCATTAACGTACTGCTATTGAAATTATCATGTGCGCACGCGCGCACACACTCACAAACTCATTATTATTCGTTTATTTATTTTTATTTTATTTTATTCTTTTCATGTCATGGTGTTGGGGGGGGGGGGGGGGGGGGGGGGTTGGGTGATTGTTTGATCCCTGTCTGTAAGATAAAATTGAATGGGGGGAGGCTTCATATAAGCCTTTCAGGCTTTCTGTCTCTTCCTGCACTGTATTTTTGCACTGTATTTTCTTTGTATTTTGTACCCAATCATCATTGTACCTTTTTTTTTACTGTGCGAATAAACTAACTCTAACTCTAACTCTAAAATGCTGCCCCCTGTACAGCTGCAGACGCAGAATCCATCATTGGATTTAATGTCTCGGGTTGATAAACAGTTCCTGACCTAGTTGCACTTAGGCCAGTTAAGTCAGAACGTGTTCTTTTCCAATGCCCTACTGGACTCCATGTAGCAGTAGTGGGTATATTCATTACCCGGTCCAGTAGTCCGCCATATGGTGGAGGCGAACGGTCAAGCGATGATGCTGCAGCAGTTCTTTTGCTGTCTGATCATGTCATGTCATAGATGCACTCCCTGCAGCTCCATTGTCCATCTTTAAGCCATGTTTTACCTCTGGTGAGCGCTGTTGTTGTCCTCCAGGGGAAACTAGTTGTTGTAGTGGAAATGGTTGTCCACTAGGGAGAGTTACTTGTTGTAATGGAAGTGGTTGTCCAGTAGGGAGAGCTACTTGTTGTAGTGGAAGTAGTTGTGCACCCAAAATGGCTGCAGCTCCCTGCTGTTGAAGAACCCCGCCCCCCTTGGACAATCTAATAAATCATCCACTTTATGGACACTTACCATAGCAGAAAAAGGGTGCGTTACTTTGGGACGATTGCAAATCATCTGACCCACGTGACAGACCCTTTGGCCGATGGTGCCCCAGACCCCAACACATTCCAACATATAGTCGTAATCCCACTCAGGAGGCCCTGAAGGGTTTGGAGGATCTATGAGTTGATGCAACAATGCCATCTGGGATTCCTCGAAGGAGCCATCCCGTGACCATGTTTGGTCAAACTCTGCTACATGATCACAAAATGGTGTCGTATAGTAAGTTGTGCCTGTTATTTTTTCACCAAAAGCCCTGGGCGTCAGTTGCGTCATTTCTTGCGTCATTTCTTGCGTCATTTCTTCATGTATGTATGTGTCGTCCACACCCAACGAAACAAACGCCTTAACACTCTTACACAGTCCTCTCTCTATGATCTACTTCTTTCTCCCACAACTTCAGACACTCAATCTGCTTTGACCACTTGTCATTAACCTTCTTTGCAGCTTGCACTTTAGCCTTCTTAATTTTCTCATCAAATCTCTTAGCCATTTGTTTTCTCAAAGCTCTTAGAGAGGCATGATTAAAACTCCCATACTGAGGAAATCCTGACTTTTTATGCCATTTTTGCAAAAACTGTATGGAAACAGAGCCATATTTCTCATGCATAATTTTTGCTGGACCCTGAAGGTTTTTATGACTGCTGTTGGTGGCCCCCATGGCGATCCTGTTACAATTAAGCAAAACTTTATATCAATATATCTAATTATACAATGTATAATATATATTTATACAGTGGTGGCCAAAATTATTAGAACACTTGGCATATTTAAGAGGTTTCAGTTGTTTTCGTTCAATTGGCCATTAAAATACCCATAAAACGAATGAAATACTGTATATACAAAGTCATCATTATGCTCTATAAACCATAGAATAGAGCCATCATAAGGAGATTTACGTAATTTTCCTTACAAAAAACAAGCTAGGCCTATTTCACTGTCAATGTCACACAATCATGTCCCTTCACAGAAGAAGCCAAATTACTTGTGTAATCATTGTCAGGTGTGATGGTGGTTAAATTGATGGTGATCAAGAGTCTTAGGACACAGCTGTGTGATTCTTTTGAATGCTGCAAAAGGTGGACATACCAAATATTAAAGTTAAAAGTGGATAAAAACAGTAGGACTCACTTCATCTGATATTTGTTGTGCTCAGAGCAACCATCTGCGTGTTTCATGAACATTATGAAATGAAATCATGTTTTGGAGGCAAGAAAAGGTCAATATTTTCAGATCTGTCAGGTCATTATTTTGGTAAATGATTTATAAGACCATCAAATAAGCTATGCAGGAGATCTAATGATATTTTTATAAATTGGCATGGGTCTCTAAAATATTTATTTGTTAAAAATGTTTTGAAAAAGTATAATTGTTTTGGATTTATGAGAGTTTGAGTATCAGCAGGTTCCCTCTTGAGCTACAACACAATGTTCAGGTAAAATGGGTCAATATAGAGAGAGAACAACACAGTCATTTCAGCTGAAATCATTTAAATTTTAACAGTAAATTGACACTAACTATTGTCTTCGGTGTACCATATAGTAACAACACCGTAAATACATTTCATGCAATAAAAAATTGAACAAATATTTAATTGAAAAATGCATTTAAAAATTAACTGATCACGTTGTATGGGTGTGTGTTGCTGCACATTAGTGTCTTTGTGTGTGTGTGTGTGTGTGTGTGTGTGTGTGTGTGTGTGTGTGTGTATTGTGTATATATGACTTTCTGGGACTGTGTGTAGCTGTGTGTGTGTGTGTGTGTGTGTGTGTAGGTGCATGCTTGTGTCAACATTTGTCAAACATGTTAAAAAGTAGAACATTGTCAAACACAGTCTTTGCAGATGTAACCATCATCATCATAGATGCCATTATCCTCTCCACAGCTCTCGTGGTACCATGAGTTGCACTGACAAGAGCACACCCAGTCCTCCATGGCCTTTGGGTCATTCACGTCACCATACACTCTCTGGCAGGCCATGCAGGGGGGTTTGCCACTCTTGCTTTGTGCCATTTTCTTTTTTTGCTTTTTTCCCTTTGGTTGTTTTTTGTTAAGATTGTTAAGATTTTGCTTGGATACATCTAGACCAATGAACCTGTTTTGCGCCCTCAATTTCTGTGTAACTTCTGTGTACGAGTGTGTGTGTATGTGGCCCATTTTAGCTGAAAATCATGGCCCATTTTAGCTTGCTGGTTAAGCTAAATGGGCCAATACCTAAAATTACTTTTTTCACAAAAATCAAAGTTTCTTTTTAAATTAAAACCTTTTTTATTTGAAAGAGCCTGTCAAAACATTGTTCATAAACATTTTGCTTTGTTGGTAAGCTTACTTATAAATGCTTTATCACCCTTATTAGTGATGAGTGAAATTTGCTATGTCATGCTCACTTACCATACAATTTATCTGATGTACTTAATGTAACACTCTGCCCCGTCCACCTTAACAACCTCAGACTATTCAAAACTATTGTTACATGTCAACTAGTGTTGCAGCAACAATGCAAGATCAGTTATTGTGATTGGCTGTAAACTTTTAAAGGGCTATCCCCCTTTTTTTTAAAGATATATATATATATTTACATAGAGTCACATGCAATTAACAAACTGCTTTTCCTTCTATCACTCACACACAAATGCACAATTTCCAAATGGGCAGGAAGAGAGAGAGAAGGCCCCACACACCAAGATACACACACACACAGCCCCAGACACAGACGAGGCAAGGGGGGAAAAGAAGAAAAAAAGAAAAACCAAGCGTTCATTCATTCATACAACACCAGAACGAGGACCTGTCGCCTCGCCTTTGTACAAAGGTAACAGTGAGAGCCAATCTCACTCAGCGCTATTTTATCGGGGATTACCCGAAAAGGCCTTCAGACAAGAGACCCATGCTCTGCCTACGCACATTTTAGCTCACACGGTCTTGATAACAAATTATCCCGATAATGAATTATCTCACGGCGTCGGCGAATCTCACACGGTCTTGATAACAAATGATCCCGATAACAAAATATCTCACGGAGTCGACGACACAACACCTCTTGATAAGCATCTATTATGACACATTACCTCGGTCTTGATGGGTGTCTTTTGTCACACACACACACACACACACACACACACACACACACACACACACACACACACACACACACACACACACACACACACACACACACACACACACACACACACACACACACACACACACACACACACACACACACACACACACACACACACACACACACACACACACACACCAATTAGTTCCCTTTTTGCCATTAACATTTTTATAAGTTCAGATCACTTACTGCTGTCCCTTTGCCTAAAAGGATGACCTCAGGCGTCTCGAAAAGAGAAAATGAGGTTCCTCAGTCTCCTATTGAGCTGTCCCGATTGTGGACTGGTCAGCTTCTCAGGAAAGGGCAGAGCACGCAGTGATCTCGGTGGGACCTCCAAAAATGCCGTGGAAATTGTCTGGAAGCACTCAGAACTAAAACAAAATAATACACAAAACACTGATAGGTTGAAGTATTAAATATATTGTATACAGCTATATTGGAGAGAAATACCTTGAACCAGGCCCTACAGTAAGTCAGAACCTCTGCATGGTCTCTCTCACTGAAAATCAGCTAACTATAATCTTTATAGTTTCTTTAGGAACAAAGAAGTCTCCTATGATTGGTTCACCTATGCTTAGATAACATGTTTAACAAGGTTCATCCTATAGGCTCTCTCCACATAGTAGTAGTCTGGTCAAGTTCAGTTTTACTGCCTTATAGGGCCTCAAATCCAGGCCTCACTAGTTTACTCTGAAACACTCAGGCACATGTCTATGACACACATACCACATGTCTGTGGCAACAGAGCATCAGTACAACCAGAAACAGAACAAAAAGTACAAAAGTGTCAATATCCGTCCTCATAATCAAGGAAAAACACACACATTTGGCGCACTTTGGCTACTTTTGGCCAAACTGTAAAGTCCGCCTGGTCCTATCCTTACTAAAACCATTGTAGAATCTATGTGCTTTGTGGTATTTCTATCCAATTTTTGTACAGTTGTAGTCAAGGAGTTGGTGAATGAGCTCAGTGGCATCTCTGTGCATGGGAACATTGCTATCATGGTGTTATACACTGTTTAATTTCGGCGAGGATAAACATGTACATTTTTCCTTTGTTTTGTCACAATTTACTCAGGCATAGTAACAGAGAATGAGTGAACAAACGAGTGACATGGCCAAGTAGGTCCACTTTCTACTAAATTCATGTTTATTTCATGTTAGGATACATTAAAATCTGGATTGCAAAACAGTTTTCTTAGAGAAGAGTATGTTGACTTACTGTGTTTTGTGCTGATAACAGTTAATAAGTTTTTCTTTTTTTTGTATAGGATCACTTCACTTCAGTACAGGCTGTGCTGTTTGGGGCAACTGCCCCACAATGAGGTGGTCCTGCAAGTGTTGTAATTACTCCTCGCCGAACCAACGCACACTAATTGTCCATTACAAACAAACAAAGCACTGTCATCAGGCAAGGAACTGTCCTCTTCCCTGTGTCTATGCAGACTGTGTGTGCTCCTTCAGGACAGAATCATCTCTGAAAAAACATTTAACTAGAGACCATAGTCAAGCCCGTTCAAAGCAGGTGACCGCAAGGTTAAATTGTGAACTGTGCAATTTCTCAGAGACTTGTAGTGATACACTGCCTTATAGGGCCTCAAATCCAGGCCTCACTAGTTTACTCTGAAACACTGGCACATGTCTATGACACACATACCACATGTCTGTGGCAACAGAGCATCAGTACAACCAGAAACAGAACAAAAAGTACAAAAGTGTCAATATCCGTCCTCATAATCAAGGAAAAACTCCACAAATTTGTGTCCAGCAAAGTGTCTTTCATCATAGAACCATATCAAGCATGGTACATAGAGCACCTGCGGAGTTATGAGCTGATGAAAAAACAGTCTTCTGAACTGGTGATTGCGGAATTACATGAACTAAATGGATATCAACCCCTGTATCCATACACAAGAGCGGGCAAACTGATGGTGACACCTAAAGTTTTCTTGCTTCACTAAGGTATAGATGAATGTTCATTTATGTTCATTAATGTTTCTTTATTGTTCTTTTTGTCTTTTCTCAGGTTCTTTTTTCTCCATCTCCAGAAGTCCTGAGAGTTTCTCACTCAAAGGAAGATGCTGTTGCATGTGATAATTTCACCACAGGACATTAGGAAGCTCCGCTTGGACTCTGTTCCAGACTCGGTTGATGGCCTGAAACTGGTGTTGAAAGACAAATTGCAGTTACGCTCCTCATTTGATCTTCAATATGAGGATGAGGACTTCAAAGACTTCTGTAACCTCACATGTGTTGACGATCTACCAAAGGAGAAGGTTACATTGAAAGTAATTTTCTGCCCTGTCTCTTCAGACTCAAGTTTGGACACTTTAAATTCCGCTTTACCATCATCTCCGTCAACATCCTCTTCAGCTTTACCATCATCTCCGTCAGCGTCCTCTTCATTGAACAGCCATACAGAGTACTTTGCAGGTCGTCATTCACAGCCATGGCCAACTCACTTTCCCATTCCCACCTTCTCGTATGATGTTGAGCTGAGGCTCAGGCAGGGCAATGATGCTTTCAGAAATGATGGAGCACTTCTATCCATTTCAAGAGACAATAAGTCTGAGATTCTGGAGAAAATTGCTGAAGCAATATATTAATTCATGCCCTACCCTAGTCTTGAACATTTTGCATTTGTAGCCATTGCACTCATTGAAAAACACCCTTGCCTTAAAGAACCTGGCTCCACCTCTGGATGGTATGGATGGAAACACAGTATAAAGTTCAAAATGGGCAATTACAGGCAGAAATTGAAAGGTGCAGGCTGTCGAGAACTGACGGTAAATTCTGAGAAAATAGGTCCTGGGGACACGCGAGGGAAGACAAACAAAGTAAACTTGCTTCCAAATCTCCCCCAGGGAAGAGACAGAAGTCGTCTTGAAGAAGATTGAGAATAGATGGTCCAGGAGATGAGAAAAACAACCCCAAACCTGGCCTTCATTGATGATGCAATGAACGCCACATATGCATTGAGAAGATGAAAGTCAGATGGCTTGCGATGTTTACTGAAAGACAGGTAAAGTGTGTACGTTTTTGCTGGCTTTGGGTGCTTTGAATTTTACCAACACAAAATCTTATGTGCTATAGCAACAGGCATGACAAAGTAATAGTTATATTTAGTATTTTGCATGTTTAATTGAAAGTTTTAAGTGGTTTCACATAGGCTCGTGCAATACCAAATATATCTGGGCAGCTTGCTGAAATGTCAAACTCTTGGTCACTTAACTTGAACTAAAATGATGTAATGTCACTTCTTCATATAGATCGTCAAGGAATTCACCAGGCTCATGTCGATGGACATCAATTCGCTCTATGAGGGTCTGGACAGCCATCTGCATAAACTCCTTCAGCTATTCAGGTCGAAGTGCTTCGAGGAAATTAAAGAAATGACATCCTTAATGGAGAGTCTCGACAAGGATGTAAGTACATTTCTTTACTTTAAAATACTTGGAGGTACAAGAGCTTCCTTTCCACATTGGTTAACAGGGATACAGGGGAAGCACCCAAATTCAGATGTCTGAGGCAGAGCTTCATGCAGTTCAATGATTTAGTAAACAATATGGAGTTAAAAACGCTTATGGGACAGTGAGGCAGGCAAGGGTCAGAGAAGGCAGTCCAAACAGGCAAACAAATCTGACAAGGAGCAGGCAATAATCAAAAGTGCAATAAACAGGCAAAGTCCAAACAGGCAGGTAACAGGTCTCAGGTACAACAGATGAACAGAGAGAAAGAGAGAGAGTGAGAATGCGAGAGAGATACACAGACACACGCACACAAATATTGCCCCTTCCTGCGATTTGAAAATTGCAGTAGGCCATATTGTGATGCGATTAATTGTGCAGCCCTACTGCGGAGAGGGACTGAGGAGCAGATTGTGACAGTAATGTTCTCAAAATAACTTGAAAATGTATTTGAATACTTTGTCACTATTTACTGAGGCTTTAGGGTGTATCATTTCATTCAATTTAGTTCAGATCACCAGAGTGTATTCCAGAAACAAACTGAGTGTCACTCTGAACTCTGAGTTGATTTACCCTGAGTTTTCTGTTCCAGAACAGCTGATCAGTTAGTTCAATCAACTCTGAGTATGTTGAGCAAAAATTGCTGTTCAAAGAAATGACTGATGTGCATAAAAGTAGTAACGTTACATAGTCCTGAGTAACAAACTAATATCCAACCAGGATTTAGATTCTGACAGACAGTAAACCTCCACTAATTAATGCACTTGGATACACACTTTGATACGGACTGAATGAATGAGGAAATGAAAGTGTGTCTGGCTCTGTAAGAGGGAGGAGACAGAGAAACTCAAGGTTTGTTGAATAAAACCTGCCAGCGAGCAGGTTAGGTTCACAGAGTCAGTTACTGCAGTAACTGACCCAGAGTTTAAGTTACCTCTCTCAGGGTTTCGTTCATCTCAGAGTTAACACAGAGGCAGGGTTGGCAGTTTCTGCCGCTTGCCGGTTTCTGCCATGGCAGAAATAGGTTTCTGCGGGCAGGGCAGAAATATGTTTCAGCCATCATTTTGGCAGAAATGGCAGAAATAGTCCTGTAGACCATGTATTTCAGTCAAAATTGGCAGTTACTTACTTATTTCATTGGCTGTTCTGCTTGGTCAGCCTCTACCTCCTAGCCTACATACAGACGTGGACTACTGAATTCAACATTGTAGTGCACCTAATCACAATGGATTAGTGATTGACTGACTATACTGGGTTCCTTCATTTTCTTGCCAAAAGTTGACATGCTTAAATGGCAGTTGAGTCTATAAATTAATGCAGCAGTATAAACTCAGTTTTGATGTTATGATGTTATGTTATGCTGTATGAATATCAACTAAATAAACTTGATTGTGTTTTTCAAATCAGTTGTTTCTGCCAATTTCTCTGTTCTTGAAACCCTAATAAATTCTCAACTAGCAATCCTTAAGAAGCATCCCACAATCTTACTATGAATTGACTTCAATTGCTGAGCCAGTGGCTGCACCACATCTTTTAGTCGTTGAAGATGTGAAGGAGCCCCTTCCAGCTTCCTACAACGATGTTGCCATCGTCATCGAGGAAAAGATCATCATGCATCACCTGGGTGATGTACCCAACGCTTTTGTGAACCTGATGGGCCTGCTGTACATGCTGAACCTTAACTATCCAAAAGACTTGAAATATACTTTTGAGGTGATTCAGCGCCTGTTCATGGGAATCGGGTCCGAGTTGTGCACTCCCAGGGTCCACTCTCTAAAGAATAAAGTGCTCAGTTAGAGGGATGGCTTAGGACGATGTTTCTGCGTTTGTCCCAGAGGAAGCATTCTCTTTTTTTGCCATTTGCACTATGGTAAGAGGAAAAGAAATGTATAGCCCCTCTGTGGGTCACACCAGTTTATTTTGTTTTCATGTTCTGACTGATTTCTATTGCTCTATTTGGAGGAAATGTATGTTATGTTATAGAGAGGACATTTCAGTAATGTTTGAATGTTTTCATTTTCTCAACATTTGAGCAAGTTTCTCAGAGAGATACAATTTTCTACATGTTTTTCTGCAATTTACTGCAGCAACTCTGAACACTCACTCAGAATGGACTCTCTTGAACAAGTCACTTAGAGAGTTATTGTTTTTCCCCAAAGGAAGGATGCTCTTCTTTTTATGTATGGGACACAGTGTAATCTTAGTTTGTGAGCAGCCCTACATGTCCCAAGGAAGGTCTTTTTTGATGTCGACATCCATTGACACATCCATTGACAATGCTGAACTCGTATTGAGTGTGTGAGTAGGAGTTGAGTTGGGATCGTAATAAAAGTCCTGAATGAAATGTCTTTTCAGCTATTTTTTCATGTGTTAATATTTAGGTTTGACTCAGCTAGTTCTCATGCTTTGTAGGTATTAGTTTGCTTAAGTTTTTGAAATCTCTACCAACTTCTGTAAACTTGGTAATAGAAGTTGAAAAGAATAATTATTTCATGTTGAGCTAACTTGATTATTCATTTTAAATAACTTGGTAAAATAAGTTCTACCAACATCTTTTATAGTTCTCTTATGTAAAATTTTCTAGTCCAAATTACTTGACACAGGAAGTCGAGTCAACAGACTGCATGTTGCATCAACTCATGTTTTGAAGTGTAATAACCTTGACACTATATGTTGACTCAACTTAACTCAGTCAAAGCAACAAGATGACTTGACAAGTCAAGTTGAGTCAACAAATATTTTTTAACAGTGAAGCTGAACATTTCGATGAATAATATGTGAATGTAGGCTGTAAACTGTAGGAGTAACAGCAAGTTAAACAAACGGATCAGAAATTGAAATTACTAACTGCAACTAAAGTGGAGCACTGAACATTCTCCAATGTGTGTGTATGTGGAGCATGATTTTCAAACAAACTTGAATATTTCGAAAACTGTAATGGATAGGGCTTAGATATTCAGTGAGTGAAAGCAACATGTGTGATGTGTAACATGTCTTATGTATTGTAAAAGCTGTAGGAGCAGTGGCAATTTACAAAATGTCTGGGGATTTTCAAATCACCAACTAATGCACTAATGCATTTCCTATGGGCGCAAAAAAGAAGAAGTAAACAAGAGAATAGAAGCAAGCGCACTAATTAAAGTGTGTTTGATTTTAACTGGGGACAGGTGGGTCTCTGACGTCATGAGGCGGTGGGGGCGGCGAGCAGAAGCAGCAAGCACCGCCCAGCAGGCTGGAGCCATGCTGCTGTGTTATAATCACCTGTATGGTGAGGCAACGGGGCAAAGCCTTTTTAACGGTAAGTCTACTCATACAACTACATTACAACTTCATACAACCTTGTTTCGGCTTTGAATCCGCAGCAGCAAATATCTTGTTTGCAATTAAAATGTTGCATTAATGTTTATTTAGGAATGATAACAGGGAAATGTTCATATTATAGCGGCTTTTACTTTATTAGGCTTTATTGATAGATCAATCCGTGTAAATGTCAAACAGAGTCATACTCTACTAAATACACTAAATAAACAAGCCTATAATGATCCGTCCGTAAGTGTGTTAAATAACGGCTTGGCGCTAGCCCGAACACACCATGTAGATTATGTATAGACTATATTTTTAGTTGTAACTATTTTAGGACATACTTAATTAAAAACATGTCAATGAATGCAGGGTCTAATTATGGCGGTAGGATCCTTTCTTCGTTTAAACCCGGACGAAAAATCACTAATATAAATAAAATAAAAATGTTACTCAGTAGTGAGTTTATAGTGACTTTATTGTATTTTATGGTGTTTTTCTCTCCTATGGTATCACTATAATATTTCTATAATACCTTTTATAGTTTGTCTACAGTACTCAGAAGTGAGTTTATTGTACTTAATGGTGTGTTTTTCTCCTATGGTATCGCTATAATATTCAAATAATATTCCTATACCTGTATATAAAGGATATTTGTGTCATTTTCAACACATTTGTGTGTGTATAGTCTGGTACGACACACATTTATGTTGCTTTTGTCGTGGCAATTTAAAGTCAATTGCACTTTGTCCAGTTGGTGAGAACAGCTTAATAAAGCTATAACGCAATATATGTCTTAGAGGCCTTTAATGCTCGTTCTGGGTAGAGAGCAAAGGCAGGTTACATCAGTCAAGCTTTATATTTCTTTCTAATATGGTGAGTCATGCTCAGCCACCTATCTCTTACACATTGTTGACGTACTCGTAGCTCCGGTTATTCCAATGAAGTCTCTGGCTCCTGTTTGTCAGAGCCAAAAAAAACGTATATTTGGATATATCAATTCCATTTATTTTTAACGTAGAACAAAAGTAAGCAAAATTCCATTAATGTTTTAACTTAGAACAAAGGTAGGTAAAATCTCTCTAAACAAATACACCGGCCTTACGGTCAAAAACAATATACCTCGCTGTTTGCCACACCTGCATCAATTAGCATCACCCTCAACTAGAGCTACCCACAGCGTCCCCAATGGCCACCATTGAAATGGCTCCAACACACACTTCAAAGCAGTTTAATGAAGTTTAACCCTACGACTCATCCTGAACTGCTTGTGTCCTTGACATTTCCAACAAAACCGTCTTTCATAACATTGCAACAGTTGTAATAAACTTTCAGCTAATAATCATGAGAAAAGAGCAAACATACAGTACTGTGCAAAAGTCTTAGGCACGTATAAAACAAATCCGTACAGCGAAGATGCTGTGATGCCCCATCAGATCTGGATGTCCCACCAAAATGAACTTTCATATATTGTGTATACTCTGCTTGCCCAAACTCGGCATCTATTGCAGCCCAACCGTCCTGGTAGGGGGATCCCTCTCTGAGTAGCCCCTCCCTCTCTGAGTAGCCCCTCCCTCTCTGAGTAGCCCCTCCCAAGGTTTCTCCCAATTTTCCAATAAGGTTTTTGTGGGAGTTTTTCCTTGTCCTCTGTGAGGGTCTAAGGCTGGGGGATGTCGTGTACTAATAATTTATTATTTTCACATGTTGGGCACTGTGAAGCCCTTAGAGACTGTAACGGTGATTAAGGGCTGTACAAATGAATGTGATTTGATTTCAGAAATAATGAAATTAGAAGTTCCTAAATATCAAAATTTGACTATAAAGAGCAGTAATGTAAAGAAAAAACTAAGAATAAATAAAAATCTAGGGCCAAATTAATATTAACAAATCTAGGGTGCCTAGGACTTTTGCACAGTACTGTATATCAGCTCAGTGGTTTTCCACTGGCTGTGACTATACTTATGCATACATTTTATTGAGCAGATTATGAAAACAGAAGTAAGCATAGTCTTAATTAATTGAACAAATACAGTACCAGTCAAAGGTTTGGACACACTTACTCATAGAAAGGGTTTTTCTGTATTTTTACAATTTTCCACTATTTTAGAATAATAGTAAAGTCATCAAAAATGTGAAATAACACAAAAGGAATTATGCAGTGACAAAAAAAAAAAAAAAACTATCTTATATATTAGATTCTTCAAAGTAGAAACCCTTTGGCATTAACAAGCAAATAAATTCCACAAATTAACTTTTAAAGGCCACAATCACTATGTGAGTCTTTAAAATGATGATTTAATCATTGTGGTTCAACATTCTCCACCTCTAAAGTCTAAATGAAAACTACTTGTTGGGGGTGCATTTTTGAAAAGTTTTGAAAATAAATTAATACACAGGCATCAACTTCTCTATTTGTCTAAGAAAATTTCAAGCATTTAAGCATCAAGCCTTTTTATCAAAATGTCTTTAAGATCATGAGAAACAAAAACAGGTGTGTCCAAACTTTTGACTGGTACTGTGTATATATATATATATATATATATATATATATATATATATATATATATATATATATATATATATATATATATATACATACATATATACACACACACACACACACACACACTATAATAAAGAAAAGCATTATAAAAACGGGAATAACTGGTTATATGCAAAAAGTATGACTTGATTTAACTTCATTCATCCCATAATGGTGATTGTCTCTGTTCCCTTTTTCATTATGGCCTATATTAAAATAAAATATGTATTAAAATAATTAATAACACTAGTAAAACTATTAGTAGGTTGAAAAACATTTATATGTGGTGATATGATGCAGATATTGTGCATAGACAATGTATTTCTATGAGGTGCGCGCGTGGACACATGCGGGCGGGCAGTTTTTTTTCCGCCCCGAGCGGAAAACAGCTCCACGTCCGCGAGCCGTCCGCCCACCTGCCGTGCGCCCGCGGCCGGTGGGATCCGCTGCCTTCGGTACTGTCTAGCCGCTAGAGTCTAGACCAGAGACGATCGCCAACATTCTATTACCGTAATACCTGGTAGTAACAGAGCTGTGTGGGAAAGTGGGGGGACAAAAAGTCTCGGTGTCCCTCCTATTCCGGCACCAGTGACGTGGACACACAGATGTGCTGAAAATGACATTTTTTAAGATCCCTGTATGAATATTATAGTGATATCAAAGGACATAAAAATACCATAAAATAGGCTACAAGATCACTATAAATGCACCATTAAGTAACATAGACACCACCTAAACCCCTATAGGAATATTGATACCATAGGACAGGGATCACAACTGGCGGCCCGTGGGCCAGTAGTGGCCCATGAAAAAAATAAATTCTGGCCCACCAGTAGTTTCCAGTTATTGTAGCGCCACACAATCTATCTACATATAAAATAAATATATTTCTCCAAAATATATAGTAAGATGACTGTATAGTCACTCAAAAATATTCTCTAAACAGAATTTTGGTAATCAACTCCCCCTTCTTCACGTTTGTATTGGGAAAAATATTCAATAACTTCACTCTTATACAGTGTAGTGCCCCCAAAATCACTCCACACATCAATGGTCTCCTGTAGGTTATACTACAACACTTATTTTTGAGGGAAAAAAAAGAAAAGGCTTTTGTAGGCTATAGTTTTGGGGAATTTAATTCTTCCCAATAAATATTCACCTAAATTATGAAAAAGCCTTTTTTCCAAACTAAGTGTTTTGTAGTATAACTAACAGGAGACCATTGATGTGTTGAGTGATTTTGGAGACACTACACTGTATAACAGTGGAGTTATTGAATATTTTTGTCGTATCTCTTTTCGTGTGTTGCACTTTTTAGACGGTCCCTGCGCACTCAGCCAGTAGTGATGAGAAGACCGACTCTTAAATTTTTTAAAAACAACCTCCCGAGCATGTAGGCGTGTTAATATAACACGTAGGAGTGTTAATGTGGAAGCATTGTGCCAATTTTACCGTTTTTTGCAGGAATATTGCAAGCTCTTGCAAAATTGCAATTGTGAAATTGCAAGCTCTTGCAAGTATTGCGGTGGTTAGTTGAACTTGCGTTAACTCTTGAGATCGCAACATCCTGGAGGGACTCATAAGAGTTCTACTAACTGACCTAAACAGATAATGGAATTACATGAGCACCACCCCTGTCAAACCAGACGTGCAAATAACCACATATACCACAACTGTAAAACACCAACTAACCCAGAGGTTAAGGACAATAATAATATTTATAGCATTATAGTATTGCTGTTAATTTCATTTCGTTTAGTGTGCTCTTGACTTCTTTTTCTAATGGAGACAGTTTTGTTGATGTTAAATATTAATTTGGGTTTATTGTTTACCCAATTACCAGTTAATTTATTAAACAACATCTTAAACAACAAAAACTGTTGTCAATGTGTCCAAAATAGATCGCTACATTATTACATTGGCCTTTCTCATGATCCAGTAGGCTATGGCATTGATCCGGCGGGTACGCGGAAGTAGTCTCTCTCGTTCATCGGACGTGAACCGCTCAGTCGGTCCGTCCGATTATACAGTTCAGTCAGCCCTTCAGCTCACTCGGATCAGCGGTTCACGTCCGATGAACGACAGAGAGTCTCTCTCGTTCATCTGCTCTCTCGGTTGAAACGCTCAGTCTCTAGCGCAGGTGTTGGTGGAAAAGCGCTTAGTCAGTAGTCTACACTGAATTCAATTTCATATTTGCAGAGAAGAATGCAGAGAAAAGTATCTTCATTCTTCAAAGAAAAGGGTGAAAGCCAAAGCCACGAATGAGATAGAAATCTAATTTAAAAAGGTACATCCATGTGAAATTCATATTAGTATTTACATCTTTCATTTATTTATTTCTGACGTCTGAAGGTCTGACAATGCCTAGATAGCATGTTCCACCCATTTTGAGCAGACATGACAGCATTTGATTGGTTGCCATCCCACGCCTCCTGAGGTCTCTGTATCTCAGTGCCAAGCCACTTCATCTCTACTGTCGCTACTCTCGTCTTGGTCTGTGCTTGTCGATGTTCAGAGCACTAATGGTACAATGTGGGTCACTGGGTTGGGGGCTTCACTTCCTGGTGGTGCCACCCATGCTAAAAGTGTATGCACTCAACAAACCATAAATGCTTTGGATAAAATTTTCCACCATATGTTGTGATGGGGAAATACTGTAAAAAATCAGTTTCCTAAAACTAGTTATGAGTTTGCTGCTGTAGATTTGAAACACGGAATGCTTGTTTGAGTGCTGTCATAATATAACTGTCAATGAAGTTAATGATGTATATTAAAGTAATAAGTGTTATCGATTAATGTATTATTTTGGTAATAATAGCTTTTTCTGATTCTCAGTATCAAGGATGGGAAAACCTTTTTGCTACAAGACCACAGCAAAAGCTTTGCTGCTGCTTGGAGCTCTCCTCTTGGTCTTCTATCTGTTCACAGATGATTTTCTCAACAAATTCATTGAACGGCAACATAAATATGTGGGGAATGCCAGTCAGAAGAGCCCCCCCGCCAGTGAGCCCACTTCTGTTTATTCTGGGCCAAGCTGTCACCAAAATGTGTCTGTAGCCAACATCACTGGCTTCACCTCTCTTCCTGGTAACATCAAAGACTTCCTCTACTATCGTCACTGTCGCCATTTCCCCATGCTGCTGGATGTGCCCGACAAATGTGGAGGAGCTGACAATTCTGCAGAAGTCTTCCTTCTGCTGGTCATTAAAAGTTCCCCCAAAAACTATGAACGGCGAGAGGTCCTGCGCAAAACCTGGGCCAACGAAAGATTATACAATGACATGTCGATCCGGAGGGTCTTCCTCTCAGGAACGTCAGGCACCGGATTCGAGAAGCGTAGACTGAACAAGCTGCTGGAGCTGGAGAACCGCGAGCACGGTGACATTCTCCAATGGGACTTTAACGAAACCCATTACAACCTCACCTTGAAGCAGGTACTCTTCCTGGAGTGGATGGAGAGGAACTGTCCGCAGGCTCGCTTCCACCTAAATGGTGATGATGATGTCTTTGCCAACACAGACAACATGGTGGAGTTTCTCCAAAGCCACAAGAGCAGCAACAAGCACCTCTTTGTGGGCCACCTGGTCCAGAACGATCCGCCCATTCGAGATTTATCAAGCAAGTACTACATCCCTGTTCAGCTGTACGAGTCAAATTCATACCCCCCTTTCTGTCCAGGTGGCGGCATCCTCATGTCTGGCTATACAGCCTCAGTCATGTACAAAATGTCCAAGAACATTACCATTTTCCCCCTTGACGATATTTACTTGGCGATGTGTGTGGCCAAAGCAGGACTCAAGCCTGAAGATCATATGGAAATCAGGACTCAAGGATTGCACATCCCCTCTCAAAACGTAGATCCCTATGATCCCTGCTATTATAGAGACACTCTATTGGTACACAGATACATGCCACCTGAGATATATGTTATGTGGCACAGCGTACATGACCCTGATAAGAAATGGGCACTTTGCGCCCTGGACAAGACTTCATGAGGATGAGAATGTGTGTTTGGTGGATGGCTGTCTACTTGGCAGTGACCTTACTGTCACTCACCCGCGTAGCCACGGGTGTGCCCGGGTGTGCCTGTGCCATCTAAATCTCAAACTGGCACACCCAGCATAATCCTAAAAAAATATAGGATTTAGCTGCAAATTAAAAACAAATCTTATTATTTCTTATTTAATACACTCACTGTTGAAATTAATAGGCTCTAATAGAGGGAGAGACTTCCCGTGTCGTCTGTCGTATTAATACGAACGCTGGCTGAACTAGACGAAATGGTCCAATCGGCGTTCCATCGTTCCGTTCAACAGTGACTGATGCGACACAGCTGATCTGACATTGCTGTGTCACAGCGTCGCACTTGCACTTGACTCGAGTTGTGGCGGCCGGCTGGCCAGCAGCCGCATAATGGACATCAGAAATTGACTGTATTTGCCCTGCCAACTGCCCAACTGCCCTGAATTGACTGTATTTGTACAGCAGATAAAAAGAAAAGCAAGAAGGGGTCATTCTTGTCCCTCACTAATCAATGAATTCGAAGAGACACAGCTGATGGGGAAGTCTACAAACAGAGGAGATACAAAAGTGGTCTAATCAAGCAACACAACATGAGGTTATGGTACAAGACGTTGGAAACGGCATACCTTCAAAGATGAGATGGTCTGGAACACAATTTAGGGACAACCAGGCCCAAAACATAAAGTGCCCACTGCACACTCAACACACGCCAAACCAGCCAATAGCCTACCAGAGGAAAGTTAAAGGTGAAACAAGATGTAACCTAACCATCTCAACAATCAGGAAATTAAATGCTATTAACCAGCGCCAATAAACCTACCTTCAAAACGGCAATCAAAAAGTCCCATCCAGCTGCCACCCGGAGGATCAACAAACTACAATGAAGTGGAGAGAGGAGCCAAGACCCAAACCAACCAGCTTCACCTCTACCGTTCCCTATACTAACTGAGCGATCTCATTTATAAAAAAAGCATCCAATGAATCTCCTAATTACAACATTCGCTGCAGGTGTAGACATCCCATTCACAAATGCCTCCATGATGACGTCACTGCATGACGGCCTAGCTGCCTTAAAGGTGCAGGCACACTTCTATCCACTACACACGGATCAAAACAAGCAACAGGGCAACTATGCTCACAGGTCGACTGAACAGTTTATCTCTTCTTTCATTTGAAAAGGATCTAACAGACACTTTGGATTATGATGAAATGATTTCATTGTTCAAGACCAAGCCCCGCCGTCTTGCACTGTGATAGTGTGGTATGTACATTGCTCCTAGTTTGCTGACAGATACTATAAGTCATACTCATGTTTTTTATGTATTGTGCTTTTGATGGGCAGCAGTCATTTTGAAATGGGACCTGCTGGTGCAGCCTATTGTGTTCTTGGCTGAGGGATTGTGAATGTAATGATTTTCTTGAAACTATCACATGTTGCTAAGCAACAGTAAACAAAACCAGTAGCCTGCTATCGATACAATGCATAGTAGGCAAATACTCTGAATAATGTTTTAATGAGATGTTAACATAAGAGTAAAAAAAACTGTGATGGTTGATCTACAGATCACTTTGGTTCTTGCACACATTATATCCCACAGGCCCACCTAAATCAATATTTCTGGCTACGCTACTGCTGTCACTTACAAAAATAGGAATTCAATGATTGCTCAGGGCTTCTTGGGATGTTCTAAGAGGGTGAATTAACTTTTGAACTTTTGATTCCCTGTGAGTTTCTAAACTCAGGTCCTTTTTTTGCAATAAAAGGTTCTTTAACAAGAGACTTCTTCTTCTGGGTGATTTTTCCCACCACAAATCCCCAAATTGTGTGAATTGTGTATAATTTGATTTTGTTTTTTAACTTTTAATTTAACCTGGAGGAACATAATGAAGTTAAAGCTGACTATGTGTGTACACTTTAACTTTAGGTGCAGAATAATAAAATAATTAAAACTGAATGATCCATCTGATCTCAGTTGTCGTGTTCCTCAGATAAATCCTCAAACACAGAGATACAATAGTAGTCAAACAGGTTTCACCAGTATTGCAACATGCAATTGTTTCTTTTTTTCTTACATTTTAATCTGTAGCAAAGACAAACTATACCAGTAAAACATTGGACCATTAAAACTAAGGGAATGCATCCAAGAATGAAGGTTAAATTTGGGTCTCAGATATTTTAGGCCTTGATCTCCAAATTGTTTGATAAAACTTTAGTAGCTTTTAGTTTATTGGACAGTTTTACATACACATGATCATTTTTGATTTTTGACTTCTCTTAACTCCAAATGGAATGGGATGTTCTACTGCAGTATACAAAAGCTTTTGTGATGTTTTAAATGGTGGTGGTGTTAAATGCAAGCAGACTCATTCATGCACTCTCACTCACACAGACAAATATGACCAGCCTCAGTGGACAGGAACAGGTAGACCAGGAGAATAGGACATGTAGGCGGGATGCTAGTATCCATCAGCAGGACCCTGAGCTAGGGTGAGTCTAGCCTTACTCTGAGAAGAGACTGAGCCACTCCCTCAAGGCTGGTCAAATGATAAAGAGAATAAATGGGTTTTTAGCTTTGACTTAAAGACTTTGATTGAGCCTGCCTCTCTGATATTTGTCACATACACAATATACCCGGAGGAGTTGTATATTTTCTGTGTATTTTCTCCTAGGTTTGTAAAGATCATAAATCTTCTTGTTTGTTTTAGTTGAGTATAGTAGCATGGTCCCTCTCCCTCTGGTGGGCATAGGTAATGCATGGTGAGTATGGTTGTTTGAGTGCTCTTTGTCTGAGTTTGGGATCTCCCGGGTTAGGTAGGAGTGATCTGGCTGGATTGAGAAATCAGTACTTCCTACAGTTCGCTCCTTTCTTATTTTTCCTTTATCTTTTGAGGCTAATACTAAGTGGAGCCTGGCACGCCTCAGAAGATGGCTAGGTATAGGTACCTGTGAATCAACTGTAATGTCGTTTCAATGTATTATAGACCTTATCTTTTTAACAAGCGTAACAAAAAAATCACTAGTGTGCCGATGTCTCTACCTCGCTAGTTCACGTTACAACATTGTTTTTAGGCTGATTTGTGCATGACAGTCCCGCATTTTGACATATTTCGATGTCACGTTTCCCCCCTTTGATGGATTATGACGCCCGAAATATAACTAGTCCAGCAGCGAAGTTGCTGCACTTTGTTACGGCTCCTTGTTACGGCGCCTACAGAGCACCGCTAATGCTATTCTGTCATGAAGTGGCCTGGTAATGAAGCAGTGGTCTTTTTTTATTTGATGACTTGTTTGATCGATTGGTAGCGTGAAACGTATAAGTTGTGAACGCATCGCGAGCGTCCATGCTTTTCTCTCTCCATCAGATGAATTGCAAATGTAACTGTGTGTAATATGCGATAACAAACTCCCATTTCCCATTTCATAGGTGGAGATTTAAACCACTAACCCTTGTGACTCCGAGGGACACTCGAAAATGAGTCGTAGAGGTGAAAATGAGAAATGGGAATCGGCCTTAATAGGCTAGTTTACCCACTCTGAAGTCTACGTTTCTCCTAGCTGGCCACTTGTGGTATATACAGACCACAATCCTCGGGTTTTCCTCAGCACCATGCGGTGGAATTTTTTTTTTTGCAGGGGTACAACCTTAAGGTCTGCCATATGCATGGGAAGGACAACATCCTGGCTGATGCCAGACATCTTGGAGTGGATGTCGATGCACCACCTGAAGCTCAACCTGGACAAGACTGAGCTGGTGTTCCTCCCGGGGAAGGGTTGTCCACACCGAGACCTGGCCATCACCATTGATAATGCTGTGGTGACGTCAACTCGGACTTTGAGGAATCTGGGTGTGTCCTTGGACGACCAACTGTCTTTCTCGGCAAACATTGCATCAGTGACAAGCTCCTGCAGATTCCTCCTCTACAACATCAGGAGGATTTGCCCCTTCCTCACTGACAAGGGAGCGCCGGTACTCATCCAGGCTCTTGTCATCTCCCGCCTGGACTACTGCAACTCCCTCCTTGCTGGTGCCCCGGCATCTGCCATCAGACCTCTCAAGCTTTTTCAGAAAGCTGCAACTCGTCTGGTGTTCAACCACCCCAAGTTCTCCCACACAACTATCCTTCTCCGTTCTCTACACTGGCTCCTCTGTAGCGGGTCGAATCCAGTTCAAGATCCTGGTGCTAGCCTATAGGGCAGTGAAAGGAATAGTTCCTTCTTACCTCCAGGCTATGGTCAAGGCTTACACCCCTGCCCGACCACTTCGCTCTGCTGCCTCGAGGTGACTGGTTGCCCCGTCGCTCAGAGGCCTCTGCGGCCGATCTACACGTTCACAGCTTTTGTCTGTTCTGGCCCCACAGTGGTGGAATGAACTCCCCACTGATGTCAGGACAGCAGAGTCGCTGCCCATCTTTTGCCGCAGGCTGAAAACTCACCTCTTCAAGAAATACGACCCTGACCCTTCCTCTTAGCACTTGCCTATGTGTCTCCCACTTATTTGTCTGAGCACTTGTTTATTAGCTCTTGTTTATATGCTTCACTTATTTGTCTTAGCTATTGTTTATTTGATTTACTTATTTGTCTCATTTGTTTAAATAAAAGTAGGTAGCTAACTTATTGCCCTTTTACCTTAACACTGGTTATGCTCTTAGATGCTTCTTTAGGAAGGAAATGCACTTACGATTTCTAGTAGTTCTCTTGCCTACCTATCGTTTTCTGAACGTTTCGTTCAAAAACAAACATTTTTTTTCTTTCTCCTAACGTTAGTAATACTAGAGAGGCCATGAGGGTGAACTTCCTTGGCTCCATGTTGCCACGGATTTGTAAACCAGACGGCACCGAGACAATCTACACCAGCCACAGCTTGCAAAGCACCACTGTACAAAAACTCTGATGCTGGCCTAGAGGCAAAAGAAATCATGTCAGTGACGGTGCATAAATGTATGGGGCGCCGAATGTAAAAATTGGGGTACAATTTAACTTTCCTCACATGTAGCTCATTTTCCTAACATTTGAGACAGAAATTCAACAACATGTTATATGTAATTGTTAACAATATGTTTATATGTATAAAATAAATGTTAAATCTAAATATTAAATCTAAATGTTAAATCTAGATGTTAAAATAAAGATGCGGAACCGCAAAGATGAACATATTTCCACAAATAACATTTGAGTTAAATTATGAATGGTCGTCAGGAGAGGACGAAGGAGAGGAAAGAAGCCTGGATACTTAAGTGCAAACCTCCAGGTGCTCATATGACATCAGCTGACTTCAGAGGCGGTTTTTGCTATGGGCAATGTGGGCGACCGCCCAGGGCGCAATCTATGTGAGGGCGCACGAGCGCCCTCTAAAAACAACAACCAAAAAACCCCACAAAAACTTGCGACTGCAAAGGTTGGATCAGAGTCTCAGAGGAAAAGCAAGGGGGAGGGGGGCGAGGGATAGACTGATGATCCCAGGCCACACAACACAAACTGCTTCCAAATAAATTGTATTTCATTCATAAAATTAATATATATATACCTACATGTAATTAATTGGATTATGTGTAAAATGTAAAAAACTAAAAAACAAAAACGAATCTGTGCATGCATCTACGTGAATTTGTTTACATCACGTCAGTCTTGACTCCGGTTGTTTGACGGGCGGACGGACGGTGTTGGCAAAAGGTAATGCAAAAGGTAATGATGTCGAGTCTTCATCTTCATCATGGATCAAAGTAAAAGACCAAAGAAGCCATCAGGTGCCCAGTTCAGAAAAAGAAGAAAAGAAGAAGAGGAGAAACGGGCAAAAGATAAATGTATGCAGGTCTCTATGAGTGACGTGAGTGACAGTAGCCTATAGGCTATTTATTAGCCTCTTGCTAATATGTTGCTACTTAGCCACAGAAGACGACTGTATTTGGTTTTTAGTTTTGCTGAACTAGCAACTATTAGAATTTGAGGCATCATGTCATGCAATTAATTTCACCCATAGGCAACCTAGGCTAGTTTGTGTTTGCAACACAACAAGTGCAAGTTCACACAGACGTCCTGACTGTGGAATTTTTAATGCTATACGTGGGTCTATGCTAAGTTAAATAACTTCTAATATACATTGACATGGCATTTTGTAAGCTACATGTGATATAGCTTTTTGAATAATTTGTAGTGTGTTATGCTTAGTTAATAGGATGTTAACAAATGTTAATAAATTGTGCATTATGGTTATTTTAATTGGGTAACTGATGCATGTGTGATGCAAGTGTGATCTAACTTATATTGTATCTTAATTGTAAATTCAGGGGCACTTCTGAAATATTTTGGAGCACCCACTGGCCGAAATGAGGAGTCAGATATACCTCCACAGCAGCCACAGACATGGTCCTGGAGTCTGATGAGGAGCCATCTACCTCTGCAGCCACACAGGCCTCTTCAGGGATGGTCCTGGAGCCATCTACCTCCTCAGCCACATGTTCCTTGCAGGACTCCTCAGGTGTGTGTGTGTGTGGGGGGGGGGGGGGGGGGGTGTATGTGTGCATTCTTGCATAACTTTTTACTTTTGTAAACACTATAAATGCTGTGAATAACATGTATACTAATGACAATACCATTTTCTCTTTATTAGAAATGCCTCGACCAGAAACCCCACCAAATCCTGTGCCGAGGGATGGTTCGCCCAGGGCGTAAAACTAGCCAGGACCGCCTCTGGCTGACCTAGACAAATTAGAGAAGAGCAAAAATGAAGCTAATACTGTAGTGCAAACAACATGGGCTTTAAACTGCAACATCGGCTGAAAACCACGGTCAAACTAGCCCCGACGTTGTTTTGCGGTACGTGTATATACTAGGCATTACGGTAAGAGCGTGTAAGAAGTGATTTCAAAATAAAAGCAACGTTCCGGTGAACGTGATTTCAGTCAGTCTGTCAATAATGAATAAATAAATAAATAAATAAAAATAGATAAATAAAACAAAATGAATAAATATTAAATAATAAACAAAAATAATAATACAAAACACCACCTGCAAACTGTATTTCAGAGAAAAATTGAGCCTTTGAAAATCGAAGCTTTATCATTTCATTTGTGTGAATAATTAGTCAAACTAAATTTACAAAGACCAATCTGACTTCAAAATGACAGTACACCACCTCAGACTGTCATTGAGAAACTTCCTGTTTCCACAGACCAATTTCACTTCAGAATGATAGCAGACCACCTCAGAGTGTCACTATCAGGACATTCTGATAAAAAATAAAACTGCTTGATTTTGGGTTAGTATGTAGTCAGGGTTGTCCTGAACACAAATATATCAGTCACTGTCAGAAATTATAGAGCAATGTGTTTTTACAGCACTCCAAGTTTTAGAAAGGAAGCCATTTCAAGGTAAAAATATGAGAAAAAAATCTCTAAAATGGTACCGTAAAAATGTTTGACTTTGGGTCAAATAACTCAAATAGTCATTGTCAGGATTTTTTTTTCTTGCAACCCAAAATCAAAGAATAAAGTAATGTCCTTCACAATTTAGTGGGATTTTTTTAAATTCACAGATAACATGCTTCATCCTTTCTCTGAATATAATCCAATTAATCTAATTGTGCTTTACTGACACCTGGCGGTCTGGAGGAGAACAGCTACACGTTAACCAGAGGGCATTACAGTATGTCTCTGGCATCTTAAAACTATGTAATATACGTACACATCGTACGTACACATACACAGCCTACACATCTCTGATAATCTCTGTTTGTATATAGTATTTTCTAAAATATTTGAAAACTCATTCAACCAATATGGGGTTTTGAAGGGTGACAGCGATACTTTTGAATTGAGGTTGTCAATCCCATGGAATCAATTCAGGTTCAATTCAGTCAACCAGTGTAATATTGATCAGGGGCGGATTTAGTGGTTTGGCTCAAACTGAGCCATCAATTCAACTTGCCTAAGGAAATGTCTATTATCAGACTCAAACAACTTCTCTGAATGACCACAGAAAGCAAGATTGCCCTCAGCTAAATGGCAGAGAAAAAAATTGACGAGGTCGAGGGAGGGGCCGCGGTCACGCCACTAGGTGTAGCCACAACAGCAGCACTACCTGGGGAGGTGAGCAAGAAACGTTTTTATTTTCATCTCTTTTATCGTTTTTCTGCCCCAGTTGGATTGCTCTGCCTCATTTTCTTTATCTTTTCAAGTGACTCCTATTTACATTAATGGCTGTGCCGCACGCTACATTGTTTACACAGTACAGTACTCTTCCTGTCCAGTGTTGCCAACTCCTCAGTAAGGAAAGTAGCTATTGGCTGTCCTAAAAGTCGCTAGAAGTCGCTAAATGACGTCATCACCTAATTTGCATAATTTGCCATGTGCATGTAATTGTAATGGACGCTGTAGGAGAGAGGAATAACGCCGTGGGAGCGACAAAAAGTGAATAAAAAACACCATAAATATGTTTAGAACTACAAATGAACTTTCTTCTATCGATTCTTTACATTTACATCCCGGGATCAGCCTGCGGCGGCTTCGCGCATGCGCGATTCATTTGCAGTCTGGACGCGGAGGGGTGAACATCTCCTGCTCTGACTGCAGCTGGGAGGGACTGGGCCGCCTGAGTGCTTTGGGACGGGGGAGGGGCCCACGGCAGCACCCGCTGCTCGTTGAGAAGAGTAAGAACGATACGTGCTTTCACGTCAGAGTCTCCAAAAGTCGCCAATAACAGAAGAAAAAGTCGCTAGATTTGTCGCTAGTCGCTTTTTTGAAAAAAAAAGTCGCTAGAGGGGTCTGAAAACTCGCTAAATATAGCGACAAAGTCGCTAAGTTGGCAACACTGTTCCTGTCAAGCTTCACAGTTCAACTTTGGCGCCACAAGATGGAATAGTCCATTAAAGCTGGAGGGGGGTATGGCTCTGTGGACAGTTTTGAAAGTAGTCGCTATAAGAATATTATCGGTATCTTTCATATTTTAATATATTTTGAAGCGAAAGAACAGAAGCATAATTTCATGTATATTTTATGGGGCCCTTGGCAGTTGCTTAGCTTTGCCTCATCGTTAAGACCGCCCCTCAACATTTGTTTGAAAGAATATGCCTATTTTCTCTTTTCGTCGTGGCGCAGATTGTTTCCATTTCCAACTCTAAAGGTAAGGTAAGCAACACTTTACATGACAGCGTACTATACTTTAAAGACGCTATCCCAGCATATATTTTATCATAGTGTCACTGCCTACCGTTAATTTATTTAATCTCAGACCCGGACGTTACATTACAGGTGTCTGTCTGAAAACCAGTTTAGGTTCAAAACACTCTTCTAACGGGTTTCTAGCATGTTCTGGTGTTAATATTAACGTCATGGAATAAGAGTTGAAGTAATACTAATTTGTTGCAGACCCTGCAGGTTTGAAGGAAACCTCTTCACTACCTTCTGACTCTCACTAACACTGCCACTTGGACATTAGACATGTTTGATTAAGAGGCTAGCTGGCTTTCTGTGCTGTAACTGTATAGAAGACATGGCGATGAAGTCTTTCAAAACATGTTGTTTTGTGTACAAACACTACCACAATAGTTACAGTCCATGTCTCTATTTTCCCCGTTTTTTTTTTTAGATGTAACTGGTCTATTTCATATAAAGAGCAGGGGGTGCTAGTAATTTGTAACGTTACACTTTGTACAAATGTACTTTTGGCATTTTACTGGCAATAATGATCAGTCCTTGAAATACTGAAACCTTGTTGTGATGAATGCGTCCAGCTAACAGCATGTTGGGTGTGTTTCTGTCCAGCTGGACCCTCTACTATGAATCTGTCTGAGGAGAGAGAGGAGGGGGTCCCTACCTCTAAAACCTCTCTGTCTGGGGAACATGACCGCCAGACCAAAGCTCAGAGGTAAGATGAGGATCTCTGACTGTCCATGACTGTTCTCCATCTCAGAGCTCAGCAGTGATATCATGACACCATCACTATCCAGAGTAAAAGGTCTGTCTGTGTTGTGTTGAAGCCCCGCCCACCAGGAGAGACCAGACTCCCCTGTACCCAGCTGTGTGTCCATGAAGAGTGACCGGTCTATGGGTCTTCCTCATAACTTCAAAGATGGACACCAGTCTACTGAGCCAAGGCAAGAATTTAACCAGCTATTCATTTTAAAGAACAGCAGTTATCTGACAAAACATGAGCTAGCATTAAAACATGTCACATTATATTTATTTTTTCAGGAAGGGTTTTACTGACCGTACATGCTTTTTCATGCTTTTCTATCTTTTTTTCGACCATCAATCCTGTGGTTGTATCAGGATCCACCAGGAGAGACCAGACTCCCCTGTACCCAGCTGTGTGTCCATGAAGAGTGACCGGTCTATGGAGCTCCCTCTTGTCTTCAAAGATGGACACCACTCTACCGAGCAAAGGTAAGAAGTCATGAAATATAGTATTGGTCTGGCCCTTCACACTCCAATTTCATTTTTTGCTCTCTCAAAACCTCACATCCAATGATCAGAACAGCATTTACAGTGGTGCTAGCCTTGTGTTTCTATATTTTCTGTCATATTTTCTCCACAGAGTCCACCAGGAGAGTTCAGAGGTTCCCATTGGTCAGTCTGCCCAGGAGCATCAAATAGACCTGGCCTCCATATTTATGGTGTGTAAATGTACAACATCACCTTGTACTCCAGCTACAAATTAAATGGAAAATAGTAGTCCCCATGCTACACTCTTTAGACAGATGGATTTGATGTTGTGTTCCACAAGTTTAATTTAAGTTTAATTTCTTCTGTTCCAGCTGCTTGAGGAGAAAATTGTCACTTTTGTGAAGAACGAACTGAAGAGATCGCAGATGGTTCTGAGTCCAGATTACCCAGAATGCTTAGCGAGGCAGAGGGAGGATGAGGTGGATGGTGAGGAGGAAGAGCAGAGGAGGCACAGCAGAGAGGCACTTCTGAAGATCACACTGCACTTCCTGAGGAGAATGAAGCAGGAGGAGCTGGCCGACTCTCTGGAGAGCAGTAAGAGGCTTTTAACAGGTTTAACGTGATGGAAAGGGTGAATGGTGGAAAATGGAGGTGTAGACGTTCCAAACTCTGCTGTAAATCCAGACATTTCTCAAATGAGACTTATTCATTTCCAGACTGGAGGATAAATTGCCACACTCCCCATGGATAACCTGGCAAAATTATTGATTGTTAGTACGAGTTTAAAATGCTGAACACAGTATTGTACATTGTTAAGAAAAACACCACCATAAATGTTGCCTGGCTGATAGATACAATGGAGTTGGGAAATGTACTCATTCACTCAGAAATGTTTGAATTCATTGTATTTACCTCAGCATCCACTCATTGATGTTTTTTGTTGCGTTCATTCAGAAACTCTTGCTGCAGGGTGCCAACGTCAACTCAAATCTGATCTGAAGGAGAAGTTTCAGTGTTTGTTTGAGGGGATCGCTAAAGCAGGAAACCCAACACTTCTGAATCAGATCTACACAGAGCTCTACATCACAGAGGGAGGGAGTGGAGAGGTCAATGATGAACATGAGGTCAGACAGATTGAAACAGCATCCAGGAAACCAGCCAGACCAGAAACAACAATCACATGTGAAGACATCTTTAAACCCTTACCTGGAAGAGAGAAACCAATCAGGACAGTGATGACAAAGGGAGTGGCTGGCATCGGTAAAACAGTCTTAACACAGAAGTTCACTCTGGACTGGGCTGAAGACAAAGCCAACCGTAAAATACACTTCATGTTTCCATTCACTTTCCGAGAGCTGAACTTGCTGAAAGGGAAAAAGTTCAGCTTGGTGGAACTTCTTCATCACTTCTTCATTGAGACCAAAGAAGCAGGAATCTGCAGCTTTGACAAGTTCCAGGTTGTGTTGATCTTTGACGGTCTGGATGAGTGTCGACTTCCTCTAGACTTCCAGAACAACCAGATCTGGACTGATGTTACAGAGTCAACCTCAGTGGACGTGCTGCTGACAAACCTCATCAAGGGGAACCTGCTTCCCTCTGCTCGCCTCTGGATAACCACACGACCTGCAGCAGCCAATCAGATCCCTCCTGAGTGTGTTGACATGGTGACAGAGGTGAGAGGGTTCACTGACCCACAGAAGGAGGAGTACTTCAGGAAGAGATTCAGAGATGAGGAGCTGGCCAGCAGAATCATCTCCCACATCAAGACGTCACGAAGCCTCCACATCATGTGCCACATCCCAGTCTTCTGCTGGATCACTGCTACAGTTATGGAGGATGTGTGGAGAACCAATCAGAGAGGAGAGATGCCGAAGACCCTGACTGAGATGTTCATCCACTTCCTGGTCGTTCAGTCCAAACAGGGGAATGTCAAGTATCGTGGGAAAGCTAGAACAGATCCACACTGGAATACAGAGACCAGGAAGATGATTCTGTCTCTGGGGAAACTGGCTTTTGAGCAGCTGGAGAAAGGCAACTTGATCTTCTATGAAGCAGACCTGACCGAGTGTGGCATCGATATCAGATCAGCCTCAGTGTACTCAGGAGTGTTCACACAGATCTTTAAAGAGGAGCGTGGGCTGTACCAGGACCAGGTGTTCTGCTTTGTCCATCTGAGCATTCAGGAGTTTCTGGCTGCTGTTCATGTCTTTCTGTCATTCTTCACCACTGGTGTTAATCTGCTGTCAGAACAACAGTTAATGTCCCCACCGCCAAAGAAATTAAGAAAGACATCTGCAGTAAAAGACATCTACCAGAGAGCTGTGGACAAGGCCTTAAAGAGTCCTAATGGACACCTGGACTTGTTCCTCCGCTTCCTCCTCGGTCTTTCACTGGAGACCAATCAGACTCTCCTACGAGGCCTGGTGGAACAGACAGGAAGTAGCTCACAGATCAATCAGGAAACAGTCCAGTACATCAAGAAGAAGATCAGGGAGAATCCCTCTCCAGAGAGAAGCATCAATCTGTTCCACTGTCTGAATGAGCTGAATGACCATTCTCTAGTGGAGGAGATCCAACAGTACCTGACATCAGGAAGTCTTTCCAGAGAGAAGCTCTCCCCTGCTCAGTGGTCAGCTCTGGTCTTCATCTTACTGTCATCAGAAGAAGACCTGGAGGTGTTTGACCTGAAGAAATACTCTGCTTCAGAGGAGGGTCTTCTGAGGCTGCTGCCAGTGGTCAAAGCCTCCAATAGATCTGTGTAGGTGCATAGATAACTGGATAGATTAAATGTATTAAATGTGATCTTTTTTAGATGCGATAAAATAGGCATGGTCATTGTTTGTCTATCACAAATTCTTCTTCAGGCTGAGTGGCTGTCAGCTGTCAGAGAGAAGCTGTGAAGCTCTGGCCTCAGTTCTCAGCTCCAAGTCCTCCAGTCTGAGAGACCTGGACCTGAGTAACAACAACCTGCAGGATTCAGGAGTGAAGCTGCTCTCTGCTGGACTGGGGAGTCCACACTGTAAACTGGACACACTCAGGTCAGGGTTCCTCAACCTGGTCAATGCATGACCATTTAAACCCTGCTCTACATGAAGGTTAATACCAAACGTGTGTAATGTCTTGTAACAAGGACCCAAAATCAGAAGCACACAGAGGCAGACATTTGAACAGAAAAGGGCTTTACTGAAGTTAAACTAAAAAATCCACCGCTACTTGAATGTAAAACAACCAGGCATAAGCTGGGCCAAAAACTGTGGGGAACTAAACTAGGTGCACAAATATAATGAAAGTACAGCCTTGTGGCTTTGCAGAGTAGCTGTGTCTTCCGAAGAGCAAGACCAAGCAGTGAAGGGGGACAGAGAGAGGTTTCAATAGGCCAAACCACAGGTGCACCAAATCATCAATAATGAGCCCCAATTACTAGACCCACCACTCCTCTACCAATGACAACATTTAACATGTAGCTTGTGTTGTGTTTCCAGGCTGTCAGGCTGTCTGGTCACAGAGGAAGGCTGTGCTTCTCTGGCCTCAGCTCTGAGCTCCAACCCCTCCCATCTGAGAGAGCTGGACCTGAGCTACAACCACCCAGGAGACTCAGGAGTGAAGCTGCTCTCTGCTGGACTGGAGACTCTCATGTAGGTCATGTTACTGTACAGTTACTTCATGCAGTGTGTGTGTGTGGTCCATTTGTCATTCTGTCTCAACGTCTCTTGTGTCTACCTCTTCCACAGTGTTGACCATGGTGGAAAGTGTTGGTTGAAACCAGCGCCCTTCAGGTGTAAGTTGAGCTTTTCTAGTGTTGCTAAACGTTTTATAGACTAAACCCTCATGGAAGCAGGCTGACAAAATTGATAGTCAAACTATCAGTAAATCAACATGTAATAAACAGATCAGAAACTGATGCTGTATTGTGTCTTGTTCTCCCATCAGATGCCTGTGAACTCACACTGGACCCAAACACAGCAAACAGAAACCTCTCTCTGTCTGAGGACAACAGGAAGGTGACACGGGTGGAAGAGAAGCGGCGATATCCTGATCACCCAGAGAGATTTGACCACTGGTACCAGGTGCTGTGTAGAAATGGTCTGACTGGGCGATGTTACTGGGAGGTGGAGAGGAAAGGTGTGGTTGAGTTAGGAGTGACATACAGAGGAATCAAAAGGAGAGGGAAGATTGTTGACTGCTGGCTTGGAGGGAATAACAAGTCCTGGAGTCTGTACTGCTCTGATGGTAGCTACGCTGTCTGGCACAATAACAGAAAAGTCATAGGCATCCCCTCCTCTTCCTCCTCTAACAGAGTAGGAGTGTATCTGGACTGGCCTGCTGGCACTCTGTCCTTCTACAGAGTCTCCTCTGACTCCCTGGTCCACCTCCACACCTTCACCTCCACATTCACTGAACCCCTCTACCCTGGGTTTGGGCTTGGATCGCCTGGTTCCTCAGTGTCTCTGTGTCGGATAGAGGTGGGAAAGTCGTGAAGAAAACACTGCTGACCAAAGACATGCTGAAATGATAGTTCACTCTGTACAGGATCTCACACACATCATCTGAGAGTCTGTTTTTGATTGAGAGGTTAAAATCTCTTTACTTTGTATTAAGTTTAAATTAACAGTTTGATCATCTTAAATGTAAACTAGTTTTAAACAGAATTTGTTGCTTTTACAGTGTAATCACTATTGCCTTAAAATAAACAATTACATTGATATGTTGTTTAATAGCTTATGATAAAATATTGGTTAATATAGGTGCTTGATGTTTTGATGTTTTAAAATTGTATATTGTGCAGTTTGTTTTTTGCACCTTTTTATCACTACATAAATACATTTGTCTTGTTTGGCCTTTTTTATAAAATAAAATAAAATAATCTGAGATCCAAGTGTGCTACATGTGTATGAAATGTATGATACTGCTAATAATAATTATTAGAAACTAAGAGGTGTCATCACCCAACATCATACCTACTGTGAGTGTAGCTATGGAGTGCGACTAGTCATACTTTGCGATGGTCACCAATTTCGGTGCAACACCTGAAAGTGAGTTTTGAAAGCCAGAAATCATTACTGATCAATACCTTACCAACAACCTGCAGATATCAGGATCATTCAATTCATAGTGATAAACGTTTAATCCATGACTGTAAAACTCAAGAAACACCAGATGAGTCAAAGAAGTACCAATTTTACTTGGTGCACAAGAAAACACAGTACAGGGCGACAGTGCCAGTATACCATGCAGTCAAGTATTACAGATGTGTGCTTGTGTCATGCAGCATGCACTGAACAGAAGAGTCAACAGCAGAAGACATGCACATGTACAACTGTTCAATCTGAAGGACAATTCCCAAAAAAGTGATATGTGATTGGTGTGTGTAGCTTTCTTCCATGGTATCAAAGTTTCACCACATGGAGACAGGATATAAAAAGGGTTTGTACATCGCAAGTTTGTTCGTTGTAAACAATTCTGACAGACTAGATGATCCGTGTTGCCAATTCTGATCATCGTCTCGCGGTTTGGAGCAGTTTTTTTGGGGCGTTGCAATGAATAAAAACAAGTCAAATACCATAGAAACAAAAAGGCTCAGTGAAAGCCGGTGCAACAGCCAGCAACAGCCATGGACGAGGAGGACTGTTACCCTCAAAAGCTCTCTCTGTCGCGGGGAAATGTGAAGTGCATACGTTCCACCCAGTCACACTTCCCCCAATTCTCTTTGTGCATATAATGTCCCTCAACAAGAATAATGCATTTGGAATCAATAACAGCCTCATTATCAAAATATACATCAATATTTGTACAATACAAACACATAAAACATTTGTCCATATAAGCCCTGGATTTGGATTGAATGTAAGGGGGTTTCCCACTGTTCACCTCTCCACATTTATTCATGTTACAAATTCATGTCAAAAAATACGCTAGTGCACTTTTACGCCCACCCCCCCCGATGTAAACATCACTACACAGTAAAGTAAGGAATAGGTATTTTAGGCATGGTGTCTCTCACATGCACATTTGAATGAATAAAGACAAAAGCTACCATTTCAGGAAAAATACTCCAAAATATGCAAGAGGATCAAACACAAGTTTTAACTGTCCTTGCTAGAAGGAAGTCCTCCATGGGGAAGAAACATCCCCCCCAAAAAACAAATAACCAAATGTTGTACACAAGCAAAGCCTATTCCTGTCAGGCTCCCTCCTGTATCTGGAGAAAACGTAGACCTACTTTTGGCTGCTCAGTGATTATCCTTTAAGATCCATGCTTGAACAGTACAAGTAAGAACAGTACAGCAGGTCACACTGCCAAACTGCATCAGAGTGTAAAGACGCTGCAGGGTGAGCAAGGAAGAAAAAAAAAAAAAAAAAAAAAGTTGAACACTGTCAATGACGAGGTGTCGCAGATTACAAGCTCTGGAGGTCAGAATAACACAAGTTACATCAAGTAGCCGCAAAATCAAGTCCATCCTGATGTACAACACCCAGAGCTTAATACTTCATCATCACAACTGGTTTCAGTTGAGATGATGCCAAAATTGCGATCCCTGGAAAAAAAAAAAAGTCAGATTCATCAATTTATACTGTAAACGCAGTTAAGATTGCAAACAATACAACGGACATCAATATCCTAAAAGATATAGCTTAGAGGACACTGCACTGATGGCACATTAACACCCTGTGAGCTGCTTTACACTTCAGGTAGGTCACTTCCTCTAGTCACACCCGGTTGGTGTTTGAGATATTACCCTGCACGGACTCGTTCCAAACGGATCAAATACGAAGCGTTGACCGTACGTTCACACTGTGAGCAACGCGGTCAACAGGTCAGCACAAGGCTATTCACTTCCTGTAGAGCCGAGCGACTGGGGAATCTCGGCTGATCGGCCTCCTTGTTTCCCTCCTGATGTGATTTAGTTTCATGAACAATAAATGGATGAGAACTTGATTCCAGCCAAAGTTCTCTACAACTTTTATTTGAAAGACTAAACTTCTCAAAAACGATGCCTGGAAAATGGTTCATCCATCGTTGGGTTGATAGGAAGATCTGAAGTCATTTTATTGAGTTTTTTCCTGTTTATTTTATCAATGCTACCTAATTAGCACTTGCTAGCTAACTGTGTTAACTGATAACTTGGTCAAAACCTTGTAGCTGCATTTGAGGATCAGAGCTTCTGGCCCCGCCCACAGTCGGTCAAAATAGAGCGATCCATCAATCAAGCTGCTCGCAGTGTGAACAAGATCATGATACTGTTCAGTTCTCAACTGAAACGAAGAGGAAAAAAAAGAAAATACTTCACTCTCCAAAAATGACTTTAGAGCCTTTTGGTCCAAAGACAATTACGCCCATCATTATCAAACTAGTCTGTACCGTGACACTTTATTTAAAAAATAGACATTTATTAAAAAAATCCAGTCGAAAGACATAAAACCACATTTTATGAATTTGACATGTTTGAGCCTTGGCTAGTCAACTCTCTTTGTCCCGTTACTAATTCATCATAGCTTATAAATGTAATAAATAAAGACCAGGAGGAGTAACGCTGGGAATCAAATATTTACAATTAAAAAAAGTTTCAAGTAAAAACTCCCCCCAGCGAGTTTTCCTTCAGCACTAATGCATTTTACACTTGAAAGACTTAAAAGAAAGATATGACAAATTTAGTCACTAGAAATGGTGAGCAGTCACTTTCTCAGCTGCCCTCTCTGCGGGGTTTCCCCTCTGCGCCCCGTCTTGTCGTCTTGAGGAGCAGCAGGAGTGGTTTCTGCTGCCTTGCTGGAGGAGTTGTGGGTGAGAGGACGTCCTGCCTGTTGCTGCTGAGGTAAAGCGATGCCGATCCCAAGCGCAGGCGTCTCGCTGGTGTCCTCCTCCCCGTCCGAACAAGGCTCCCACTCATCCTGCTCCTCGCTCTCCGTCGAGCCCTGCACGGCAATCTGGGGCACCAGGGTGAACCTCCTCACCGCTGGCACCTCCAGCTCCACCTCCTCGCTAGACTGGGGCAGGGTGACCATCCACGCCGCCCTATGCTGCTGCTGCTGCAGCTGGGTTTTGGCTCCGGGCGCCGGGCTGGTCACCGTCACCATGGGACCGGTTTTCTCCTCTGGCTCGTCGAAGCTCACCTCCTGCACCGCCTCCTGCTTCTTGAAGGAGTCGCGGCGCTCCGACAGGTTGAGCTTCCGCATCACGACTAGCTGCTCTGATCGTTCCATCCCAGAGTCCCTCAGCCTCTGACCGCTGATGTAGCCCCCCAGCCTGCCGTGGTCGGTCCCGATGTAGGAGCCTCCGCAGGCCCCCTCTGCCTCGGAGTCACCCAGCAGTTCCCCCTCACCATAGAACGGCACTTCCAGCGTGTGCCTGCGGGGGGCGTAGGACTTCTTGTCAGCATGGTACCCACCAGACAGCTTCTCAGCCGACTGCACTCTCTTGAGCAGAGGAGATCGGGGCGGCTCGGCGCTGCGGGGGCGGACCATGTGCCGAACGATGGTGGGTGGCGACAGAGTCTTGCCGTGGTAGGCGTGAAGGGCTTTGGCGATGCCTGGGAGGGGGGAAGGCGAGCGCTGTGGCGACAGTGGCTGGGTGGACGAGGAGGAGGTGCAGGCGAGAGGCGAGGGCGGGATGCTGCTGGTTGACTTCCGGCGGCCCACCTTGGTGTAGCGCTGGGTGCTGAGCTTGGAGCCCAGGCCGTGAAGGGAGCTGGGCCGGATGTGTGCTGCTGGGGAGCTGGGGGAGCTGGAGCAGGGAGACGTGCTCTGAGGGGAGTTGTTGTTGTCTGGGGTGCAGAGGTTCAACAATAAAACAAAACAAAACAAATCACATGTCAAAAGTTAAAATATCAAAAGATTTTTGGTTTGTAGTGAGATGATTTTACACAGGATTTCTGACCTGCACAAATTATCATTAATATATACAAATGAACTTAAGTCAGATATTAACCTACACTTTTCCTAAGCCAGATAAACAAGGCCTTTCAGGTGATGCAACACATCCTTTGGCAGCCATATTGGAGGTCCTTGGCCAATAGTGGCTGCAAACAGCTGATTGTGTTTCTAAATGTACAACTTGCTTGTTTTAACAGAACTGAATAAAAATGGTTACTTATCATTTCATCACTGATTTAGTGTTTAGATCATGGAGCTTGTTAGCTAGCTAACCATAGTATCTGGTCAGCTAACCATCACTGTCTTGTTGTTAGCACATCTGATTAGCACACTAGCTAAGGTATCTAGTAGAAGCTAGCTTTAGCAGTAGCTAGTAGTCCCATGTTAACAGTAACTAAGTTAGCCTGCTGACTAGTTAGCTAGCTACCAGTTTGTTCAGGTTAACTGAGCTGACTCTTCTCCAGCTCCAACTCAGAGTGTTTTGGAGTAGAGACTAGGGCTAAAGACAAGACAGTTTACTGAGTCACAGTAACCTACATTTGGAGACAAATCTACCTGATCACACTGATCACTTTTACTGAGAACGTTACTGGATGATCTACAGACACACCACAACAACCTGGTTCAGCTAGCTCTCTTCTTCTAGCCTGGTTCTGATAGATTTAGACATTATTTGTGTATAGTCAATCCTCCAATGGACCTCCATGATGGCGCCAGACCTGCTGGGAAATTTGTGACGTAACTGCAAAGCCTCTATTGGCCTTAAATGTCCTTAGCAGTGACCCTAAAGCTACGCTGAGCTCACCGGCGGCCTGGTGGTCGGGTGCGGGGCTCCGGCAGGGAGTGGAGGGTCCGGGGGAAAGACTGTGTGTCGGGGAGCCTGGAAGACTCTCGCTGGAGGAGACTGAGTGGTGGAGCCCCGAGGAGAAGCTCCGGCTGCTGTGCATCACCGTGCTCTGCTTGGAGAGTTTCTTCAAGATACTGCGTCGCCTGGGAGAATTAAAAGACATTTGTGGTCTGGTGTGGCCCAGTGGGGAGAGCAAGGCACTAACGCTGTCAGGGTTAAGAGTTTGAATCCCACGCTAGCCATGGAAACACTTGTGAAACTAAATTGCTCTGAATGCGTCCACTAAATGACATGTGTTATGATTTAAAGAGGGGTGGAGGTCAGATGAGAAAGGGTAGATTGGTGAGTCAAAATCAGTAATGCACCCTGTCTGACAAAGTTATGATGCACAGGATGGAGTCTAGGGGGAAAATTGTTGACACTTAAAGGGTAATTCCGGGATTTTTCAACCTGGCTTCTGTGTCCACAAAATCGCTTTTCATACCTTTAAGTAGATCCCAAAATGTGTTGCTCCGGTCGATCGGCTCAGCGGGCATGTCCGGGCATGTCCAGGCTAAAAGTGCTTGATTTTGCCACTAACAGGCTCAGATTGTTATTCGTGTGTCTGACAACATTACTGAAAGGATCGCTAAAGAAATAGACCGTTTTTAACCAGAAATAGACCATAGACATGCCCGGACATGCCCTCTGGATTACACTGGAGCCTTGAGCCGCAGTTACGCGACTGCCGGTTTTGGGATCTACTTAAAGGTATGAAAAGCGATTTTGTGGACATAGAAGCCAGGTTGAAAAATCCCGGAATTACCCTTTAACTAGGAGACCTTAAGGCTTTAATTAATGCTAGTGTGTGCAGCAATCCCTTACTGACACTAGGGGGAGATGGAGGACTGAGGTTCACTGGTTGGCATTTCTGACAACTAATCTCTGCAAGTAAACATGAGATGAGAAACACTGCAAAGCTGCAGAGATCAAGAAGAAACTCAAACTCTAAACCAAACTCACCGGTCATAATTATCTCTCCTCTTGCTCTTCTTGCTGCGCCGGGCCATCTTGCCTGTGTGTTTGGTCTTTCGAGCCGGACCAACTTTGATCGACGTGTTCTCAAGCGCCGTGGTCTGAAGTGCCACCTTGTTGCCGCTCTGCACATTTCATAAAAAACAAATGATTAGTTCCTTTGAAATGATCCTATTAAAGATACTCTCTCTTGTGGCGTTGAGTTTGCATCTCTCTGGAGGCTGTGACTCACGAGGAGATGTTCAACATTCCCATGAGCAAGAAACCCAGGTTAATAAATAAATACATTATTTATTAGTTATTCCTCTCAAGACAAGGTTTCCTTGTAATCAATAGGCAACAGTCTGAGGCAACTTCCTGGGCAATGTTGCTCCTCAGCACTAGAGTTTTATTTACTTGCACATATGTAAACAGCCTTATTCACGTTTCCTACACCTTTCTACTCATATATCATATAGCACAACTTCTATCAGAGTCTCTGTTCTCTGTTGAACATGTGGTGTGAATGTCCAGGTCTTATTTCTGCTCCAACTATCTCTTAGGACCAATACTATCAGGAAGCCAACAAGCAGTCAAGCTGAGGCTGGTTCCTTAATAAGGAACTGCAACAGGAGTTGCTCTACCTTCAGCAGGAGCTCTATCATCTCCGGGTGAATCAGGCCTTGCACAGACTCCCCGTTGACGTGGGTGATGAGGTCTCCAGCCCGGAGCCCCGCCTCGTGGGCCGGGCTGCCCTCCTCCACACTCTGTTAGAGGGCACAAGGTTCATTTGAAAATTACATATCCACCATTTAACAAAACTCACACCTTCTCGCACTTAATGTTTGCAGTCATGAAAGTAGAGCACATTATGGGTCACTGTTGAAGATATGAGTCATCTGAAGACCTTTGCTTGCAAAACAGTGGCGCCTTAATGGATTTCTGAGCATTGAAGTTTTACAGTTACCTCTCACTGTCATTAGGGGCCGCCAATGTGTGAAGTTGCCTGAGAAGTAATTCCTGCCACACTCACCGAGACCATGTGATGCACAGTGTAGACGTCGCTGTCACCCATGTAGACCCGGATGGCCTGCAGGGTGAAGCCATACTTCTTCCCCGAGGTGTGGACGATGATGGGTGGCCTCAGGCTGCCCAGGCTGAGCGACAGGTCCCGGCTGGGGGACGAGTCGCGGGACGAGGGGTTGGAGGACAGCGAGCGGGGGGAGATGGGGCTGGGCTGGAGCCCACCAGGCATGTCATCTGAAACCAACAGGACCATCCTTCAGGTCTACAGGTACTTTACTGCTTTCACTGTTTACTACTTACTGTAACTAACTGGCGACTTAATGGTAGAAGATACAACTCCACAACAACTCCAGTCCAGTCACTGAACTACCAGTATAAACAACAATCAAGTAAAATTTTCATTAAAGTATTTGTTTTGACCAGAACTTATATAATAAGAAGTTATGGCAGCCCAAAAACATTCAAGTGTTTTACCCTCCACATCGCTGTTTGTCATTCACCCATTTTATTGTTTTTATTTCATTAGGTTTTTCTATTTTTGGAACACATAACATAAAAGGATATTTCTAATGGTTTATATCACAATCATTCTGTGGTCAAATCTGTATTGTTCAGTAGAAATGGACTGATAACCTACCGGTGGTGATGATGAGGGACAGGGCCGAGACCGAGGCAGACTTGGGAACCTTCCCACAGGGAAGCCTCTGTCTGTCCGGCGTCTCCAGCTGGTTGCCAAAGCGCCGGGGGCCGGCGGGGTCCTTGGGGGACGAGTGTTTGGCCCCGGTGCTGTTGCTGCGAATCCTGATCCTTCGCAGGTTGGACACGACCACCTCAGCTGCAGGAGACAAAGGTTAAAGGTCAACACTGTGTTTGTATTCAATACATACAGATAAAGGGTTCTTCAAGGGTTCTTTTGTTAAAGTAGTCTAAACGTAAATATCTACATGAATCTAAACGTAAACGTGTCCATCAGGCTTCACCTTCATCGTCGGTGGAGAAGGCGAAGCGGGGCATGGTCTCCAGGCTGTGGGTGCTGCTCATCACCAGAGGACTGGCGCTCCTCTCCGACTGGGAGGAACTGGAGGAGGCGCGTGGACGAAGGCTACGAGCAGCCAAACACCAGTTAGACATCAACCCAGGTACATGAAAATGTTGCTTTCGGTTGCATTTAGTAGAACTACAAAGCGCTTCACAAGCAAGAAAACTATTAAAACCAAAGCACAGGAACTCCAGACTTGAATCCAAAATGAAGTTACAGAAGAACAAAACCAGCTCATACAACAATAACTACATAATAATATACAGCCTACCTGGCCATGCGTCCAGGGTGGCGGCGCTCCACGCTGCCCTCTGCTGGGCTGGGGGAGGGACTGAGCCTCCCCCCCTCCCAGCGCTCCTCCTTCTCCTCGCTGTGGCTGCGGTCCGAGGAGAAACTGAGGTTGGATGGCGTCGCCAGATGCTCTGTGCTGCTGTAAACCTGAAGGGATAAAACACGTATGATGGAGACAGTCTGACGGAGCTGTGCAGGATGAAACCTTTCCACCATTTAGTGTGGAGCCCAAAAATAAAGTCTGTGCTACACAAAGACTTACTAGCTAGACTACGTTTTGTTCCATGAAATAAAATCAACTAACATCAGCTTTGTCATTGAATTACTTTTCATATCGACTGTTACTAGCAAAATGCTTATTGTTTGGTAAAGGGGACAGTCATTGATTAGCTAACAATAACAACTAGAATAACTTTTCAATGCAATGCAAAGCAGGATTCATTAAGACCCTTTGGATAAAAGCATCCATCAAATGGTTTGATTTCCTTTATATTTATTCAGAGTGTCTGCAAATTTTAACTTAAATTTCCTTTTTAAGACTGAAATCTAAAACCAATTTCACATTTGAAAAAAAAAGAAAAGAAAAGAAAACCACTGAAGAATATGGTCTGCATGACTGGGCTGACTTCTCAATGCTTTATTTAACTCCTTACCTTGCTGAAGCGATGTGACCAGGAAGAAAACTGTCGGATTTCCAGGGAAGACTCTTCGTCGTTGGTTTCCTCATCTTCGTCAGAGGCCAAATGGTGGTAGCGCTCTGAACGAGCTGAAGACAGAAACAGGGGACATTCACTTCATCATTTATACACATCTAGAGGACCCAGTCTGTGTTATTAATGTTTATTAACCTACTACCTTCAGGGAGCACCAAGGCCTTTTTACATTTATAGTAATTCTCTCTTTTGCTTTTTGCAAATGGTAGCCATCTTGTGTTGGAAGTGTTTGTGTTGATGTGCATTAGAAGCGTAAGGGCCGTGTTACTCTTAGTTTAAAGCAGCTGTAAATTGACTGTGGAATCTGTTGTTGATGTCTTTGATTAAGTTGAATATTTAGTGCCACTGTTTCTCCTCTTCCTCTCATCCTTCCTTCCTCTCAATTTCTCTAAGGTTATCTGTTCGTATGAAATGTTGCGGTCTTGTCCCAGACTCCCTTGTATAGACTGGATGAATAAAAGTTAAATGGAAATATAATTCAAAGATCCAGATTAGATTATAGCCTACTGTCGAAGTAGCTGGTGTCGTCCTCTGCCTCCAGTTGAGGGATGAACTCAGCTTTCAGCCGCAGAAGTCCATTCCAGTCCAGACCCAGGAAGAAGGGGTGCTGCTTGACCTCTGAGGCTCCGCCTACAGGAAGTCAAATATTGGATCAACATTCAAAATAAGATGAAGAAAGTTCAAGGGCATTCAATAATTTATCACCTTTATCAACCGCTACTGGCGAAGAGTGGGAATCGATAGAACTGATCAATTGATAGAACCGATGAACTGACAGAACCAATCAAGTCACTGGTACAGGGCCAGTGAAAATCTTAAATAATTACTAGTAAATTTGGCTGCATGAAGTGATACCATTACCATCTTCTCACTGTCAGTACCAATCCAGAGAAATCATTCTTCTAAATAGTTTGTTCTATTTTGGATCACTGAACAAGAACGAGACGTAATCCAATCCTTTTTTTTTTGGACACTTTTAGATAAGTAACTGTATAAATAATGCTTATAAATATTATTATGACATGTGGAATACTTTGGCTTTGGCATCTGACTTGAGTGTCCGTGAAATTATTTTCTACCGATACTCTTTCAACCCGATATCAACCTGATATCAGACCATTATCGGTGTTATTGTGTTGATCAGTCGACTTGGCCGTACCTGTTCCTAGTCGATCCAGAGGACTCTGCCTCAGCAGGCGGGTGATCATGTCTTGGGCGTCGACAGGTAAGGCATCGTCTCCATCTGGCCAAATGATGTCATCTGCAAACCACAGAGACACAGGCTAGAGGCTCACGGGGTCACCAACACAGACGCCAACTAACAACACAACAGCTTCTCGTCCACAATCACACTCAAGGTGTCCAGTCAGTACTACTACGGCTGAGTTTACTTCAGACTTCACACCTCAGCCTTTCTACCTGCAAACCTGTTATTTTTTAGGTTGTAGGTTTCTCAAAGTTGTAATTTTATGCCAGAAATCATTTTCTCAGAAAAAGGTAGCAAAGGTATTGACTTCTTCAAATGATGGATCTCTCATTTTGGTGCTTACCACTGACAACTTGTCCAAACAGCTCTTCTGGTGTGTCTCCAAAGAAGGGAACACATCCGACCAGGAACTCATAGAGGATGACGCCCATGGCCCACCAGTCCACTGGCTTCCCGTAGCCCTGCCTCAGGATCACCTCTGGGGCGATGTACTCTGGGGTGCCACACACCTACACAACCACACCAACAAAGGTCAATTTGGATTTAGAAAGTAAATATTCTCTTTATTATTTCTGGAAAACGTTTTGCTGATAAGTGATAAGTTGATTTTTCTGTCTAGTTATTCAGTTTGTGATGTTGACAGATTGATGCTTGCTTAGTCTCACCTGTTTGTCAATGAACTCTCTGGTGTCTTTCTCCATGTGACCCTCGTAGAGGTTGGTGGTCATGTTCATCAGGCCAATTTTAGACAAGCCAAAGTCAGTCAGCTTGATGTGGCCCATGGACGTAATCAACAAACTATTGGGTGGAAGGAGACGATCACGACACTTTCCTCATCATGGCCCAGTATGGTGTCACAGTTCAGTTTAGAATGGGTATGATGAAAACCTGCTGCTAAATGATGTGGTACTAGCCCATTCAAAGCGTACAAATGCCATACAAAGTTCTGTTTACATGTTGATGCAATCTCTGGTGAGATTTTGTGGTTATTACTGTTTTATGTATTGTATTACTACAATCACATATGTTTTTACTTCTTTTTAATATTCTCTCTTGTCCATTGGTCTCAATGTAAAGACATACTCCTTATGAGAGTGTTGCCTTGCCGCGGGATTTACTGTCTCTTTCATTCTGTGCAGAAAATAAACCTGTCGCCAGAGAACAACACTGAGTCCTGCCCATTTATTGAACACCGGAAATTAACCGGTCACACTAGTAGGTAGCTGGTCACGAGAACCGAAATGTCAACACTGCTTAATGCTAATACTACTACTGATACATTACAAAGACTGAATTCACAAGGAGAGTTTCATACATGGTTGATTCTTTCACCAAATTCCATTTCAGCATCGCCTCCAGAGGGCGTAAACGTGCAGACTGGAATAATTGAAACAAGATTGTGTAGACCAGTGGCGTCCAATCATGTGCCATGGAGGGCCAAGAGTATGCAGGTTTTCCTTCCAACCAATCACTGCACCAGGTGACTCTCTGGTTAAAGACAAGCCCTCCATGACACGATTGGACACCACTGGAATAGACAGAGCAGTCTGTCTGAATCCCAGTCCACCGAAACCGGTTGACAAACTGGTGTCATCAGCAAAATATGGAATCATTAATTATTTTGAGTTTGCTTGTGCACTCACTTGTCAGGTTTGAGGTCCCTGTGCACGATGCCATAGTTGTGAAGGTACTCGAGGGCCAGGACCGTTTCAGCAAAGTACATCCTTGTCATTTCCACAGGCAGTGGGCCCATGTTCTTGAGCAGGTTGGCACAGTCTCCACCTGGATAAAACAGCAAACCATAAAACTACAGGCACTGTGTTGATTTTTTATTAACCATTTCCCTTAATGGCTTCCGTTGCCTCCTCGTGGTGAACACACTTTCCAAGCAACAGGAATATCTGATACATCTGTGGTCAGGACAGAGCGGCTCTGACCCTTGCACTGCTTACTATCAGCTGTTGTGATATTGGTGATCAAGGAATTTAATATTTTCTCCTGTTGCACTCATCCGCTCTGGATAAGACTGTTGACAGGTCAGCTAGATGTCATGTTCCGCATTACCTTCCACATACTCCATCACCATGCAGAGGTGACGTCGCGTCTCAAAGGAGCAGAACATGGAGACGACGAAGGGGTTCTCAGCGAAGGTGAGGATGTCTCGCTCGACAAACGCCTGCTGGATCTGGTTCCTCAGAACCAGGTTCTGCCGATTTATCTTCTTCATGGCGAAGCGCTGGCGGGTCTCCTTGTGGCGGACCAGGTACACGGCTCTGTCAGAAACCACATGAGCATCAGACCTGTTCTCTGTACACCAGCAAGCAAAAGGGGCTTCAAGGTACCTTTGAGGTTGTTCACGTGTCAGGTTGTTCACATTAAAACATGAGGGAAGCCCAGAGAGTTTCCTTGAAGAATCCTTCAAAAATGGTTCATGAACCCTGACGGTCCTTCCAGGAAACCTCTAGCATATGAGGGTTCTTCAAGGAACCCTAAGCTGCTTACTGGCTCCCTTTCAATCTTAGAGAAACTCCTGGAATTTTTTGTCACATTTAACAAAAGAATTAAAGGGAGAATGAAGTCAGCTGTTTTCCGGTGCAAGCCTGATTGACTACAAAGAATGAACCCATCTCCTTACCCATAAGCCCCATTGCTGATCAGTTTCATGGTTTCAAAATCACTCTCGAGAGGTTTCCTTCGAGTTGGGGTCAGCGTCTGAGGGCACTTATTCTGCAGAGTGGAAGTAGAGGCAGAATATTAGAGGCGGTGTATGAGCTGGTTAAAACACACTGGAAGCATTTGAAGCTCCTAATTTGATGCCTCTATGGCGAAGCTGCAGGTGGCAGATCTGAAGTGTCAGCAGCAGCGTTATCATGGTCTGGTCCATGGTCTGGTCTTCAGTCTGTCAGACCAGATACCCTATATATTATTGATATTTTTCAGCTGAACATTTGTTACTAGCCAAATTACCCACTTAGTTTGCAGTCATATGTGCATTACGAGGTAATTTTGAGAATTAGCTTTTCCTCATCCATGTCTTGGCTTCCTGTAGCCTACTTCTCAAAAAGCACACGCCGCTTTAAAATATTCATGATATCCTTTTGTCTCAAAATAGGTCGCTGTGGTTCCAGGAACAACACAAAACCGCCGTCCTGGTTTTCTGTTGACACATTCGGCACAGGAGCTTCAAGACGGTTCAATACCAATTAAAAACAAATGACACATCTGACTGTGTGCGTGATGTGATGTGATGCTTGTTGTATATCTCTTCCTTTCATCTTGTGTGAAACCGTCACCACTCCTAATACCAACTGTTGTGTGCATCTACAGGTACGGTCAAGAATAACAGCGAATGCTTTACCTCCACATTGGCATCTGATTCCACCGACACTGAGGGATTGGCATCGTACTGTTCCAGCTGGACCATGTCTAAGAAACACCAGAGAGATAATATTAGACATTATGACGATGAATCCTCTCACAATTAACCACGCCTCCTCCTGCTCCCGTTACACTACACCTTGGTTTGGCATGGTCACTAGTTCCTTCAGATGGCTGTGTGACAGTAAAATTAACTTTGAAGTGATTGAATCTGGATGTCAGGCCACGTTCACACTGAAGTTGCTGCTCATATCTGAATGAACAGCAACTATATCAGCAACTCGTATCTATTCTAACATGTAAGCCAGATCTGACACCAATATGAACTGAGTAACAAAAAGACATCACATATGTGTTTTTGTCCTGCTGCTCCCACCAGCTTTCAACACACTTCAGTTACAGTATGTGCTTTTCAGTTTTGCCTGAATTGAGGCGTCTCCCCAAATGCCAATCAAGTTCTGTTGCGTCTCGTTGTGAAAATCTAATTCATACCACAAATCCATGTAGTCCAGACTGAAACTGAAAAAATGCGACTTTTTGCTGTTCACAGATTAGAAAAAATCAGACCTGAGTCACGTGAGGGGGAAAAATCATTTTCAATCAAATTTCTAGTGTGAACGGAGCCTGAGTGTCAAGTTGAGGTAAATCAAGTCTGATATCCTTTACCTTCTAGAAGGTCCCGCGCCAGACCCAGCTGGTTGATGATGTAGCGCGGGATGTCCGTCTTGATGCCTTGGCCGACTTTGGCGTGACCCTCTGCCGCCTCGAGCAAGTGGTAAAACTCCTCCGGGTCGAACTCCTGTCAACGGCATCCAAGTCAGATTAGCGTGGACTGGATTTTTTCACATCGCCCCCATTTAGATAGATAGATAGATGATAGATGTACTTTATTGTTTATTTATTATTTAGAAATCTCCCTCCCAACTTCAGCCAGACTGAATTCAAAGTAGGAAACTATTATTCAAAAGGTAACTACTATTCAAAAGGTAAACCAACAATTTGACTATAACGGATGTCTGCAACACTTCAGGTTACATTAACCGACTCGTGTGTGGTTAGTTAGTTAGTTAGTGTGTTATCTTGTGTCAATGATTTAACATTTACGCCATCATTTGAATCAACAGTCAAATCACTGTTGAGACTTTTCAGGAATATATCTGCAGGAATAAACCACTGTAGGGAACGCTTAAAATAACCAAATAAAATCACTTGTGTATCTATTCCCTTAAAACATCATCAATTCATATTCTAGTGATAGAAATCCATCTTCTAAACACAAATAAAGGTCATCAAAAACTCATTTCAGTCCTACTTTAATCTGCACTGACTTCTGCCCGTTTCTACCAAACTAATCCCATTTTCAATTAAGAAGGGATTTCCTCCTCGTCGTCTCACCAGGCACTCAAGGAGGCGAGCCGGTCGGGAGATGATGATGAGGATCTTCTTCACCAGCTGGGTGATGACGGTTACCTCCTCGCTCTCAGACCGCTCGTACGCCTGCAACAGAGAGGATCAAATCTAATTTCTTTATTGGAAATTTCTTTACGAAGCAGTTGTAACAAACAGGTTAACACAGAGCAAAAGACATCAATACAGTTTTTAGAAAATGTGAATTCATTCTTCATTTAATGTAATGGATCCGACCCTGCCATAACAAGCTAACACCAAAACAATTTCATCAGTCTTGTTAGGTCTGGTTCCAGTGGAGAGTTTTAGTGTCCTATGATGGTCTAAATGCTGTAATTTTTAGGTATCAAAATGGAAAAATGAAAACATATTTAATATCATATAATATTTTTTTTTTTAAACGAGAAAAACAAGAGGTTTCTCAAATGTAATACATATTTCTCAAATGTATATTCAGCTCTGTGCATTTGCTTTAATTTCATCAGGCTGCAGTCCCGGTGTGCCAACGCTCTCATAATGAGAGTTCATGGTAGAGGAAGCTTTGCCCTCGAGGCGATCTGACTGGAGCTCAGAGAGCCGAGGGAGGCCGAGACACCGCCGAGCTGAGAACGTCACCGCCGGTCGGCCATGCCTTCAGGTTTACACTGCAGACTTTCACCTGGCGCTTTTACCCCCAGCAACTTAGAACAAGCGATCAGGCTGGCGCTCATGTCTTGCCCTGGGCACTTTGACAGGAGGCACCGGCTGCTGGGACAGAACCACCAACCACCAGCCCCCCCACCCTCTACCGGGTCTGACTGGAGTCCATCTACACAGCATTTCAAGATTTACTTTAAAAGCAACAAATAAATAGGATATATTTGACATGATCAGTCTGTGTTCAGTCCTAAATCCTGAAATTGTCTTCTCAATCATGTTGGGATTCATAGATCATCTGCTGTGGGCGTGTCCTATGGACGTGGTGAGTGGTGAGCTGGTTGTGGCTATCAAGATGAGGCTACCGGCCACAGAGGAGGAAGTCACAGCAGCAGCAATGGAGGAAAGCAGTAAGAAAAGAAAGAACAGTGAACCTAAACGTTAAAAACACGGCCGTCTGCTTCTTCAATACCTGTGGTCGTTTAATATTGCAACGCTAAGTCATGAACGTTAACTGAGGTCTCACTGCTGACAGATCTGCAGAATAACGTACGAGTCGGTCCTGCAGTGACGTCTGAGGAGGCGACGCTGACTCATGAAACACAAGCTGGGATGAAACAGAACAGAGCCACGAGGACTTCGGACTGAAAAAGCGAAAATAAAAAGCAATGTGTTCCAAGCAGATGGGCTGGACGTGAAGAGAAACGCCATCATGCGTCGCCCAACAGCAATGCGTCAGAGAATGCATTACATCAAACCAAGAGCAATTATTAGAATTATCGCTGGGCGTCTCCGGGGTGGAAGGGGGGGGGGGGGGGGGGGGGGGGGGTCATGAGTCATCGACGGAGGTTGTGACAGTCTAGTGGCACAGTGACACCATGGTACGCATTCACGTCCAACTCAACGCTAAATGTGGCCGGTGACGCCGCGGCCGCGGCTCCGGTGATGAAAACGACGACCAAGGACTTCAAGGAATGGTGACGCCAAACTCCATGATGACGTTGAAGTCCGTCTCAACCGTCTTAACATTTATTCTTGAGTTTCGTCTGAAAGAAAAATCTGTAAATAAGTCGGATAATTACACTCCTGTGACGTCTTCATGAAAAAGGCTCCTGAAACACATCGAGTTGAACTGGGGAAAAAAAGTCCTCCTCACTGTGGTGTTCTTCACTGTAGTGTCCCTCACTGTGGTGTTCCTCACTGTAGTGTCCTTCACTGTAGTGTCCCTCACTGTGGTGTTCTTCACTGTAGTGTCCCTCACTGTGGTGTTCCTCACTGTAGTGTCCTTCACTGTAGTGTCCCTCACTGTGGTGTTCTTCACTGTAGTGTCCCTCACTGTGGTGTTCCTCACTGTAGTGTCCTTCACTGTAGTGTCCCTCACTGTGGTGTCCCTCACTGTGGTGTTCTTCACTGCGGTGTCCCTCACTGTGGTGTTCCTCACTGTAGTGTCCCTCACTGTAGTGTCCCTCACTGTGGTGTTCTTCACTGTAGTGTCCCTCACTGTGGTGTTCCTCACTGTAGTGTCCTTCACTGTAGTGTCCCTCACTGTGGTGTCCCTCACTGTGGTGTTCTTCACTGCGGTGTCCCTCACTGTGGTGTTCCTCACTGTAGTGTCCCTCACTGTAGTGTCCCTCACTGTGGTGTTCTTCACTGTAGTGTCCCTCACTGTGGTGTTCCTCACTGCTCTTCCCAGAGATCACCTGTCAATCAAACAGTGTGTCCAGTACTGTGACGTCTTTCTCCTTGGATTTCCTGTTGATGGAGTTTGAGTTCCTGTAGGTGGCGCTCTTTTCTTTGTCTGTTCAGCCACGGTGGCTATCGCTGCTCATGCTAACTACCCAGTTCTTCTTCTGTTGAAATGTAAAACGCATCACTGTGGGCCAGATGATTTTTCCCAGGAAAGACCTCCCTGACACAAACGTTCACGACCTGGTAGAGGTTGATCACTGTTGGGTTATAGAAATTGGTAGTAGTAGTAGTAGCAAAATGGAAATGTCTTTAGATGAAAGCCTCAGGGCTCTTTGGCTGTACTGGGCCGACTGGGTTAACAGTGTGTGTGACATCATTTGTTCCAGTGTATGGGAACAGACTTATCAGTTCAGCTGGAGGCATGGCGAGTCGGCCATGCCTTCTGTCTGACAGCACGCAGACGAGAAGGGGAAGAGGTTGCCATAGAAACTAACATTTTTATCAAAACAGAGATAAGACCTGTGACAAAAAAAAAACATGTTCTCTGTGATCGCAACCTCTCAAAACCACCGATAACCTCCACTACCAGATCTATTGTATGAGCCGGCGGGTATTAGACGGTTATTGAGCAATGTGTCTGATTGCACATTTCATCCTGCCCAGCTCAATCAATTCCCTTTATTGAACATCTGAGTGTCCAAATCACATGTTTCACTAGTCGGTGCTGAAATGTTGCAGTGTGTTGGATAATAATGCCAAAGTGAACAGGAACAAAAAAGAAGCATATCAACAATATCAACTACAAAAAAGTGAAGGATTAAATTTGGATTCAAGTTCCTTTAATTCTGCTGCTTTGGATAATTTCATTTTCTCTGGGTAGGACTATCTGAGGATGGTGCAGCAGACGGTTGTTTTATACTGAAAGACCAAAGGACCATTTTGCCACCGTGCAGAACCTCTTTAGTTAAATTGCACATCATTTCCAGCGAGCCCGACGCTGCGGGTCCGTCGGCATCCCCACCTCGTGAAGCAGCTTCTCCAGTTTCTCCTGCAGCTCGGCGAAGTAGCGGGAGGTGACCAGGCCTTTCTGGGACTTGTCCAGGCAGTCCCGGACCAGCTCAGCCAACTGGTGCTGGATGAAGCCCAGAACCCCGTCGGCCAGTGGGAGGGAGCTGTCTGGAGAGCAGTGGGTGACGATCTCCAACAAGCGCTCCTCCATCTGGGCTGTGGCCTGGAGGGAGGACAGGCACCGACACAAACACACCGTTACACTTCCACACATATTTAAAGGGGCAATAAGGATAACTTTCCGCCATAACATATCTGCGGGGGGTTGATAGGGCTGTTGATCAATACCATGGACTTAATGATTACTTGGCCAGGAGCTGAGTGGTGAACAAACCCCGACCACATTGGACTTTCAAAACACTCCCAACGCCTCGTATTATTGTATTCTTTCACATTTCTTTCTATTGAAACCAATGCCTGAGTGAACGCCTGAGTTTGTCTCTTTCAGGCGGACTAACAGTGCAAGGAAAACCATTCTGTAGAAGTGGGTCAGCACATGTTTCCAACAGTTTGGAATAAGTGTACGATTTCTCAGCTAAAACAGACTGGGCCTCCAAGCGGTCCAGACATACGTACCTTTGGAAAGCGCTCTCTGTAAACGTGGTTCATCATGACTATCTCGTTATCGAAGGAGCCACTCGCTCGTCCGGGGCTACGACAGAAGCAAGACAACCGGTTAGTAGAATGAAGTACATTTGACATTTACAGGGTCTGATGCTGCCATCCCTGGTGCTGTTAAACTAGGTGAGCACCTACACAGAAACCTGACTTCAAGTGGTCTCCTCCCACTACAATTACAATTAGGGTTCACCCAATATGGGTTTTTAAAGGCTGATAGCAATACTGATATTTTTGGTTTGAAACTGACAATATTTAATATTACTTTATCTTTAAATTTGACTATTTTGTGCCAAAAATGTACAAGTACTCAGTGTTTCCACCAGAGTTTTGTCCTTGTCAGGGTGAAAAGCTTCTGAAACAGCATATAATGGGACACTAAAACTCTAACGCTCCACTGAAACCATCATGGACACTACAACTCTTGGCTGGATGATATAACTAGATGATATCCGGCTAATATCGGCAAAATGATCTATCGGTCTAACCCTACTTACAATGCACGTACATTTAGGCTCACACTTGGCTTTAGATGTATAATGTTGTTGGTTTTCACATTAATAAAGCATTCAACACTAAATCTAAACACTAAATCAACACTACTTTGAAGTGCATGAGCTGTTCAGAAATGTTAACACATTAATAATTGCCAAACAAAGTGTGAAACGTGTCGACTCCCCTCCCAGAAATGTTCACAATTTTTTATACTACCTCTTTCATAATGTTGGGTTGTTTAATGCTTAATGCGACCTGCAGGAGCAAACCACCAGGACGCATTCCTTGTATGTGCAAACCAAATAGAACGGCTTGTGATTGCTGCAGCCCCAGGTTGTGATTCAGATCAGATGGGTGTATTTTTACATAAAAATCTACAGGCAGAGGGATGGAGGGAAACCGATCACAGAGCCTCCCTCCGCCAGTTTTTGTCATGAAAGAGGCCTCTGTTGGAGGGGGTGGCAGGCTGCCCAGCACACACTGCTGCAGCTCACCACGGCTCTCTGCACCCCTTCCACCCCCGTCGACTCCCCCACCCGAGTCTCCAGTTCAGCAGCTAGATCCCCGAGGCGCTCCGCTAGCTAGCGCGCCCACACACGGCATGCCGCGGCGCCAGAACAGAGAGCACTCAGGCGTCGCGCTAACGGAGCAGAGCCAACAGACTAAGTTGTCAAAACCACACAGCCTTGTAGTCAGATGCCTGCCTGCCTGTCAGCCAGCCGCAATGTGTAATCAATCAGAGTCACTTTAATGGCCAACTGCTCTGTATGCACATGAATTTGCCTTGGTGACATCTTGACATCTAACATAGTCTTAGCGGTACAACAGCACCTCACGCAAAAATGCCAAACCTCCAAAGTGGTGCTTTACGTTACGTTGCTTTACGATGGATGATCATTTAAGAGGTTGACTACACGACTTCTCACTGCAATGAATCCATTGAAATATTATAATAATAATAATAATTGCATGTATATGTCAGGACAGTATGAAATAGATGTTTAAATTGGGTTGTAAAATATGTGGTTTGGGAACCTGCAAGTGGGGAACTGCTAGTGTCACCGTGTGCATCTATGGCACAGGGATGACGCATTTCCAAGTTTAAATTCAGGGAAATACAGCAGGTCTTTTCATTTGGTTGTTTTCTTTCACTGGTTGCACATTGACTATTTCATATATTTTATTTTACCCTTGCTGTTTATCCTTGTTTACAAGAAAAAAGTTAAAATTGTCCTATTTGTTGTTCTGCCAAAGTTCTAATCCTCTGAAACCGGCCAATCAGAGCTCAGAAGGGTTGTGATGAAGCTGACTTTACTGATGAGGGGGCGGGCCCTCTGCCAGCCAATCAGAGAAGTGTCTCTTTCTGGTTGCTGGAATCGCGCCCAAAACAGCCTGTAGCTTTTGATGTTGGAGAGGGGCACGAGAACAAATTACTACAAATATTTATTAATTATTTTCACTTGTTAATATAAATTCCTCTGTTCAAGTTCATCATTTGGTATTTCCACTTAGCATCGATGTGAGCAAACAAATCAAAAGCTTAGAAAACCAACATTACCAGTTGTACTTGTCTTGTGACGTTGCCTAGCGGCCTTGCAGTTGAGATCCAAAATGAGAGATCAACAAATGTTGGACAAAATGATCGCTGGCTACAAAATAAAATTCACTATGGAAAAGTTATTATCTAGTTTAAGTCCCGTGCTTGTGACACTGCCGTTTTGAGAGGATGTATAATAATAATTATCTGGTAAATATTTCTTTACTAAAATAGATATGCAGCATTTTGGGATGACAGCGATCCTTTGATGGGACGACAAGACTCATTCTAGTTTGAGACGGAGTCGGGAGTATCTACCTGAGGCTCCGGGATCGAGGCCGTATGAAGGGCGAGGGCCGCCCATCTTCGTCGGTCACGCTCTCCGAGCTGCGAAAGTGTTTGAAGAGGAAGTGTAGCTCGTCTTGCGTGGGCTGGTAGGGAAGCTGGTGAAGGCGCTCCTGGGAGGAAGAGGAGGACTGCAACAAGACGGATCCATCAGTTCAGACAGAAGTTAGTTGACAGTCACAAGCTTCAAATCAATCTAGCTGATTTTAATCTCATCAAAATGTTCCATGGCCAGAAATGAACTTGTCGACAGGAAACCCCTGGTAAACTCCCACAATGCACCAGCCACTTTTACCAACTTCCTAGCCAGCTTGGAGAAGAATTGCACTTCCAGATGATGTTGGATGCCAAACTGGAGTAGACTACCTTAGCAGCCACAGTCAAATTTAAAGGTGCTACATGGAGCTTTTTTAAATTTCGTACACTTAAGACCACATTTCCCATAAACCCTGTTGCTTCCTGTTGCAACTCCCTCCCTGGTGTTGTACTGTTTTGAACTGCAAGAGTCCTTGATAATACGCAGTCAGACGAGTTAAGATAACGTTAAAAGATAAAGACAAAGTTGAAACTATGCAGTTCGAATTGTCCAACTGGAAGAAAGTTGTGTATTACAGATTTCCCTCCAAATCCAACCCGCTGGTTCACATGGTAAGATACAGTTAGAGGCCAGTAGAGGCTGACAGATGGTCTCATTTGTTTACGGTAATTACTTATGTCTCAAAATGACTGTGGTGATGGTTTATTGATGTTTAAATGCTACACATAGCACCTTTAACCAGCATGTGGCTGGTGGGAATATCCAACCCGGGTATAATCCCATTTGGGGCCATGAGGTAGGCTGCACACACCAAGACAACACAAACTCAAGCTACGGATAATCTGCATTCATCTGAAATGGTGATCAAAGAGTTCAGTCAGAGCCGCTAGACGGACTTCATGGACACCGCTTCAGCCAATCAGAGCTGTGTATTTTGCCAGGCAATGGTCCAATCAACAACGCAGGCAGTGGAAACATCATTATTGAGACACATTGAGGACAATCTCTTCCAGTTGAACGGGACGGGGTGTACGTTGCTGGCAAGCTGTCCACTGCTGTGTCCTGAACAGGGGAGGGACGGCATCTGTGAAGCCCCTTTTTAATGCCTCAATACTAAAAGGGCCTATTGTCCCCATCGACCTCCCAGCCTGTGCCGGGGTCCAGCTCATAACCTTCCTTACAATAGTGGCACATGGCAGGCTTTCACCACAGACTCTCGCTTCACCCTGAGCCCCCCCCCCCCCCCCCCACCAAAAAAACCCAACAGGGACTTTTATTTTATCGCTTTTGTTTCCAGATCTTTCTAGAAACATGTGGATGGATTACATGAAGAGCTTTGCTCCAAAATGTATTTGTGAAAAAACACCTACTCTTACAAAACGATGGTGATGATAGGTAACTTGTTATATCTTTTACAGACTGGGTACCAAAATGGACGTCCAGTACCAGTGACAGGTTTGGACACACCTGACTTCTCATGACCTTAAAGACATTTCGATCTAAAGGCTTGATGCTCAAATGATTGAAATTGAAATTAGTTAGACAAATGTGAATAGTGAAGTTGATCCTGTGAATGTATGAATTTCTTTTCAAAACTAAAATTTTATTTAAAAAAAAAAAAAAAAAAATGCACCACCAACAAGCAGTTTTCATTTAGAAGTTGAACTTTAGCGGTGGAGAATGTTGAACCACATGATGAAACCGAATGCCAAAGGGAGGCGACTTTGAAGAATCTAAAATATAAAGATAGTTTTGATTTAGTGTTCATTTTTTTGGTCACTGCATAATTCCTTTAGTGTTATTTCATAGATTTGATGACTTTACTATTATTCTAAAATGTGGAAAATAGTAAGAATAAAGAAAAGCCCTTCTGTGAGTCCAAGTGTGTCCAAACATTTGACTGGTCCTGTACATCAGATTCAGTCAGCTAACCAGAATCACCACATCCAACGTCACGGGACAAAAACCTGCGTACATCATTAGTGAGAGGAAAATTGAGGTTACGTTGAGGCAGCAAATAATAAAGTCTTTTGGAGCATTTAATCGAATCACCAACTCCACTGGGGTACACACACACACACACACACACACACACACACACACACACACACACACACACACACACACACACACACACACACACACACACACACACACACACACACACACACACACACACACACACACACACACACACACACACACACACACACACACACACACACACACACACACACACACACACACTCCCAGACGTCCAGTTCCACAGGCTGAGAGAATGACTCATTGAAGCAGATGATGGAGGAAAACAATTAGCGGTTTGTCATCTTGGTGTTGGCATCCACTGTCCCTTATTGCATAAACCAATGTCCTACTTGGGCTGAGCGAGGTGCTATAACTGCCTGGCTGCCATGTGTCGACCGGGGGGTGGGGGGGGGGGGGGGGGGGGGTACTTACCGAGACCGTGGAGCTCGGTGGATTGGTTCCATAGCCCGACGAAGGGAGAGATGCCAGGGACCATCTTCGGCCCTCCGCTCTGAGAAAGGCAGACATGCTCGTTACATCAGTGTCAGCGTTTCAAATGCAAACCATCACATAACAGACGGCCGAGTCATTTATCCCTCTAGTCCCAAGTCACAAAAAATGAGGTTTCTCCGTGTCGCCACTCCATCATCACTTCATCGTTAGCCCTTTTAGACAATTGGGGATGCAGCCACAGATCAAAATCAAGCATGAAACACGAGCTTTGAACGAGGGAGGACGGGGTGAGAAATGAAAAAGGAGCTACCTGTCAGCACGAGCCAAGTGGCTGAGGTCACGACAGCGAGGAGGAGAGAGAGAGAGAGAGAGAAAGAGAGAGAGAGAGAGAGAGAGAGAGTTTCAGTGAGTCTCGGTTCGTCTTGATTCAGTTTGTCTTACAAGCTACACGGTTGCTCAACTCATCCTGTGACCTGCGGCGTTCAGCTGAGCGATGAAGACCGACACCATCGCCTTCCCTGTCACTCTTCATCTACCCAGACACCAGCAGCAGCACACACCAAATTAATTTGAGGAGACTTTTACACAAGAGGAGCATTTCTTCACTAACGGAGGATCTCGCTGCTGCAGGTGGTTTGGGTTTTGCAAAGCAGACGATCTTCTCAGAGATCAAAACCTTGGTGATTAAACAGTGAAGGTGCTGAGGAGTTACGGCGCTTGGCATGTGGTGTATTCACATGTTGAGCAAACACTGACCCACACACACATGCACACATGCACACACACACACACACACACACACGCACACCATGAGAGATTTACAGGATGAGTCTGATGCTAACGCTCCCCGACAGCTGTGGCTTCAGAGTTAAGGTATTATAAGAGACGGGATACTAGGATGTTAAAAACACCAGGACGGTTTTAAAGGAGATCAAAACATTAAATTCTGCTTACAGTAAAATGAAACTCTTATTTTATTAAGGGTCAAACTGTTGCGATTGTACATGAATGTGCAACAGAAGATTAGCAGGATTCAATTAATTTAGTATTTGAACTTCATATGACACCACGAGTTTCAAATGAAGGGTTTCATTCAATAATACTATAGAAAACTAATCAATTACAATATTCCATTTTTGTGACCTGAATCGATCAATCGTTGTTTAAAAATCTGATTCTTAATTTGCTTCTAGCCTCAAAAACAGAACCAGGTCTAGAGGTGATCTTTAACTCCAACAGTGACCCACAATGCCTTTCAGTTTGATGCCAGAAATGGTTTTATTATTGCATAACTACTGCACCGGCGTGGTCAGGGTCCTGCCTCGCTTGTAGGCTTCGCATGCCTGGAGCCAGACAGCCACGTCGCCATGGGAACCAGGATGAGTGATGTGTGAGTGGGCTTCGGGGTACCCTCCATCTCACACCACTCATCCTGGTGTAAGATGTGAGCGCTGCAGGCTGACTCAGCCTCAGCCACCTTGCTGCTTCCTGCCTCCATCCCAATACAAACCCAACTTCATGAGAAACCCTTAATCCTGAAATCAACCAGGGCTTCAAAACAAAAGTCACATGACTCACAGGTAGCTGGTTTAATGGAGTTAAGAACACATGAAGAAATATCTGAATATGAGCATCAGACTTCAGTTTGCCCTCGCTTCTTTTTGTTATGCTAGCAAGTCTCCTTACACCCATAATCCCTTGCATTTTGGGGTTGTTTCCTGTAGTTGGTTGCATTACATTCTTAATCCTAACAAACCACCACAGTTCTCTTGGAAGAGGACAGAGACGTGTTCAGGCGTCTTATCAATTTGGTGTCACCACAGTTCGAATGGCGTCGTTCTCACTCATCAAACGAACTGAACTAAAGGAGGACACACTGAAAAAACCCATCAGAACATGCTGGCCTTGAACGCATCCAAAAGGTTTTTCTCAAAATGGAGGATTCCTCCCACCTGACGCCGGGCATTTACACCAAATGTAAACGCTTTCATGAACTGGCAGCAAAACAGACATTTATTTAAACAGAAATGTTGTGGCTCGTTACTTTGAAGGATGATGTGCTGCTGTTACGCCAGACAGCGTTAGCATCAGGGCTCTCGCTCAGACTGTAATCCGGCATGAGGCTTAATGAAGGGTGACATCACTGGATAGACCCGTGACTATCAGCTAAGGCAGTACGGACAGAAGCACACAAACACAAGTCACAACAAGTCTGCCAGGAAAGTCCATAGAAACGCAGAACAACATCCAGACTCAGCAGGTGACGAACAGGAAACAGGAAAACTGGCAACTGAAAGTCTTTACATTGAAAACCCATCATGCAACATGTTCATGGATCAAATGGAATAAAAGAACGGTTGGCGCACTAAGACACGATGCTTGGCAGGTTGTAATATATGGTGATGCAGTGAATCCAATACACCTTGGGAGCGTTGAGTGTTGACGTACCTGCGGGCAAACGGAAAGTTGAGAGAGGCACTGGTGGACACATTCCTGGGGCTGTCCAGAGGGCTGCTCGCAGCTGGAAGAGGAAAGAGACGGTTACTGCCATTACTCTTCAGAAGTGCAATAATCCACTCATGAAAATAGAAAGGAGGCAATCACGCTGCTGCATTTACACGCTCATATTTTCCAGTCAGGGTGAAGTCACGTCTGCGTAGGAGCCTCCGCCGCTGACTGCAAAACCCAGCGAGATTAAGCAGCGCCTCTAAAAGCTCCCTTGCATCCTCTTGGACCAACTTGTGCAGACGAGAACAGCGATTCCCATCGACGCACTCTTAATTGGGAAGCCTCGTTGGGTGTCTGCTGGTTTGTGTACACTAGAGACTGCGGTTCGTTTAAGACCAAGCGGCTGAGGACCAATTAGGACGCAGCTGAGACCCAATTAGAGCTCGATGGCGCTCCGCGATTAGATAATCCTCAGCATGGTGGCGTTTAAAAGAGAGTGTCTACATACTGCTGGCATGACGGGCTCTCCAGCAGACGTCTATTCATAGAGAGCACCTGCTTGGCGACATGAAGGGATATACTGTTTACACACCGGATGATTCGAGTCTCCATTAATAACCTATTAAGACATAAAGCCGTATTAAACACTAATGTTGGTCCAGACAGATTTTCAACTACAGCAGACGTTCAAAATGAAATTCAATTGAAATGCAGCGTTTCAATAAACCAGCTGCTGGTGAGTCATGTGACTTTAGTTTCCAAGCCCTGGTTGGCTTGCGATTGGTCAATGTGAACCGGCTTGTGTTTGGTTCAGGTTCACATCGGCCAATCAAATACAAAAAAGCAATCGAGTCAACGGTTCCACTCTGGTTCTGGTTCGGACCAAGACAAACCCACTGGAGGCGAGATCACGCCCGGCCCGCGTGACGGCGTCCTGCGGTGCGTCTTACCGGTGTGGACGGAGAGGGGGGAGAGCGGCCGGGACAGCGTGGGCGACGGCGTCCCGACACCGAGGCTCTTCCTGTTACTGCTGCGACAGCTGGGACACAAACAGGAAGAGAGAGTCAACGGGCTGCCAGCCTCTTCACAACACATCAGTCATCCGCGGGTCATCGCTGTGGAAAGAGCTGCAATTCTGGTGACTTGGATTCAATATTTCCATGGTCACTTATAAGCTGAGTGAGTGACTCGACCCCTGGACCCCTGGACCCCTGGACCCCTGGACCCCTGGACCCCCGGACCCCCGGACCCCCGGACCCCCGGGAAGTATTTCTGCTCCATTAGACAGTTACAGTGACGACTGACATCTGAGTCCTAGTATAGATCTGAATCCAGGATCATCTTTACCTGATGTGCAACGTGTGTTGAGTGATGACAACATAGAAACCAGAATCATCCACGGGTAGATCATTGGCTCTGGTGCTCCACGCTAACACTCTAGCATACACTATGTTGAGTGACAGGAGGCCACTAGCGTTACCTGATGTAACAAGACTGATTTTTTAGTAATAAAGTTGTCAGAGGTTTTTATTATGTATTAACTCAACACTGATGTAGCCACGGTTTATTTTTGAATCTATTTAAACCACGTCTTCATACGCTGTGTAGTGATTTAGCTGTACAGTCTCCCATCACCACCACCTTCAGTTCCTATGGAAACAGGGAAAGTAGTCCCTGCCAGTTTGAAACAGTTTGTCATATTTCATGTAAATTTTACCTCTCCGACACAAAACTGCCACAAGTTCTCATTTTCTCAACTCTGAGATGACGCTAGTCACCCACTACCACTCAACATAGTGTATGCTAACGTGTTAGCATGGTGCACCGGAGCCAACAATGGATACCGTTTGGTTTACACATCTATCATTACTTCTGTATCATACCAGGCTGTGTGTGTGTGTGTGTGTGTGTGTGTGTGTGTGTGTGTGTGTGTGTGTGTGTGTGTGTGTGTGTGTGTGTTGTTCCTTGAAGTCTAAGAGGACTCGTTTGAGTGTCCTAGATAAGGCGAGGAGATAATGACACCGTAACACCGGCGGATTAAGGAGAGCGCTGACATCTACAGATCCACTAAGCGATGTTGTGAAACACTGGAAGGCTTTTCAAACTCCCAGCCGGCCGATGTTCCCTGAAGGTTACATGAAAACGCTTCCACGCTCAAAAGCATAAAATACACTTTCTATATACTCTACAACGTTTGGCATCCTTTTGAGTGTGGAAGCCTTTTATGTGAACGCTGGACTGTTGCACTCGGCGTTACACACCAGTTACACACCAGTTACACACCAGTTACACACCAGTTACACACCAGTCTGAGGGCAAAGCTCTGAACACAAACACTTTATACTCTGAAAAGCGAGCTAAGCCAGATATTCCACACAGGGCAAAGGTACCGTCAACGCTGCCTGGAGCAACTCAGCCAGTGGAGAATAATAAAAATCAGCTTGCTAGCGGTTGTGAGGAGAGGTTCAGGAGCCGATCCCCTCAGCGGGAAAATCCAATAGTTTTACTTCAACAAACCAAACATGTCTCGGAGGCAGAAACAATCTTGGTTGCCCTGGTGGTATTATTAAATTTACTGAACTGCATATCACTTTTCTATTGGGAATATGTGCATTTATTTAGGGGTGAATGTCAAAATAATATGCTTTATTACTGCAAATAAATAATGTTGTCTTTTTTTGCACCTATCTGAGATTTTCAGCTTTAATTTCTGCAGGATCTCATGTAAATAACAGCAAAGCGCTCTTGCTTTGACTGCAGTATTGTACATTCACAGTAACGTATACTGAGGTAAAATCTGTTACACATGCTTCACACAGATTGAAGTTTTAGTTATTCAAACATTTCTCGGAGGCAGAAATAATCTCATTGGTTGAGTAAAACCTCAATGGGCGGAGCCAAAGATCCACAGGTTTTCGGCAGGCACATTAGCCAACTGGTAACATTGAAGGAACCAATGAGATGGTTGCTGCCTCCAGAGCAGCTTCACCTCTGAGAAACAATCGGTTACCAAACACATGACACACTAATGTGGCAGTTGAAGCAATGACAAAGGAAATGATGACAGCCAAAATAAAAGTGAAGCCCAGTGTCAACAGACTTCAGGCTGCAGCAACAGAGACAACATCAACAGAAGAATCCCCGGGGCAGATTTCACCTGAACGCAACACAATGCATAGGTCACACCTGAATTCATCAGGTACATAACAGGGAGGGTAAACTATGCTCTTCAGGCAAACAACCATCAATACACATAAAAGTCAATCATACTCTCAGAAAGAGAGTATAATAATAATTCTATATAATATAATCAGTGTGATGCTTCTTACTACCATGAATATCAGGTGTTTACATCATACAGGTTTGTGTCAGCCTTAAAAGGTGGGTAAAGGTCAGATTACCCTCCACTACACCCCGGGTCATGTATACTTCAAACTACTGCGGTACATCCATGTCATCATCACATGTGTGTAATGGTTTGGATGGTGTTGTTCCTGTGTGTCAACAACAACAACAACAACAACAACAACAACACAGGATTAGAGCTTCAGACGAGGATAGCCAGGGGAGCCACTTTCTGCTGGGACTATTTCAACACAATTAGACACAACGTGAAGGTAAGACACGTGTGTGTGTGTGTGTGTGTGTGTGTGTGTGTGTGTGTGTGTGTGTGTGTGTGTGTGTGTGTTGAGATCCTGCCAACGAAAGAACAACGTTTGGAAGCCACCACGAAGCGCAAAAACTCACTGGAGCCCCCAACCTCCACATCGCATCTCTACATTCCCACCTTTTTGAGCGCTTCAGCAACGCTCCCGGAACAAAATGCGACTTGTTCTGGCTCGGGAAGGCGGACCAGTGACTCGGATCCGACATGCTGCTGTTGGGCTTTCTTGCATTAAAGAATAAAAATCCCGTCTCAAAATAACGTTTGTCTCAGAAAGCAGAAACACGGGGTGTCAGGAAAACCCCTCCTGCTCGTCCCTCCATCGTCCCTGCAGTTCCTTTTGTGTTCACAGCCAGTGTGTCTGCGGTCTGCAGCTCACCCGGTCCGACCCGAACCGGACCCGCATGTTCCGCCTGCACACCTCGACTCTCAGTCCCGACTAGACCCGGCAGTCCTGCTGCCAAAACCGGAGCCCATACTCGGTCGTTTGAGGTGCTAACCGTGCACACCGCGGCGCACGAGTTTGCCCAAACAGACGCTGCTGGTTGTGAGTCTCCGTGTGAGGAAGCTGTAGTCTTGGTGGCGCGTTCAAGTGTTGCTCGTAACCTCCGATTTCCCGAGACTGAAGTACAGGCGCTGTTACGAACTCTGTCAAAGGAAAGCAGTGATTGGACGCTGAAAACGTCGTTAAACGTCGCCATTAACGTCACGGGTTATTGTGCGTTTGTCTTGACAGATATGTGTAAAAAGCCAACTTCTGCGTTGTCGTCATTCTTGATTCAATTAACTTAAACGGAAATTGTATTCTTGGATTGATTTATGAGCTATTTTCTTTTCTTTTTTAATAAAAGGAAACATCTTACTGTAGAAAATATATTATTTCACACTAGATTAGCCATTTCAAATTTTCAAAGAGGGCTTTGAGTCAATGGGGCCCAGAAAAGCGAAAAGAATTCCTCCATATTGTGTGTGGGGCGACATTATGTTGAGGATGACGTACGTACAATATGACAGATTCAATTGTGAACGAGGTATCAGATAACAACATATCAACATTTTTCTCGATGGTCCAAAAGAAAAAGTTGGAAAAATGCAAAAATGCATGACCGCTAAAAGTTCAGAATTTAATACTAATTATTACATAACATAATGAAATCCATCACTTTTACCATCAGGTGTTGACACCTGTTGACACCATGCCCTCCAACATTTCCCCCCTACAGACTACGGCCCCTAAACGTCACACCTCAGCAGCCTGGGTATCATAGAACAGCGGCTCTCAACAATGTGACCAAATCAGTACCAGGTTTTCATTCTAACCAAGCAGTTCATTTCACTAACTAGCAACTTCAGCCAGAGATGGTTAGTCAGCTGTTCGTTTTCTGTGTTAGTTGGAATGAAAACCTCGATGGGGCTCGGTCGTAGAAAATTCCCACTCTCACGTATTTACCACGTTGTTGACGCGTCCATGGGCGCTCAAACCGTAATTGCAACCTTTACGACAGCACTTGAAGGCAGCATAACGTTTTTGGGTCATACCATATAATCCTCTCAGAGGGAAGGATCCGAGCCCAAACTTTTAATCAGTGGTACATTCCAGTTTGTTCAGAGGTCCAGAAGTCTGAGTCCACTAACTGTTGTTCAGTCAGTCTGGTCCTCTGTGTGTTATTGTTGCTACTGCTGGTGCTTTAACTTGAAATATTTTAAATTATGAATCCATTTTGAATGTTGAATGTTGATGAATGAACATTGTTTGAGAAATATCATTTGGATGAACTCAAAAGCCTTGACAGCTGGAGAGTCTTGCAGTAAGAAGTTGGGCCGTTCAATAGTCTGTCAGAAATAGCATCACTAAGGTTTAACATTCTAGTAAAGTTCAAAGTTCATTCAAATCTAATTCTGTTCCCTGGCCAGATCCTAGACAAGAGATACGCTCCACCTCCATCTAGACCAAGCTTAAATCCACCTTCTTGCACTTCAAGGCAAAACCAAAGCTACAAACCAGAAATATTGATTAAATATTAATTTGAGGTTATTCATGTTTGAGATGCTCTCTGTGTTCACTGTGTTAGAGGTGATATGAGATAAATGAGATTTGAGCGTCAACAGGTCATGGAGGGACAAGCCTGGAAGATCCTCCTTCCTGTTCAGAAGCTTTCTGATGCACTGTATGGTGAAAAACATCCGTCCTGCTGTTACTTTGATTTTGTCAAGAAGAAAAACAACAAAAATATTGTTGTACTGCAGTATTTGATTCTCAGGACAGGAGAAGAGGAAACAACCTCTGTTTGTTATTGGGGGGTAAGTAATATAATGAGTAGTGTAATGAACTACTGAGCAAAGTAATATTATTATGTTTGAAATGAGTAACAAGTAAAGAGCAACAGTTTAAATAGTTTTGGGTGTTTTCTAAAATTACAGTCATGGAAAGTAAATGAAAAATACTTAAGTGGCACTAAAGGATACCAAAAATAGAATTTTTATAACTACTTCCCCTGAAGAAAGAGTCATATATAATCACTTCCTGTGATAAGAAGCAGGGCTGACTGCATGTCACAGAAACCACTGAAAAATACTTTGGCGCTCATCCAAAACTTTAGAATAGAAGCAGAAAGAAAACAGTCTCACAGATACAACAAAGGAAAATCCTGTGCTTGGATTCTCGTCTTCATAAATACACCTTCAACTCAACCTCAGCACGGTAAGCACCAAATAAAATCAGGCCATTTGAATGTGTCATGATGGTTTTCATTTAATAAGTGTGTTCTGACAGTTTGAAGCCCAGAGGCTCAGGATGAACACAAACTGTAATATAATAATAATAATGCAGGTTAAAGCAAAAACAAAGTGCACTTGACTCCTTCAACATTTGTGTGGAAAAAAGACAAGTTCTCACAAATATGAGAATTTGAATCAATAATCCAGGAGGGACTGAATTATTTCACTGGATTTGAGGAGCTGATCACCCTCGGTTTGATCATAGATAATATCCAAATGTTATTTTTAAGTGTCTTTAGACATTTTGCCTCATCAAGTCCTTCATTTGTGTCGTTGCACATGTATCAATGATTTACACTCAAAATATGACTGGAGCTTTATGTATTTGTGTTTTCCATGTTATTACAGTCTGCCATGTTAATAATGTTATGACATAACTCTGCCGTTGTATGGATCGTGTGTGTCATGCTTGTATGTGTCATGCTGTGATGTGCCAGTATGTACTTGTGTTGTGTCCTCGGTGATGTGGAAGACAGGATCTGATGTGAGAGACTGAATGTGTCGCTGCATGGTGAAACCACACGGGTCACTATAGCAACATGCTGTCAAAAACCATGCGTGGAATTCAGTATGCTGACAGACGGCGTGCTGTAGTATCAATTTATGATTTATGTGTGAAAACTGTGTCGCGTAAAGGAATCTGTGTCTATCGCATCTGCTGACAAATCTGAACTCTGCATCCATCCAGTGAATTTTGCTCATTTTTCCGACGGAGCCCGATGTGATTCGTTACTGTACAGTGTGTGGTGTGACACCCCGGCGCTGCTCACACATCCACTAACATGCTGGATGCAGCTGCCTGTGTTTGCGGTGTCGCCTACCTCCACAGCACCCAGCGCCGTTGCCAAGCAACCCGCAGACCGAGAGAGACAACTAATAAATGATATGTCTTCCACTGGGGGAACGAAAGCATCTTAACATGGAAAACAACTCAGAGTTTCTATGTGCTTCCAGTTTTGGTGTTTGCGTTTCACACTATTTCGCCGTGTTGAATGTTTCGTGATTGGTTGGATTAACGTGAAAAATGTGAACACCATGATATGACATGAAGTTATTCCTGTTCCTGTCAGGGTTTGTGAATGCGAACAACTTTCTCCTAAAAACGAGAGCGGTAAAGGTGTGTGATGTCATAATGATCATCGGTCTGTGACATCATACTGATCTGGTCTGTGATGTCATAAATGCTGGAGCTGCTCCAGTGATAATGGACGACTGTCTTTGTGGGTTCATAGCATGTTTTCCAAAATGTTTCCATCCAAATGAGTTTCACACATTGTATTATTGTAGTGGAACATAACATTTACAGTTCAGTGGTGCCACGCCCCACCAGTTCAGTACCCTATGACATCACAGATTAGGGGCAAACGCTTCTTCCTGGTTTCTGGCAGTTGGAGAGAGTGGATGCTCACTAGACCTGACAGGGATGACAGATATGAACCCTGAAATTCAGCACTGAGCCTGTCCATCTTTGGACAACGGCAACCTGATAGAAACGTTTAAATGTTGTATTATTTTATTGACTGTTGTAAACAAGGCACTTGACATGGTTAGGCCGCAGTGTGGCCGACGGGGTGTGAGCTGGCTCTCTTACCTCCAGGGATGAAGGGTTTGTAAGGGGCTGCAGGGGCTGCAGGGGCTGCAGGGGCTCAGGAGGGTTGGGCTCTGGCAAGTGGGTGACAAACTGTAAGGCAAGACATGGTCACATGGATCAGTGTGCTGACTCAGCACCTCAGCACGCCTGTCATCAGTCAGCAGCAGAGCGTTGGTCCGGGTTAGAGGCTGGCAGCTCTGCCGCTCCATCCCCGCCTCCCATTGGCTGACATTACCGGCGGGCGGTGACAGACATTCGCCAACTGTTTGCATGTTGGCGGCCTCTCTGCTAGGATGTTTTCTAGAGTGTGGATCGTATACAACACAGGGCGCTTTTCAACTAACTTGAGCTCTTACACCACAGGAAGTTGATTGATCAGCTCAACCAGTGGTTTAATCTATCTAGCGCTGTTTTTTTAAAGTGAGCTGTCCATCAGATGAGCATTAACCTTTCTGCTGCAAAAGTCCACAGTCATTCTCTTAAGCACTCCCACACAACAAGAACACATGTTGGGTTATCGTCTGTCTTGCACGCTTGATCCTCAAACTGTATTCAGACCGATTTTAAATCAATACTGACCACAGCTTCACACCTTAATACAACATTACTGCATCAAAATATGCCTGCTCAGCCACCCGAAGGCCTATGTTGATAGTGAGAGGATGCTGACCTAGCGCTAATGTTATTTTCTATTGATTTCCCTACTCTCATCCAAGCGTCGCCTCGTGGGCTCCACAGTGCTGCTATTGTCTCTGTGCTGCAGAGGCTTCTCGGTGCAAAACACAGCACCGGCTACCAAAGCACTAATGAACGTGTTGTCATAGTAATGCAGGGAGGATGGGAGGAAAAACAACTCCTTGCACAAAGACTCTGCACTCTGTACTGTCGGCTCATAATTACCCATCACATGCAACTTGTTATGCAGTATCCTCTTCCACTCGACAGGTTTTCTCCCTCAGATCCCCAAAACCCTTAACAACGCTTTATAGAAGCATCATTTCCATTTTCCATTTACATGCACTGAGCTGACACTCTTACAATGAGTGAGTACAAAACTCTCCGACTGACTCATCAGTGTCAGTCTCTAACATTTGGGCTTTAATCTTATAACCGAACATTACATCTTTCATAATCAGATCACAACTTGGGTTTCAGGTGAAGGTGCTCAGTGTGAAGTGGCACCAGGATACTGGATGGCAGCAGCACACCTGAGGCCTGAAACCTGAATGTCACATGTTCGGTTCCCACAACTGCCTGTCCAGACCAAAGACCAAAACAGCCTTCATCAAGACGCAGAAACCCTCCCCGCTCACTCAGTGTAAGACCTCTGCATAGGAGCAACCAGCCAAACGCCTAAAAATGAAAATGAAATGAAATAGCACAAGCCCAGCCGATGATCCACGGGGGAAGCAGGTGGATCAGAGAATGGGGCTGTGAAGAGGGAGCTCCTACGCCTTATGGATCAGCATCTAGTAGGCAGCAGGCAGCCCCCCGGCTACATTCACTCTGGAGGAAGAGTGGGCGGCTAGAGGATTGCAGCAATGCCCAAACCCTTTGACGGAGACAGGGATCACGGATTAGCAATTAAAAGAAACAAAAACGTTTCTCCCAAAAATGACAGCCTTTTGACGGTGCTGGTGTTGTGGGGAGGAGGATGTGATTCACGCAGGAATCTGGGAATGACAGCCTCATGCGATCAGACAGTTGTGTGAGGGGGAAGAAAAATCGAGGCGACAGGTCTTCAACATCATTAAAAAATGATTCCCTTGAGGCTCAACTTTTTATCTTCGACAATTAATGATTTGGGCTGATTAAGACTGAAGGGAATCAATCATGTATCATTCACCATTTATCCCTCAGATATCTTAATGATCAAACTAAATCAAACCTCTCAACTTCAGGCATTTGACAATAATAATGAAGCATTAATAATGAAAATAATGAAGCATCAAGAAAGTCCCAGACAAATGAGCAGCTGGGAGAAAAAAACATGGGACTTTTGTGCATTTGTACCAGGCTGCATGTGGCTCTACGGGCCTGGTAACTTGTTGTGTGAGTGTAACATCCAATATCCAATATCCTGTATCAGATTGCCATCAACACATATGCTGACAGACACACAGACACTTTGCACGAGCTCAAAAGTCTGTTGATGCTGAATAAAGAAGTTGAGGAATTATTCATTATTGTTATTCCAACTTATTATACTAATCATCTGATCGAGCCAGCAGACACACACACACACACACACACACACACACACACACACACACACACACACACACACACCCTCATGCAGAGGAATATGAAATATGAAAACAGAACTTACTCCAGAGTAAGAGAGGGGATCTTCAGTTTATCTCGCCTCGACTTCATTCTGTCTTCCAGCCAAGCGGAGGCTTCCACTCACCGCCGTGTCATTCCCAGCCGGTTTCCCGTGCAGCCATCGTTGCGGTCGGCGACTAAAAATAACTGTTTGAAGAGAGTATCGTTTACCATCGGCTTCAGCAGGGTTTCCCGTTTGACAATCCAAAACACCGTCTGTGGTAGATGGACAAATTTTAAAAAAGGAAAAGGCGCTCCGCGCGTTTCGGTTCCCGTCTGACTCCAAAGCGCACCGGAGAGCGACTGAGCGACAGAGCCGAGGGAGCGACTGGTCCCCGCCGACCTCCATGTGACTGGTGGGGGTGAGGAGGAGGGGCTGGAGGGTAAATCCATTTGAGGGGTGGTGGTAGCCAACATGGGCACGGGTGGGTGAAATATAAAAGTTCAGTGGAAACACTGAAACTAAATGTGCTTTTCACTGAACCTGCTTTTGGGGTTTGGTTTCCATGAGAGGAACCAGAACATCACCAGCAGATCCTGGTTTCTGTTCTTCTGCTGGTTTGTTTTTGTGAGAAACAGCGAGAACATCCTGCACGGGGTCTCTCCTACCTGGAGACACTCAACCTCACTCTGGAAGTGGGAAGGGAGGTTGGACTTGTTACTGTGATGGTTATTGGTGTTATGACTTCATCTTCGTCATCCTGTCATTATTGTAAAATACTCCATGAATCCAGTTTTTGTTTCTGTTTGCGGCAGTGTGGAATGTGATTTGTGTCAGGGCAACAGGAAGTCTTCCTCTTGGTGAAATATTCATTGAATTCATCATTTATGAAGCGGCCATCAGCCGGTTTTACCGACTCACCGCAACACGGGCTGCCGGACACGATGAGGCTGGGGTGAGAGCTGACTCTGCCTGCAAAGCGCGTGTGTGGGCGCGTGCACGTGTGTGCGAGTGTATGTGTGTTGAGGGGTGAATTTTTCAAGCATGTGTGGGCATGGAGGCGCAGGAGTGTGTGTGTATGTGTGTATGAAGTGATTGCATGTGTGAAAGGCAATTTTCTGAGTCTGCTATGTAGACCTTTGAGTCTGTGCGTGTATGTGCGTGTGCGCGTGCTTAAATCGAATGCTTGAAAGTCAATTGCGAAATGTGTGGGAGTGTGTGTGCGTGTGTGTATACAGTAATTGCATGCTCGAAAGTCAAAGTCAAGGAGCATCTATTATGGAGGTCTTTGAGTGCGTGTGCGTGTGTGTGTGTGTGTGTGTGTGCGCGCGCGCGCGCGCGCGCGCGTGTGTGCGTGTGTAAGGGGAGGGTGTATTGTCACTATGAGGCTCAGTTTGGTGTCTTTGCCATCCCTGCATCTCCAAAGGCAAACAGTAAGTCAGATGGCAGCAGTCTGGTTGCTAGGGAGCTCATGATGGTTTGCCTGGTTGCTAGGCACTGGACCAGTAAATATCCTCCCAGTAAAACCAGCCTTACCAGTACCTGTACCAGTAGATATCCTCCCAGTAATCCCAGCCTTATCAGTATCTGCACCAGTAGAATCTGCACCAGTAGATATCCTCCCAGTAAACCCAGTCTTACCAGTATCTGCACCAGTAGATATCCTCCCAGTAATCCCAGCCTTATCAGTATCTGCACCAGTAGAATCTGCACCAGTAGATATCCTCCCAGTAAACCCAGTCTTACCAGTATCTGCACCGGTAGATATCCTGTTAGTTCAAGTCAAAACAGTGCATTATGGGAGGGGGTGGTGGGGGGGGGGGGTGTTCCCGCTGGCTTGGTAATTGTTGTAACAGAGCAGCAGGAGAGCCGGTTCCTCGGTTACCATGGCGATAAGGGCTTCCCTCCTCCTCCTATCAGCCTGTGCACTCCCTCCATCTCTGCTGAAGCAGCTTGTTCCTCAGGTAACGACAGCCAACGTCATATTTTCAGTTAAACATATTTAGATTCATACTTAATACTGACTGGTCAACATTACAGTTTTCTGTCTGTTCTACATTTACAATTCTTATCTGTTTCTGTGTACTGGTAAGGCACAAGACATCTAGTATCTAGTAGCTACTGTGCTGAAAAGTAACAGAACGGCACATCATCAGTCAACAAACTGGTGTTTGAGACGAAGGCCTTTTCAAGGTACCCAAGGCACTTAACAATAGAAGAGAGATAACTACATAAGAACTAGATAAGGTGAACAACAAAGACAAAAATAAATAAACTCTCTCTCTCTCTAATAATAATAGTAGTATCCACCAGATGGCGCTGCAGATGCAGAAAACAATACCTGGAATATTAAAATAATGGAACAACAATATAGTGAGTTAGGGATTTTAGTAAAGGATCGTAGCAAATGAAATCTTTAGTTTTCACCTTGGATTCTCTGGATTCTCTGGATTCTCTTTCAGAGACACTGAATGATGAACTTCAGATAAATATATATATTTGTTCCAAACTGGAAGTCTTCAGTTACTTTGAGGCACCAATTGCACTTGACTTATTCAAAGTAGTGGTTTATTGCATTGTGTGGTATGAATGATTCATACCTTATGACTCCGTAAATCCGTAAACTTGCTGTGAATCATTTAGTTTTATCTAAAAAAAAACCTAAAAAACAAAAGTGAACTACAATACAGCAATAAAATACACAATCAAATCAGAAACAATCAAACAAAACAGCAAGAAAACATTTGTAGATATTCCAAGTCACAACTGGATCTACATGATGACAACAGAGAAGAAGGGAAATACAAATACATTAAATAAGCTCTGATGCAGGAAATGAAGTCACAAGGGAAAGTGAGTGTGGTGTCTGTGTGTGTGTGTGTGTGTGTGTGTGTGTGTGTGTGTGTGTGTGTGTGTGTATGTGAATGTGTTAACACGTGAGTGAGGCTTTAGAAGGGATTTGCACCATACAGTAATCAAGCAACAGTATCCACCAGCTAAAACACCATAATAATGGCAGGATCACAATTGTACATTCCTATTTGTAGAGTGTGTGAGCAGACAGGAGCTGCTTGTCTTGCTCAAGGACACACACCGGCGGTTGTGGGAATCGAACCCATGGCCTTATGGCAGCGATGCAGCGGTGAATAAAAAGCTGGGTGAACTTTGACCTCCCATCATCATCATAAGGCAAACAACCATGAATACCAAGCAACAAATCTCAGTAAGAGCAGTAATTTACGCTCTTTTTCCCTTAAACACCATATTTGATTCGACTTCCTGCGACGTACAGTAGGAATTTATGTCGTGAATGATTTATGTCAGTCTGAAAAGGTGCTTAAACCCCATTGCTGCCACTAAAAGGTTAATAAAGTCTTGGATTATTACTTTAAGATATTCCATTGTATAATTTACGAAACACATAAGTGTCAATGTGGATATGCATCATTTCCTGTATCATCCAAACATTTTGCCAGTGTGTGTTTGTTGCCCAACAGTGACTTTTAAACGCTCAAATCCCAAACTGTCAGCCAACGCACCTCTGCCACATGAATTCACCTGAAGGAAGGTGGAAGATGACTAACTTTAAAGGGGAAACTGATCTCAACTAAATATGAATACTACGCTGATCAATATGTATTTGTCACCTTTTCTATCCGGTGTAGGTTTCAGAAATGTGTTGTTTCACACTTTCACATGCACATGCTTATGGAACATAATCATGTGGTTATGGAAGGGTCTTTCCAGACTTGAGTTATTATTAGTAGTAGTAGTACATTTATTAATTTGTTTAAAATAAATACATATTAAATAATAATAACAATAATAAATAAATATAATAATAATAATAATAATAATAATAATAAATAAATATAAAAACTAAAATGTATTAAAGCAAATGTTACAAAGTGCTTTACTGTATGAGGAAATGTCAAAAGGACAAGAGAATAAATAAAATCAAGGTAGATAAAAATTCAAACTACAAAATAAAATTGAGGAAATATAAAAGGTGGTAGAAACAGAACACCAGATGAAACAATACAATTCAAGTGGCAATTACAAAAATGGCAATAATAAAAAGGCCTGTTCATAGAAGTGCTTTTTATATTCTGTTGAGAAACATAATCAGCTGTTCACAGAGCGGACGACCTCCAACATGGCCGCCACAGTGTGTGTTACATCACCCTCCATATCCACCTTTACAAATACTGCAGAGTAATCTCAGCTGGATCAGCTGGTAGATCAGCTTTGGGGTCTCCCTCTGCATCTATAATGTCACTTTGAATTGAGATACCGTGGGATGACTGTGAAACGACCACTTCCATGACCATAAACCACTGAACCCCCCCCCCCCCCCCCCCCACACACACACACACACACACACGCACACACTGACAACTTTATGTCTTCAAAGGCTTCAGATTCTCACTTCCCCCCAACTTCCTCTAGTCTGGTTAAAAGTGTGTGTGTGTGTGTGTGTGTGTGTGTGTGTGTGTGTGTGTGTGTGTGTGTGTGTGTGTGTGTGTGTGTGTGTGTGTATTATATTTACACATCCATATACAGTATAATATTATATTATATTATATTATATTTATTCACCCATTACCATTCCTTATATCTGTGTACATGTACCATCCATTCATTCGCTCTGCTTATTTAGAGGGTAGTTGTTTTAGTATTTAGGTTTTTAGGACTTTGTTTTTTGTTTTTGTATTTTATACCTTTTTTTGTACCTTACCTTGACTTTTAAAAAATGACATTTTATTGTCATTTGATCCAGGTGTGAGCGGCCGGCCTCAGTGCTCCGAGCAAGCCGGTGGAAGAAAGTATTTTGGTGGTTTGTTGTGGACGGCGAGCTTTTCGAAAACGCTAGACACGAAAATGAGTTTTCAGATTTTACCAACGTAGTGTGGACGAGACCTCAGTGAATGTGATGGTTTCCAAGAAAGTGAAAGTAATTTCATAGCAGCTCCAGAGAGCAAAATACGTTTTGGGGGACCAAGACTGATTGATTGATTGATTGATTGATTGATTGATTGACTGAGGAGCGAGACTGCGTACCTGCCTCCATCTCTACACTCCCAAGACATATGGATGAATGAACCTACAAGACCGTCTGGGTTGGGATGGGATTCAGAAGAGTCAGAGAACAGCTTTTCCTTGGAGTGAGGATGGTCATGTGACTAAAATTGAAGCGTACCAGTTGATGATTCCCATGTGGCATCCTCGACTACCTACCCAAGGTCGTTTGTCCAAACCTGTTCGATGGGGAGAGGTTTACACAGGGAGGTTAAAACAAAGAAAACAGGTCAGATACTGTAGTAGTGTGTAGTAAGTGGAACAACATATACTTTCATAGATCACTGGAGACACAAATGATGAACCAGGTCTATCATATGAACCATCTTACCTGTACGTCAGTAAAAGAGCGAAGGCCATAATCTGCCAGGACATGAAGAGCATGGAAACGGGACCAGAGAGACGTGAGTATTCATGGAGGGGTGGACTGGTTAGATACCATTTCTGTTTGGTTTTCTGCGGTTTGCCACTCAGAGGCTACGCTTGGCCAAGACACAGCTTGGCTCAAATGGAGAACAGAAACCAAAACGCCCAGCCCATGTGGCAAGGCTGAGTTCCCTTCTCTGTGGTTCCTTGATGCCTCGAGGGTCGTTTGGTAATTTGGGACTGAGAGACCTGCTGTTTGTAATGTCAACTTCCTGACCCTAGCGAAGAGGCAACATGTCCATCTTTACAATTGGTACACGGGTATGTAAGGAGTCCGTCTGTGAGACCATCTGTCTTGATCAGCCTCGATCTGAAGTCTCAGATCGAGTCTCAGATTTCATAATAAATGTAGTTGCTCTAAAGCCACCATGCCATTTTTAGACTGTGCTGTAAAATGCTGAGCTTGTTCATTTATTCATTTCCCCTTTCAGATCTTGAGGGAAACTCATCCCCACACACACACACACACACACACACACACACACTTAACTGAAAACATCTATGTCGTCTATGCCACATGTCCACAAGCCTCTTTGAAGCCTTCCCATACAGGAGGTGCTTGTGATGTAGGTAGATAAATCACTAACACGCAAGTTCCTGTCTACAGTTTCCTCCTGTCAGGCGTGTAAGCACCAAGCCAAGGCAGCACACAAAGATACGCTGCGTCAAAGACAGATCAGTGAAGTCACAGGGGCCGTCTCTCCAGGCCGGCTTTCCTCCACCATGGTCGACTACATCACCTCAAGGCCTTTTGGATTCGTTTTTATCGTCACGGCTCATGTGGTGTTCGACGGTAAGCTCTCTTGAGGGGTTCCCCTTGCCAGAGTTTCATATTTTATTGCATTTCTATATATCGCTTATCTCTTCACTACGCTGCTGCAATTATGCTGCTGACGGCGCTCTGGTTTCCCCGACCTGCATCTGAAAGTGTTTGAAGGGTTTCACAAAAGGCCATAGGACATATTTACAGCAGAGTGTTGCCTTTTCAATAGGATATGCTTCAGTAACAGACATCTATCTATCTATCTATCTATCTATCTATCTATCTATCTATCTATCTATCTATCTATCTATCTATCTATCTATCTATCTCCATATAGGTCATAGCCAAGCGGAGGTCACTGGAGCCCTCGGCAGAGACATCATCCTTCGGTTCACATTTGACAACATCACCGACATCTCTGTTGTAGGACTGTACAGAGTTGACAGGTCAAACACAGAAAGAATCGTCAAGATTCATGAATGCTCTCGGCACGACAACTGTTCAGAGAGCCATGTTTGTGTCTTCAATGCAGCATCTGCCTTTTACTGTATTACGAATCTGAGGAGAAACAACAGTGGGAGTTACTATGTTAGTGTGTTCACGACAACAGGATCCGGGGTGGTGGACAGTGATCCGGTATCCTTGGCTGTCCGACAGGAGAACACAAGCAGCACAGGTAAGGTCACTTCTACATCACACCAGGAAGTCAGATGGATCCTAGCATAGATCCGGTTGGTCAACTTGCCCGTTCAGTGATGAGAACATAGACACCAAAATCATCCACGTGTCCCCAGTAGATCTTTTGCTGCAGAGCTCCATGCTAACACTTTAGCATACAGTATGTTGAGTAATAGTAGGTATCGTGCTAACACATTAGCATGCACTATGTTGAGTAATAGTAGGCATCGTGCTAACACTTTAGCATGCACTATGTTGAGTAATAGTAGGCATCGTGCTAACACTTTAGCATGCACTATGTTGAGTAATAGTAGGCTTCATGCTAAAGTGTTAGCATTCACTGTGTTAAGTGATAGTAGGCTCCATGCCAACACTTTAGCAAACACTATGTTGAGTTATAGTCGGCCTGCTATCACTCAACATAGTTTATGTTCTCATCACTTAACGGATAAGTTGACCAACAAGCCAATCACTTGTACGGAAGCCAAGAACGGCCGTGCTTGCAATTATTTTTTTTAACGCCGTGATCTCAACATAACAAAGCTCGTTTTCTCGTGATAACGGCTTAATTTATCTCGTTATCTCGAGAAAACAAAAAGGTGATTTCTCAAGATCACGAGATAAATTAACCCGTTATCACGTTATCGTGTTTCATATTTGTGTTGTATTGGTGTTCAGTGAGAAACACTGACGCCACCATTCTGTTTAAATTCACAAGAGTGGACCATGACACACACACACTGCTCTGTGGGGGGGCTGGGAGTTTCAAAGCAAACTATATGAACTTTTTATGAACTTTTGCCATTTGTTGTAAGAATGTTTTCCCTAGTGATTTGATATGAGGGTATTTATATTATGGGGTAGGTTTACATACAGTGGTCAATTTAAAGCAGATGTGTTACTGTCCAGTATTCTACAACCAAAGAGTCTCGTTGTATCGGGCAACTGGAAAAGAAACTACCCACATGGGTGGCTGTTTGAATGGTATCATAACTGTGATAATGGGTTGATTATCTCGTTATCACACACAAGCATACAGAAGTTTTACCCAAAATAAACTGCTGCTTACCAAGTGACTAGTCAAGGTCTTATAAAAAGTATATTACAGGCATGAACACTTTAAATACTGAAGGGTAGCGTTACAGCCTAGCCTTGGCAGAGTCAATAAAAGGCTGCCAAGTTTTCTGGAATTTCTCAGTGGAGCCTCGTAACGTGAATTTTAGTTTCTCCAATTTATGGCGCTGCATAACATCTTTCATCCACATAATAAGAGTGGGAGGTTGCAGCTGCTTCCAATTCAAAAGGCTCAATCTGCGAGCCAGCAGGGTCACAAATCTCATAACTGTGGAAAGAGCTCCACCAGGGCTGTCCTCTCTCAGTACCCCAATATAGCCATCACTGGGTCAGGCTCTACAGTACGTCCTGAAACGTCTGAAATAGCTTGAAATATAGAGCTCTAACAATGGAGAATACAAAATGAAGAAAAAATGAAAATATGCTTGTGTGTGTGTGTGTGTGTGTGTGTGTGTGTGTGTGTGTGTGTGTGTGTGTCTTCCTCTCTACACAGCATTCAGCATGATGCTGTTATCATCATAGCCGTCTCTAACTATTATTGTTCAACTACAGAATGTACTCAGTCAATAAACAAATGTTATTGTCTGATATCTTATATTATTATTACTTCATTGTAAACTCCTCCAGTTTTTACACCTTGGGGTGTTATTTTAGCTCGGTGTCTTTGCCATAACAGCATGATGCATATTGACGCATCATATCGGTGAGTAAATCTATTTTTTTCGAGAGAGGGATTTATTCATTCATTTTTCATTTCTTTTGTACTCCTACAGTTCCCCCAACACCGACCAACAGCACCAGTATCGATGGAAGTTTCTCTCCACAGGAATTCCCCTTTTACAGTTTCCTCATTTTCATTTTCCTTGGCGTCTCAGTCGTAGCGTTGTTGGCTGGTTCGCTTTTTTGGTTCGTCAGGAGGCACAAGACAACCAAAGGTAGGGAGGCGTGAAAATCATCCTCTCCATGAGACTCTGTGACCTTTGACCTCTGTGTGTCAGCTAAATGGCCCCAATGTGAAACTCATGGACTCATGCAACTCACTTTGAGCTCATTTTTATTATCTCGCTTCTAGCCGGACTACTGTCAGCAGCATCCTCCCACTAGATCAAGCTAACGGAGTGAAATGAATGTGAAGTGAATTTGTTATTCTGTGGAAAAAATTTGTAGTGGTGCGGTTAGACGTTTGACATGCAAGCCAGTCTGCAGTTTCACATCCTTTTGATCTGTGTGACGATCTGGTAAGACATTTTCCTTTTAGTAGGTGAAAATGCAATTATGCCTTTTATTACTGAGGGATGGGTGGAAAAATGTTACCTTTAATTGTTTGTACTTTCACCTCAGATACCTCCGACCTACTTTGAATCAGAACATTGCCTCTTTGAAATCCACTGACAGCCCCCGTGACCTCAGAAACCACATTTGCTGATTTCCCCTTCTCGTATACATATGGAGGTTTTTTTGCTGACTGTGCATTCCTGCATCATTTCATGCAAGCCTGGTGATCCACAGATGGCTCCTTATGAAGGCCAAGGTTTATTTGTACAGATGACTGCAGAGTGATGACTCACACAGACAAATGCCGCTTTGCAACAAATGTCAACTAACCTACAAATAAATGTCCTGTTCCTTCAGCAACGCACACATGCATGACTCTCTGGGAAGATGATTCATTGCCTGACTCAATATTTTACTCATTTTACCTTTTAGAGCAGCAACAGCAAGAAGCCACTCCCACGGCGCAGGTGAGGCCGCAATCTCATCTTTTCCAACTTTTGAAGATGTGAATGTGGACGTAAATATTAAAACATGCCAAAATCCTTCAGCTTCACTTTCCTTCTACCGGCAGGAAACGGCGGAGGCGTCCGGTCACGTGCCCGCACCTTCCCTGGTCTACAGCGTCCTGGATTTTCCCAAAAGGCCCCAGGGAGGCGTGGAGGTTCAGCTTACAGACACAGAGTACGCTGCCATCACCTATCCCCCCAAACAGGGTCAAGTGTAACATAGAGCTGAATGTAAACTCGTGGGTCTCAACCGGTACGCTCGCAAGAAATATGAAGTCTAAAAAAATGTATTTGTCATGAACAAATTTATGATGATATTTGTGATGCTTAATTTCTTATGAAATAATGAATATTTGCAGCCTGTTGGCGTCTTCCAATAATTACTCCAGTAGCTTGAAAAGGGACCATTCAAATCATGATGTTCACCTGCAGCAGCAGCAGCAATGTTTCAGAAATGGTTTCCAAATAGATTCCTGTCATATCTTGCTTGATCTTTGCTCTGCACCAAAAAGCTGCCAGAGCAAATTTGGACCGAGGTATGGTGAGCGCCACACATTGCCGTATCCAAGTGACACCCATGAGTTGTTTGTTTCCTTTGCTAGTGTGGAGCCGCTCGGGTGTCTTTTTTATCTCACCTACACAAATTAGCAGTTTGCATCTGTTCTTCCTGGGGTTTTTTTTTCCATCAGCACATTTTATCACTTTTAAAAATCACTTTGCCTCTGAGCAAATAAACTCAAGTAGACACCCAAATGAACCGATGCAGTCTTAGCATGTGAATGCACCAAAGAGGCGGGTTACTGGTGTGATCTTTCCGTTTGACTGACAGTTTGACGCTGTCTTGGTTTACACATACAGCACCTCTGACACTATCCCACATGGCTCACAAACCAAGTTCTCTTTTTTTGACCAGACACAGTAGTAGTGTTTTTCTCTGCCACAGTAGCAGGAGAGAAAGTTCATTTTCCAGGCCGGATGTTGGATGTTATTCAGGAAGGGACGTAAGCAGCTAGTAGGTTAGTAGGTTACCTGCCACTATGTCTGGTAGTGGCTGGTAAAGCAGGTAACCAGCAGGTAACCAGACATCGACGAGAGCAGTGGTTATGTCAGGCCCTCCTTTAACGGCCCCCTTCATGAATTGATGATACTCTTTCTAATGGAAAATATTGGTAGTTAATGATGTTGAATAAACCTTTATTGAGAAAATGCTAAAAACATGAACTGCTTTCAACTTCATGTCACTTTGTTGTTCCGTTACTTTCTTTTGGTTTTGAGGTTTACAAAAAACAAAAACAATTATGACGTTTTTCTGTTGAAGTTCATCTCCACTAGAAAGTACCATGAATTTCCGTTCGGTGTTTTTTGTTTATCTCCGCGAGGGGGGGCGCCGGGGTACTGCAACCCCCTTGCAGTACCTCGGCGCCCCCTCCTAGGGGTCGCGCCCCACACTTTGAGAACCACTGGACTAGAGGTTCTTTTCTGCATTTCACTGGTGTTATTATCCCATTTACTGAACTGTACATCACTTCTCCACTTGAAATAAACATTTATTTAGGGGTGAATGTCAAAATAATGCTTTATTTTTGTATTTGTGAAAATAAATAGTTTTCCTATGTCATTACCTCTAGTCTTTCAGTTCAGTTTCATTTCATTTCTGCAGGATCTCATGTAAATAAAAGCAAATGTACAGCGCTTTTGCTTTTGCACCTCACCACTCATAAGAAACCTCATCATCCTCTGATCTCGTGCAGTGTTGCTACCGCTCACTTCATTTAAGCAGCTGCACTTTGTGCTTCATAACACCCACCTCGACACGTTTTCCTATCAGGTAGTTTATAACACAAAGCTACTCAACCCACACATACTCATAACGCTGCTGGTGCAACTGTTGATGCAAGAACTTCCTATTAAAGTAATAAAACATTAATATAATTTACCTTTAATCGTGTAATAATCCTCTTAATGGGATGCATTTACCATTAATGTAATAAAAGTTCACTACCACATGTTCTTCCATTTTCAGAGCACCACTGTTAATAATTACATCATATTTTTAAAACCTTTTCTGTCATGTAATAATTATTATATTAACAGATTATCACCTTAACGGTTGGGTGTTTATTACGTTAACAGGATTATTACTATCAGGGTGTTAACGGGAGGTTATTCCGGTAACAGCTTGTGGTCTGCCTAATAACCGGAGTAGGTGTGAAGTCAACACAGATCCTGTTTTCCACTTGACATCAGCAGAACAAGCAGCAAGCAGAGGGTGGAAAGGTTTCACAAGTCAGCGTGGGAAATTCATGTCGTGCAAAAACCAATTTCCCCCTCCCTGTCCCGAATTATCAATCAATCAATCAGTCAAGTTTATTTGTATAGCACCTTTCATACACATAGGCAATTCAAAGTGCTTTACATGAGAGATTTAAAACAAGAACATATAAAACAAGGTAAAACAAAATAAAATCACAGAATAAAATCGCAGATAGGACATTTGAATTACACTGAACTCCCCTCAGCATAAACTCACAATGGACATCTGAACTGTGAACCAGGAGTCTGTCTTGGTGACATTAAAGGAGCCGTACGTAAGGTTTTTACTGCCTCACAGCACAAAATGACCATAATATATCTGCAGGGGTTGATAGTACCGGACCAGGAGCTGAGACATCTGGCTGGAAGGAGAGTCCAACCAACCTGGTTCAGGTCTGGAACTTGATCTACCATGATGGACTTGTCTGCTCTTCTCTGGTGTTCATTCCAGTTAAGAACACATGAAGAAACATCTGAACATGAGCATCAGTCCAGACGTTATGCTAGGCTTTCCAAGTCTCCATCTACCCATAATGCCTTGAGTTTTGGGGTCGTTTCCTGTAGGTGGTTCATTCTCACTCCCAACCAATCCCGCCACATTTTCAGGTGTGTGTGCGGTGTCACCCGGGTTTGAATGGCGTTGTTCTCACCTGACAAACTACAGTAGTAACTCTCCACAGTTTGAATAAACCGATCAGAACATGCTGGATGTTCAAGTTTTGCTAAAGTTTTTGGCAAACAATTTCCAGCTTTCGTCACCATCGGTCGATGTCACCTACTATGCAAGGAAGTTTAGGGATTTTTTTTGGCTCCACATTCTGTGAAGTGTCCACACCATGTCCACCACAGGAACAGATTCATAGCAGGGGTCACTGGAACCACACTGAGTATAGCAGGTTTATTTCCTGCCCTGAGTAGATATGTAGACCCTGGAGGAGCTCAGGAGGCAAAAACAGTTGGTAAAGATAAAGAGACTCTTCTGGGTCCCAAGTTTCAAAACGGTTCAGAATTATATGTAATCCAGGATCATAAATATATATATATGATCATTCTGACCCAGATAACACAAGATCAGGATTACAGAATCCAGATTTTCAGTCTTTAAACAGATTTTAAACAGACTATATCGCCATCTGTTGGATAAATAACGTTACAATATGTTGTCAGGTCAAAAAGGGTAAAAGACAGCTTGTGTGTTCACTTCATCTGCACAAGTATCCGATGTATACTAACTTTAAGATAAAATGAAAGTGTCTTTGGATGGAAAAGGTCATTTAAAAATATTCCATTTCTCTGGAAACTGTTTTCAATGACGATTTCAAAATAAAGGTTCAGAAGACCGTCTCTCATTGACTGTCCAGCTGGTCCAGCAGTTGTTGGTAAAAAACTGAAGTTTTTGCTCATTTAATAAACTGTTAATATTAAAAACAATTTTAAGCTATAATAAAGATGTTTAGGCAGTATTTTCCCCACATCCTCACAAGTTATATCACATTTTCTTGGTTATTAATTATTATTGGTTATTTATATAATTCCCTTCATGTCTCTTAATCCTCATTTCCACTAGGATCAACATTATCCAGATTTTTGGCATCAAAACGATCCTATTCTCTGCAGAAACAACATTTAAGTGTGATTAAAGGTACTGAATCAAATTATCATCTCAACTGTCAGTTTTGAAATGCTCAAATTTCAGATTTAATCCAATCAGATTAGTAAAATCCTATCAGAGATGTTTTGAAACACCAAGGTTACTAAATGTATTTCCCTGTTCCTTTCTCAACAGAGGTGGACGGACAAGGGCGCCCTCTAGAGGCCGTTCAGAGGAAAACCATTAGATGAGGTGTTAATTTTAGGTATTGAGCTCAATTTTTTTTATCCTGATTGACTTAAAATGAGAGAGCGGTGTTTCCCCTGTATTTTTTTCCAACCACAGTGGCAGGAAGTGCAAAGCCATATTGTGTAGACAATTCTTATTGAAAAAAAAATGGGGTATTTTACCTAAAAAGTTATTAAGTCAGAGTATTACCGATAGGAAATATGATTCAGACTCTGAATGCATTCAAGATCAAGCTGACTTTACTAACGTGTATAATAAATTGAACACCTGCCTCTTTACATAAAGAGACCATTTACAGTACAAATAACATTATTTTACATTATTTAGCATGTTGGGACATGATATTACCGTGGTAGAAGACATATAGAGGAAGCACTTTAGCATGGGGCTTGTTGTGGGACAGTCTCTCCAAACACAAGAGGTCTGGATTACTGGAAAACATGTGAATAAAAGTATTAAATAAAAATAATCAGCCCAATGAAATAAGCATTAATGAAGCCAGTAGTGGGACAATGTTGGCACCACAGGGAGCGCTATACTCAGATTTTCTATTGGGCCTTTAAGACACATTCATGTTATAGCACCTATCACTTTGTAAGAGTAAACAGGAGCACCCATTTCAAAATGAAAGTTCAAATGTTTTGAAATGAAACTCATGAATGGGAAACGGGAACAGAATGAGGATGTAGGAGGAGGAGGAGGAGGAGATCTTTCTCCACAGCCACAACCTGGAACTGAAAGGATGATTAGATTAATTGATGAGGCGGGTGTCATATTTTTTATAAATTATTCATAAATCATTTTACATTCACTGACGTTACTTCTTTTTCCCCATCTCATGTTTTAGATAGTTGCTGATGTCTGTCTGTGGAGTGTTAAAGGTATTTCTTCCCGTGGCCAACGACAACACGACAACATGTCAGATATTTCCAGTCTCATCAGAAAATGTTTCATGAGCAAGGGCTTCTTTCTAGACCAATGATCAACAATCACACAGGGAGGAGAGGAGTAGCGAAGGACAGTAGCACAGATAGACCAGAATGCAATGCAGCAACACAGGTTGGGTTAGGGGTGTGACTCTTGGTGTTGCTCCAGGGGAAAAACTCTCACTCTGTTACTATCACTATCGTTATGCTCCAACAGCTGCATCAGTCACTAAGTGGGAAAGTACATCAAAACATTTAACACACACATTTAACACTTCATGACAAAACAACTCCTGGAATGAACTGAACATCACAGACTGATGAGATGTAACAGAGGAAGAGGATCTGAGGATCTCAGGGGGATTTTTCCTTTAAGTAATCTGTCACTTTTATCGCCCTCTACTGGCGACCAGGTGGAACTGCAACAACATCAACATCAACAGGTGTCTGGTACAGTCAAGGTGGCCTGTAATGGACATAAAAAATAAAATCACATTTTCACAATACACAGCAGTAAGCTAGATAATTAGAGGAGAGATCCAACGTCTAGTGAAGACATCAAGTATCACCATGCTGAATACTGGATAATACAACATGACATTTGCTTTTTTGGCTTGAAAACTCCCTAAATGTGGGTTCTAACATTCATATTGAATCTGTATGTGAGATCTGTAAAAAACGTTTCTTTGTTGTCCAAAACTGAATCAATCAAAACAGTAAAGTTTTGTGAATTTCATGCGGCATGACATGCATTTCACATGCATTTCGTGGACGAAAAATGCATTATGCAAGCGCTGTTGTTGTTGTTGCACACTGGAGAACGTTTGCCTTGTTGCCATGGTTTCAAACCCTGTCAAATTCAAGTTTAATTCAGTATTCAGTGATTTTAGTGCCGTTAATATATTTACCACTTGCAACACAATGTGCCCAACACTTTAAAGAGTGTGCCAGGCTTCCTGCAGCACCTCTGCTTCATCTACTGGTTGGAAAAATGCACTTAGGCCAGTGAAAGCATCACGTCCACAGAATGAACAAATTAATCCATGGGGTAACATTTGACGACCCTCGGCTGATCCTCTTCTGTGTCTACGTCAGTTAGTGGTAAACACAAAACCACTCTTGATAGATACAGCTGTCATTACCTCCTACCTGTTACACGTGGAATTGCCAGACAGTCTTCATCATATTGAATAAAACTGTCTTTTACTTTCAGGGGGAAATCACTGGAAAACGAAACACTGGTAGTAAAATGAACAAGTGAAAAAGACTTCAAAGAGTCACTTTCAGAATGACTCTCTCTCACACACACACACACACACACACACACACACACACACACACACACACACACACACACACACACACACACACACATTCAGGTTTGTGGTTCGTACAACTTGAGAGACATGAAACTCCCCTGACCTTTCCAAGCAAGCTCACAGAGTTACAAGAAGGCTGAGAGCAACACCTTGTCTGGGTGAAAGCAGCAACTCACAGATAAGGAAGACTAACTGATCATGACCCTGATAGGTTTCCCACAGCAGCTCCTGGACCATGTGAAGGGCTGGATGTCACCACAGGGATTTATCGCCGCGCTTGTGTTGCTCACTATGGTCAGCAAAGGTAAATGGATTTTTTTATTTTTTTTTATTTACTGCTTGGCTTTACACTATTTACCTCTCTGCAAGCAAGTCATTGAGTATACTACACAGAATACTAGTCAAATACTAGGTAGAGAAAGTAGAGAAGGTAGAGAAGGCAAAGAAGATAAAGAAGGTAGAGAAGGTAGAGAAGATAAAGAAGATAAAGAGGGTAGAGAAGATAAAGATGGTAGAGAAGGTAGAGAAGATAAAGAAGGTAAAGAAGGTAAAGAAGGTAGAGAAGATAAAGAAGGTAAAGAAGGTAGAGAAGATAAAGAAGGTAAAGAAGGTAAAGAAGGTAGAGAAGATAAAGAAGGTAAAGAAGGTAGAGAAGATAAAGAAGGTAAAGAAGGTAAAGAAGGTAGAGAAGATAAAGAAGGTAAAGAAGGTAAAGATGGTAAAGAAGATAAAGAAGGTAGAGAAGGTAAAGAAGGTAGAGAAGATAAAGAAGGTAGAGAAGGTAAAGAAGGCAGAGAAGATAAAGAAAGTAGAGAAGGTAGCAGAGGTATAGGAGGTAGAAAAGGTAAAGAAGGTAAATAATGTAGAGGAGGTAGAGGAGGTAGTGGAGGTAGAGAAAGTAGAGGCGGTAGAGGAGGTAGAGATGGTAGAGAAGGCAAAGGTAGAGATGGTAGAGGAGGTAGAGGAGGTAGAGGAGGCCCTGCAGCCAAAGTGTGATATCGGCCACACATCTTGGTTAGCTTATCAGCACCATGTGGTTTCGGAATCAGTTTGCAGCCTCATGGAGGATCCAGCCTGCTTTAGTTTTCTACACTGCTATTATATTTGACATGTTTCCAGTTTCTGAGTTTTCTTGACAAAAACTTAAAACGGAATTATATTGAATTTTTATTGTATTTTTGCTCATGCACTGGGTTATATGTTGTCCGCTAATTTAGATTTGTTGCAGTTTTCTTTGTCACATCTCGCTTGAAAAACATTTTCATTGTCAGTGGAACAACCCGGCTAAATTTAATGAATAAAATAACAATATTGAGGTGTTTTTCCCAAGGGTCAGCTTGCGAGGTCCCTTCAAGTCCTCAGTGCTTCCGAAGAAACTCTGGCATGTCTGTTTACTTGTGCGAATGGAGCATGAACACATCGGTGAGCAGCGTGACCTATGACCTTTACTTCAAGTGAGTTGGAAGAATCTATCAACTGAAGAGTTTTCCAAAATGAGATCGCCAACTTTTTAAAAGTGACACCTAAAATGATTGATGGCACAAAATGAACACAAATGAAAGTGACGTATGTAACCTCAGTACTCGGTTAAGGAACTGCTGACACTTGTAGAGTCTGGATCGATGAGAGACAGATCCAGATCCACTAAAGGTTTGTGCAGGGAAGACCGTGCACTGTGACCAAGATGACCATAACAGAAAGCCATGCTATTCACTAACTGTGCAATTAGTGGAAAGAGAAGGTAGAGAAGGTAGAGAAAAAATTGAGAAAAAAATAAATAAGGTAATTAGTGGAAAGCCTCTCAGTGCCTGTCATGGTCATCATATGGAAATGCCAATTCGCCAACATTTGACATCTCCAACTCCCCAAATGATTGTAGCACTATATGGCCAAAAGTCAGTGGACACCTGACCATCACACCTATATGAGCTTGCTGGACATCCCATTCTAAAACCATGGGCGTTAATATGGAGTTGGACCCTTTGAGGCTACAACAGCCGGCACTCTTCTGGAAGGCTTTCCACAAACTGTAGGAGTGTCAATCAGCCAAAAGAGCATTAGTGAGGTCAGGCAGTGATGTTGGACGAGAAGGCCTGGCTCGCCATCGGTGTTCTACTTCCTCCCAAAGGTGTTCAATGGGGTTGAGGTCAGGGCTCTGTGCAGGCCAATCGAGTTCCTCCACACCAAACTGGTCTAACCATGTCTTTATGGACCTGGCTTTGTGCACAGGGGCTCAGTCATGCTGGAGCAGCAAAGGGCCTTCCCCAAACTGTTGCCACAAAGTTGGAAGAGCCCAATTGGCTCAAATGTCTTGGTATCCTGTAGCATTAAGATTACCCTTCACTGGAATTGAGGGGCCAAGCCCAAACCCTGAAGAACACCTGAACTCAATAACTAGTAGGGGGTCCACTGACTTCTGGCCATATAGTGTACAAGATCCTGAAAGGATGAGTTTCTCCATTCAGAACGGGAGATGGTTTCCATCCTAGAAACTAGATCAGATCTGAGATCAGATCAGCGAACGCTCCAGGTAGAAAGGGGCATTAAGGTGCAGGGGTGCAGCCTGTAAGACTTTAATCTGGAATGTTTCTGATGCAGCACTACAGAGTCGGTCTTCATTGAGAAAGAATTTACTGGCATTGACAAGAACTGGGAAGAGGTGAATGAGGAGGTGCTAATCAAACATCGGCTGGTTAACATCTGGGTGACAGCTCATATAGGAAACTCCAGCTGCACGTCACCCAGGACCACTGTTGTACTCATGAATACAGGTACTTGACTTTCTGCTCATTTTACCCAACAACGTCAAAAATATTAAATATTAAATATTAAATTGCCCTTTTTGCAGCAATGAGTCAGTTGAAAGATCAATTAGCTATCAGGGCAGCAAACAAAGTTTTTTGGCTTATGAACCAAATAGTCCACCTAGTTCCACAATTTTACCAGTTCAATTTTAGAATGGAGAAGAAACTGAATGTTTACCTGCTAAACTGGCTGGTAGAGTAGAAAAACCTACAAGCCACACAGTCTACCAGCATTTGGTTGGTGGTCATTTTCAAACCTACATATTTTATGGGAACTGTTAGGTTTTTTTTAAGAATAACACAAACAATATCTGATAAAAAAAAAAAACTACTTTCTTTTTCCTGAACAGTTAAATATGAAGCACCACAAAATATAGCAGTGTCCTGGTTCTCAAACAACCTCAGCTTGAGCTGGAGGGCGGCAGAGAAGGAGCCGGCGTTAGTAGAGGTGCTGTACCGAAGAAAGGAAGACACCGCGGGATCATGGGAAAATGTGAGGCATATTTCTAATGCAAACTCTATTCACCTGCATTTTACTGGATACGTGAAATTGATTTCCATTTTTGCTGCCTTGATTAACTTATTGGACCTTTTTCCTCAATGTCGATTTAGATATTAACTAAGACAAATACCACACATGAGCCTTTTATGTGTAAGTACTCTCATATCTTATCTCTTATCTCCCTGTATCAAATTCTTTTGAAAGAAAACTAGATCCTGTTTTTGTCTGATGTGGCTCATGCCTTTCTTCTGTGCTTCACCTAGATCTACTTCCCTGACTAGACCTGATACCTTTTGAATTTCAGTTTCCCTCACGTCTTCTTAGCAATGTTACCATTCTTAATTTTAACCACGGGCTGCAGGCCTCTGGAGAGTAAAAATCACCAACAGCAATTCAAAATGTCAAGTTATTCCTTCATGAATCGGTTTGTTTTTCTTTTTATCTGAACAGACCAGGTCAACGTTGGGAATCTCCAGAGACGTTCGGCTTACCAAGTTCAGCTCAGACAGCAGTCCACCCTGGCCACAAACTCCCTGTGGAGCGAATGGTCTCCAGTTCAGACTGTCCCTGCAGGTGAAGTCATGTTCTGTATCTGGAGCAGAACGAACCATGTAGCTCAGCGGTTTCATGGTGGTTAACACTCCAGACTTCACATCTCAATGGGACCTTCTTAACGTCCTTGAACACAAGGCAAGGGCAATATTTTATTAATGTCAGCGTCCCATCCCAAGACAGGATGGTCACTGGAGGAACATTTTCACCCACAAAGCAAGTGATGAATCAAAACTTAACAGTGGAATCAAAAACTGCTTCGGAAACCACCTCCACCCACCACACACTGAGAAGCAGACACTTCACCTCACATTCTTGGGCTCAAATTAGTATTCCTGTGTCTGACAACATTACGGAAAGGATCGAACCAGAAACAGAAGTCTCGCTCAAGGAGAAGTCTCGCTCTGAAAGACGAGGTGAGTTGTTGCAGGAAGAGGTTAAACAAAGGTCTATCTCTGTAGGATCCTTTCCATAATGTTGTCAGACACTTCTAATAACAATCTGAACCTGTCAGTGGCAAAAACAAGCACTTTTAGGGAAGGAACTTTGATCGGCGCAGTTGCCCCAAAGGATTACGTTGCAGCCATTGCAGCCCATTTCGTGACTGCCAACTGAGGCGATCTACCGGAGCAATTCCAAAACTTTTTGTACCTATTTTGCGGTATAAATGACAAATTTGTACAAATAGAGCCCAGGTTTATAAATATCAGAATTCCCCTTTAACTAATTCTCCATACCATAACCTACACTGATTTAACAATTGGGCCAACGTGCCACATAACCGGGGTCCGGAACAGACAGAGACGCAGACAGGTGGAGAGTTAAATGGCCAGCGTGGCCGTTTTATTACGTCACAGTAACCACAACGGCCCGGGTCTTGACGGCAGCCAGTTGTCGGCGCCGTCTCCTCCGCCGGTCGTCCGCCCCGGTCCCGGTGGGCCAGCCGCGAAGCCCCGAGGCTGCCCCAGCCTGCCAGGCTTCCAGCACACGTCTCAGTTCCAACCCCGGCTGGGCAGCCCTTGCAGGCGGCTCCCGGCTGCCCCGGCCCCGGACCTCCGCGGGACGCCGCGGCAGGAGACGGCCCGCTCCCGCTCCGTGTCACCCGTCGCTGGCTGGCTCGCTCTCCTCCAGCCGACCGGATCCTCCATCCGCGTCGGCTTCAAACACACACGGCGCCAGCCTCTCACACTGGCGCGTTCCTCTCTCGCTCTCACAGTCACACACAGGTTAAAAAGGGCCCGGCTGCAATTAGGCTTAATTGGCCGCAGCCGGTCCCGGATCCAAGGTAGATTCCACTCTCCCCTGGATCCACGTTCAGCCTCACCCCACCCTCCTCCCAGCTGCCACAGCAATAAATTCTTAAACAATAAATACGATTGATAATATTCCCAATCAGGATTGATGCCAACACATTCTCAATCTTTCTCAATAATACAAAAGCAATGCATTCTTATAACCCTTGCATAAACATAATCTTTGGAAGAGAGGAATTTTCACATTTTGAAGGAGATTCACTTTCTGAATGAAAGGAACTGAAGTGGTTTGGACCTGCTGCCTGCTCACCAGTACTGGATGATCCTCTGTGGTTTTATTGCAGAAATCGATCGCCCACCTGAAGTTACCCTGACCACCTACAAGGAGTTTGAAAATGGCACTCGGTCACTAAAGCTAACCTGGAAGGTAAACTAGTGAAGTGAAAACTATATTCTGTCAATTTCAACACAGCCGTGACTCTAGCTTGGGGCAGCGCAGGTTTGTGTTACTTTTCAACACCACATGAGATGTGCTATATCTCTATTTATTTACAATGAGAAAGGGGAAAGATAATCCAGCTGGACCATCGATGTGTGCTGGATTTGATTTTACACCATTTTAAATAACAGTTTTCCCTTTAAGGCTTTATTTATTTACTGATTGGCCCAGAGGGAGTCTGGATCATTCATATGGGATTTTTGCTGTTTCCTTGTTTCATTTGTTTGAAGGAAAATAGGATATTAAGACGCAATACTGGAGCAAGAGATTTGTTGGGTGTATCTCTGAACTGAACTCCAGTCTGTTTCCCAGGCTGTACCACATGCAGCAGCACTCGGAGGAGTGACTTACAGCGTGACAGACTCCCAGTCGTCTCACAAATGTCCTTGTTGGAAGAAGAGAAAACACATCAACATGTCTACCACTGAATTCAGCACATATGTGACTAACTCTGCAGTCAACATCTCCGTTATCGCCATTAATTCAGCAGGAGCATCTCCTCCTGCAAATGTACATGTACCAGCCAAACCCACCAAGGATTTAAAAAGTAAGCGTGTGTGTGTGTTTGTGTGTGTGTGTGTGTGTGTGTCATTTCTCACATCCATCCTTGAGAAAATCCTCATTGGAGTTGTATTCTCGGGTGTGTCACATAGCATGCATCCTGCAGCAGACTAAACTGTTGTTGCCTTTTCCCCTGCAGCTTGTGACAAACTGCCAATGAAAGGAAAAGTCCAAAAGCAGACTTGCCTTGAGTGGTACGAGCTTCAAGATGGGGAAACAAGGCCAGAAACAGTGAACATTTTAAAAGCAAGGGAGAATTATAACAAAATGAAAACAAGTAAGTCATATATAAATCACTTCTATCAAGCAGATTCATCATAACATACTCAACAGAGAACAAAGGACAAAAATGGTCCTCATATAAATCCTTTGTACATAAACTGGCAACGCTGTTATTGAAGTCTTTCTATGTTTCATTGTGCCGTCTCTACATCAACAACAGCTTTCAAAGGTCTTGAAAAAAGTAGCCACAAATCAACTAACTTCCTTCCTCAGGCAATATAACCTATTTGAGACGTTTCCGTCGGGTTACACAACACAGACTGCATTGTGACAAATTACAAAAATTGCTGAACTGCCAGAAATATTGGGTTCAGCTCCTGTCTCCCGTACTTGCGATCAACAGTGGTGATGAATGTTCCTCACGTCAACTTCACTTGCGGTGCCACAAGGCTCATTCCCAGGGTCAATACTCAACACCTAATGGTCCAGATAAACTTATGATGTGTCTGCCTTGTAGACATCAGGTGTTGTATGAAACTTCCTGCAACTCTGATACTAAATCAGAAATAATAATATTTGGTAGGCCGACCTTCGTAGATGCTATTTGCAGTATCCTTGGCAATTGGTCAGCAAATGTTCGGCCCTATGCCAGAAACCTGGGTGTTTTCTTTGACTGTGCCGAGGCTTTGAATAACAGGTTGAGGGAGTAAACAAGTCCTGCTTTCACTACCTGAGAAACATAAATCATTTCTGCCTTTTAGTGGCCTGGTAAAGGTTCATGTTTGTTTATTTCAATTAGACTTCACTACTGTAACTCCCTGTATTGTGGCATCAGCCGTAAAGCCCTTTCACAGCTGCGACTGATCCAACAAACAAGCTTCCCGAAAATGTTAGGTCAGCAGAATCCATCGCATCTCTAAAAACTGTTTAAAGAGACACTTTTTACTCTCTGTTGTGTTGACTGTTGTGTTTTGACGATTTGGATTGTTAACTGTTACATTCTCTTTTTCTTTTAACCTTATGAAACGCTTTGACAACAAAAGTGTTTTGTGTATAAAGTTGACTCGACAAGCACCTAAAATCATATGTGGTTTTGTTACAGAAACGAAGGACTACGTACGCTACTTTTACTTCAAGCACAGATGCGTTCATGGGATAGCGCAGACAGTTGAAAGGTGTCTCTTTTATGTGAAGGAGGGAGGTAGGTGTCATTAAAATGATGTTTCTCTACATGCTGTGCACACTAACATGCACAATGCACTTCCTGAAACACTGCTGGATGGTGCAACTTCAAGCTGCACTTGGCAACATTTTAACATGAAATAATAAGTAAAAAAAACTAAATCACAAAGTGGGTCTGCAACAGAAAAATCCCCCTTCATCACCTCCACCTCCACCAGACAAGATGAAGACATTTTGTTGACTGATGTCACCTTACAGGACTTTCTCAAACTTCAAAGTTACCTAGTGCAGCTTTGATCTTGCGATAGTTATCAGACCTCAGATTCAACATGAAGCTTGAAGTACAGTCAGAACTGGAGTGCCTTGTAACTCAGTGGATTGGGTCAAATGCCACATGGGAGCAATAGTCTGTCTATCTCTATCTCTCTTTTTCTTTCTGCCTGTCTCTCACTTTCTCTGGTTCAGAAGTTTTTATTTGTCGTTTCCCTCCACAGAAAACAGAAATGGAAAAATATAAATACATAGTCAACTTCTTCGTATATATCTTCCTTTTCTCCCTGTCAAACTTTTCTTGCCCTTTTCAGCTCCCCGCATCAAACCTCAGGATTTCACTGCTTTTAACGAAACACACAATTCTGCTGAGCTGTCGTGGAAAGCTCTTCCTCCTGAAGACCAGCAAGGTTTCCTCACACACTTCGTTGTGTGCAGCTTGAAAACCAGCCTGCAAGACGAGGCTGAAGGTGACAAATTCTCCCATCTTTCAAATCCTGTTTCAATGTAAATATGGAGCATCTAACATATGGTGGATCATGCATCTAAAGCGTCTTCCAGTAACTTGAGCACATACGTTTCAAACATGGAATCATGACAATGTGGTGAATTATAATCTGTGCATAACCTTTAAAGGAAAAGTCAAAACTGTAGTTACAGGATTAACTCTTATTTATTTTTCAATCTCTCCTTTCTATCATTTAGTAATCTGGAGGAAGTCATTCATGCTTTTATTTCTTCACGTCTAGACAGTTTTATGTTAATTAGCAGTTTAAAAGATGTCTGAATGGTTTACAGAATCGAGGCTGAAATGAGGCTAGATGGGTTTAAAGGTTAGGTAGACGTCTACAAAAATGAAAGCATCATCTTGTACATATGGACTTCTCTGGTGTAGATTTCTGATGTTTACAGATGTTTATGAATTGTTTAAATATATATCTAAAACTGGGCGACTTTCAGCTGTCGGCTTTTCTCTCGTGGTGCCTTGTTCTTACTAGTTTCATTTTCTTTTACTGGTGTTGGCTCGTGGTTTCATGCTGTTTCAATTCAACTGTTCATTCTGTTTGTGAGGCACCTTGCTGGACAAATAAAAAAGTTTATTATTATGATTATTTTTTCATTAGAGTGCCACAATGTGTTAGCATCACGCACAGAATACCGCCTGGAGAACCTGACCCCGGGAGCCAGGTACAACATCAGCCTGGCCGCAGCAACACGAGTGGGCTCCGGACCCAAAGCCACTAAAACCATCCACACGGTGCCGGAGAGCACTGTGGCTGGTACGGCAAGGGATTCACTTCCTGGTTTTCCAAGTAAACTACAAGTGGATGTGACAGTATTTCCACATCATTGATCATATCCTGCCTTTTCCTTTTTTTCCCCAAATTAGTGATGAAGTACGGCTTGCTGTTTGGCTTCTTCTTGACCTCAATAATGTGCACCTGCATCTTAAAGAGGTGAGTTGGTGTTTAAGAGATGTAGAGAATTGAAATCAGTTTAGTAGAATCCTTTCCCCCTCCTGGTTGGTCCTTTTTGACCGTTTCTATTCTGTTCTAATAGAATCAAAAACAAGATCTACCCTCCTGTACCGACGCCTGTTATTCCAGCGACACCCGCCTTTCGCCTGGAGAACCAGGTAACCCTCATCCAGAGACTGTAGTTTACCGGGAACTGGAATGGTGCCGATTTTGTTTGGGGACTTTTTGCTCTTCCGGCTGTTGGACCGAAACACCTTGGTTTATATTCGGTTTATAAGATTCAAGCTTTGTGACTTGTTCTTCCAAGATTAGCTGAATTTCTTTCATTACATTGATTTCTTTTGGATCCAGGCGCCTTGGAGGAGCTGCAAGGTTGCAACAGATTTTGTTTTTACCTTCTGACATTTTGCTCTTTCTCGTGCCAGAACAGATTCAGTTTTAGTCATTTATTCACTCTGGGTAGAATCAGGAGTGCCAGGAGGACAGGAAGTGTGGAGTCTTGCTAAAAGTCATGCTCTTCAACACCCTGCTGATATTATTAGATATGAAACAGCAGCCTGTCATTCAGAAATAACAGATCTCAAAATGCATGAATGGACCAATCACAACTGAGTATTCATCACAACTGTGTAATAACCATCATCATCAGTTTGTCTGTACGTAGCCTCAGATTATTGTTACCGTCCTCCGTCAATGTGATCTCAACAGGAGATGCTGGAGATGAAAGAGGAGGTCCACAAGCTAACTCTTCTCCAGCTAGAGGACAAGCCTGACCAGACACCCGAGGACCTTGAGGAGACCACTGCCCTGCGGGGGGAGTGGGAGACAGATGATGCCAATGAAGCAGAGGAGGAGAGCATTCTGGGAGATTCCATGACCCCAGAGGGAACCTGTGATGAGGATTTGAGTACCGACTATAAGAGTCAGGAACTGAGGCGCTCCAGAGACTTGGAGACGACAGATCTCCAACAGGTAGAGAACGAGATCACCACGCTGATCTACAGGAATGGTTTGGTCTTCGACATGAAGGCCGACTCCTCTTAAAGGGGATTCAAGTCATGGTTGTACTTCCCCACGGCACAAAATGACGATACCTAGATCATGGCCTGCTGCATAACCTTTGGTTAAGGTCAGGGTTAGGTTTCAACCGTTTGGTTACGGTTACGGTCATGGTAAAAACTTCCCTGGCAGAAAACCCTAACAAACTACTTCCTATTTCAGTCACATTAGCCCCGCCTCCCGTTTCACTTGACTCATAGACTAACGTGCGTTACGTATGATATCGGGCTGTTAAGGAATAAAGCAAAGTATGTTCAGTTTCTGATGCCCAAGTATTTTTGATATCACAGAACAGGTTTTTACAGGTTTCAAGGAGACTCGGATCACAAACGAGGGGGCAGCTGTTGTTTTAAGGAGGCGTGGGGTTGAATTCTTCATCGGCTTTGTCAATGTCATTGTCAATGGTCACAGTGTAGGATTTTTACCCTCTCCGGACAACATTTTCACAAATTTTGAGCAAGCAACCCCTCCTCGGGTTTGATGTCAGGACTATCTAGGCTGCGGTTGGCACCTCGACCCCCTGTAGTTCAAACTCTAGTCATGAAACTCAACTCACTCAACAGGTAACTCAGCAGACAAACCTTTAGCTCAAGTGAGAGAAACACCAAAGTTGCAGTCTTGTGATGGCTTTTCAGCTGAGAGGCGGAAAAGGCAGGCGGAAAATAATAAAACCAATGTGTGAATGTCAAGGCGAGAGGTGAACATATGGCAGGAAGTGGTGACAAAAAAAAAATGACCTAAAAAAAAGGGAGACATTCAAGGTGAAGATGAATGCTCAGTTACTCATAACCAGACAGAACGTTGCTGTTGCTGCTTCTGTGGCATTTTGACTTATTGTGAATGTCGAGTTGTCAAATGTGATGACAGATATGAAGCAGTTTTCACTACACCTCATTTTCATTTCTGCTATGGAAAAAACCCGTCTCTTTTCTTCCTGCGTTATTCGGTTTGAGGCATGCTGGAGGGGAGAGACGCTGGATAGAAGATCGCTCGGTTGGATTTAATCTCACAACACAATCCATTATCTGTCCCCACATCGAGTTTAGGATACCCTGTCCAGACCACACACCGCAGGCGTGAGATCTGATAACGGTTGTGTGGTTAGATTCAGGTAGATAATCCTCATGGCTCGTCTGCAGCTAAATCTGAAACACATACTGGCTTGTTCAATCTTCAGTTCTTATTTTATTACGTTGCATTTCTGTACTTTGAGTTGTTACATCCTTTTAAATATGTCATGCATTAAGGAGACTGTATTATTGTGTATTTTTAATAGTTTTTTAATACTTCTCCATGGGATTATAGAACAATAATACTTGAAAGTGTATTTTTACTGTGATTATGGATGAGACCAGTGTTGGGAAAGTTACCTGTAAAATGTACCTTGTTATTTACCTTAAACAGTAACTAGAGTTACTCTTCATTAAAACTAAGTTGTTTGAGTACTTTTGCGTTCCCCACTTCCAAAACATGCCGTAGCAATATGGCTTGTGCTGCAAAGTGTTTTGATCATTGTTTTAAAATGTCATGCAGACTATTGAAGACAATATCATTTATATGAACCAGACTTAGATTGTGTTTTTTTCAAAATATAAGATATGAAAGTAAATAAATAGTAGTAGTACTCGTGTAGAAGTAGCAGTAGCAGTAGTAGAAGTAGTAGTACCAATAGTAGTAGTAGTAGTAATAGTACTCATGTAGTGGTAGTAGTAGCAGTAGTAGTACTAGCAGCATAATCACCTATGTTGCAACATAGCACCCCTTTTATTGCATTTCTGCAAGAAATCTAAGATACAAGATACACAAAAATAAAAAATAGCATACACAAAATAAAAAGAAAGAAGATCAAAAATAATCACGTGATGTCAAGATCAGCCAATTGCATTAGCGTGGTTTTAACCATTAGAGGTGACTTTCTATGAGTTTTATTATGCTTTAATATTAAAATAAACAATATAGAACATTGAGTCATTAAGAAAATATAATATAATAATATAATATAAATAAAATATTGCACACAAATTGTAAATGTCGTTTTCATTTTATTTGTATTAAAAAAATATATAAATCAGGCAAACTAGCAGGCAGCTGTATATCAGCTGGTGGGGTATTTATGCTTGGTGTGGTTAATGAGCGCGGGCGCATTGGCTTGCATGTTAGATATAATAATAATAATAATAACTTTATTTATATAGCACGTTTCAAAACAGAGTTACAAAGTGCTTAACAATAAAACAATATATAATAAAAGGGAAATCAATCTGAAGGCATTCTTCAGATTGACGTCACTGACCTGGACAGCATAGTAGTGGTAACAGTAGCAGTAGTAGTAGTAGCAGTACTAGTAGTAGCAGTACTAGTAGTAGTAGTACTGTTTTTGCTGGGGACCCCTGGAACCTCCCCTCCTTGAACCCAGGTTGGGAACCACTGCTGCAGTCTGTTATGGACCTGGGAGGCCTGTGGCGCAGCCTGGCGGCCAGAAGCTGTCAGTGCAGAGAGCAGACGCGTAGTAGAGCTGACAGGCAGAGAGGTCATCACCATTTTCACCACCGGACACGCAGACGGCAGCTCTCCTCCATGCTGTCCGACCGGCCGGCTTGATGCCGTTGACACATCATGAACGAGGCAATTACGCCTTTGACCTTCTGCCCACACGCCTGAAGATGCCCTATGTGTGTTGCACTGTGCTAGAAGATGGCGGAGTCGGATGGTGGGGATTTCACTTCGAGTCGTCCGCAGAACAGGTGAGAAACAACGGGAGAACTGGTGTGTAGATGATGTTGAGCTGGTTTCTGTCTGGTTCCCAGCGGGGAGTCTCCACGCCTCCAGCCCGCCAGCAGAGCGAGCAGCCCGGCGCCTGCAGGAGCGTCGCAAGCCGACAGCTCCAGCCCAGGAAACGCCGAGGATCTCTGGCCTCTCGGCTGGGTTTCTGTCGGTAATAAGCAACAGTGGAAAGAAAGTCCGGATGCGAGGAGCAGACCCTCCTAGTCTGCTGCCTTGTAGCAGGTGAAGCGCTACAAGGACTGACGTCATGTTGTGTGGCTACCAGCCCTTTTAGTACATGTGAGGAAAACCATCGCATTTCCCCCCAATTTCTGCCCAAAACATGGCATGCATGTCCGTATTAGTCCATAAGGGGAAGAATGCCTTCTGCTATGATTGATAACTGCAGCATCTCATCAATAGGCGTTAACGTTGCCAGTTGTTGATGTCATTCTCATGATTTATTGATAGCCTAGGCTGAAACAGGAAACCTACAGAACACTGTTCAGTGGGCAGTCAGAATAGGAACAACAACATAATAATAATATTGTATAGCACCTGTATTAACAAACTAAGTGTTGTACAGTAGTGACACCGACAACCACATAATGAAGAAACGGTCTTTATTTGCACAGATGTCAAACTATTACAAGTCATTTTGATTAAAATGAGACATATTAGTGATAGATAGTAAACTGAGCCCTGACTTCAGTCCGTCTTGTCCATGTGACAGTTTTTTTTTCTGATTTTCACTTGGATTGGATTTCGCTCTTGGGTGTTGTATTCATCTGTCTGCCATTTTCAGCTGCCTCTTATTACAGCAACCGACAGTATTTATTTTTTTTAAATTAAAGGTCATTTCCTCACTCAGATCAGCTGGATCAAGCTGCAGTGACTTCCTGTATATTTTTGGTACTTGGTAGGTCCAGAAATAATGGAAAAGTATGAAAATGTATAATTCTCATCTTGAAAAGTTTGTGAATTACACAGAAAAAATGGAAACCTATGGAAAATTGCCCAAACTCAGCATCTATTGCAGCCCAACGTCCTGGTAGGGGGATCCCTCTCTGAGTAGCCCCTCCCTCTCTGAGTAGCCCCTCCCAGGGTTCTTCCATTTTTCCCTAAAAGGTTTTTTTGGGAGTTTGGGGGATGTCATGTACTAACCATTTATTGTTTTCACACGTTGGGCACTGTGAAGCCCTTCGAGACTGGAAGGGTGATTAAATAAATGTGATTTGATTTGAACATGACGAGGCCTTTTCTCTTCCAGTATGGCTAACAAGAATAGCACCCTGCGCTGTACATTCTCAGCCCCTAGCCATAGCGCCACCCTCCTGCAGGGCTTGTCGGTGCTGCGAGCCCAGGGCCAGCTGCTGGACGTGGTGCTGGCCGTCAACGAGGAGCGCTTCCAGGTCCACAAAGCGGTGCTGGCCTCCTGCAGTGACTACTTCAGGTTAGTCTCCAGAACCTCTCAATACAATTTAGACACTCGTCTGATGTTATCATCCAATGCAACTTACGCTGAGTGCAACATGGAGGTCCAAGAGTCTGCAGGTTTTCATCCCCAACCAAACACTACAGCAGCTGTTTTCACTAATTAACACACCGTCAACCAGAGAGAGGAACGAATCATTGAAAAACTGCAGCCTCTTGGTCCTCCAGGAGGCAGGAATATACATATACATATATATATATACATACAGGAATATACCAGAATGTATTTTACAACTTCATACATTGTTCTCATTAGATGATTTTTCAGCCCAGCTGTAGTGGAAACCAGACTTTTAACCCCTTTAGTTGGAAAACATCATTAATGAATACATTTTTTAGGTCATGGAAGTGCTCTGACATCAGGGCCATGGTGGGAAACCAGTATTTAGATGATATGGAATCCTACATTGTCATTCAATTTACCGTTTTTTTCCCTACGTTGCAGAGCAATGTTTACTGGAGGTATGAGGGAGTCAAACCAGGACACGATTGAGCTGAAGGGCTTGTCAGCCCGAGGGCTCAAACATATCATCGACTTTGCCTACAGTGCAGAAGTAACTCTAGACCTGGACTGCATTCAGGATGTCCTCGGGGCGGCTGTCTTTCTCCAGATGGTCCCCGTCGTGGAGCTCTGCGAGGAGTTCCTCAAGTCAGCGATGAGCGTGGAGACCTGCCTGAACATCGGCCAGATGGCCACCACCTTCAACCTGTCTTCCCTGAAGGAGTCGGTGGATTCCTTCACATTTCGCCATTTCCTCCAAATTGCAGAGGAGGAGGACTTTCTGCATATCCCCATGGAGCGCCTGGTCTTCTTCCTGCAGAGCAACAAGCTGAAGAACTGCAGCGAGATTGATCTCTTTCATGCCGCCATCAGATGGCTTCAGTATGATGAGTCCCGCCGGGCTCAAGCCAACAGGGTGCTCTGTCACGTGCGCTTCCCACTCATGCGCTCATCGGAGCTGGTGGACAGCGTCCAGACGGTGGACATCATGGTGGAGGATGTGCTGTGCCGGCAATATCTCCTGGAGGCCTTCAACTACCAGATCCTCCCATTCCGACAGCATGAGATGCGGTCCCCCCGGACGGTCATCCGGTCCGACGTCATGTCACTCATCACCTTCGGCGGGACGCCATACACGGACAACGACCGCACCGTGAGCACCAAGGTGTACTATCTCCCCGACATTGCTTCCCGCCAGTTCAAAGAGCTGACGGAGATGGAGACGGGCTGCAGCCACGCTTGTGTCGCCGTTCTCGATAACTTTGTCTACGTGGTCGGCGGGCAGCACTTACAGTACCGTAGCGGCGAGGGGGCGGTGGACAGCTGCTTCCGCTACGACCCGCACCTGAGCCAATGGCTGCGCATCCAACCCATGCAGGAAGGACGCATCCAGTTTCAGCTCAACGTGCTGCATGGACAGCTGTATGCCACTGGAGGGCGCAATCGATCTGGCAGCCTGTCGTCAGTGGAGTGCTATTGCCCGAAGAAAAATGAGTGGACGAATGTGGAGCCGTTAAAACGCAGGATCTGGGGTCACGCCGGGACTCCCTGTGGAGACAAGCTGTACATCTCAGGGGGTTACGGCGTCTCGCTGGACGACAAGAAAACTCTTCACTGCTACGACCCGGTGTCCGACCAGTGGGACTTCAGAGCTCCCATGAACGAACCCAGAGTTCTCCACGCCATGATTGGCACCAGAGAGCGAGTTTACGCCCTGGGCGGCCGCATGGACCACGTCGACCGCTGTTTCGATGTGCTGGCGGCCGAGTACTACATTCCAGAGAACGACCAGTGGACCACCGTCAGTCCCATGCGAGCGGGGCAGTCCGAGGCAGGCTGCTGCTTACTGGACAAAAAGATCTACATCGTCGGCGGCTACAACTGGCACCTGAACAACGTCACAAGCATTGTGCAGGTGTACAACACAGAGACTGATGAGTGGGAGAGGGATTTGCACTTCCCAGAGTCCTTTGCTGGCATCGCTTGTACACCGATCATACTTCCTCAAACCACCACACAGCGCTAAACGTCTGACCCGGCGGCTGTGACCATTGCTTTCCATGTGCTCTTGCTGCTGACTGTTGAGTGAAACAAGGTGTGAACATTACACTGTAGTTGTGTGTGTGTGTGTGTGTGTGTGTGTGTGTGTGTGTGTGTGTGTGTGTGTGTGTGTGTGTGTGTGTTCATTTAAGCGAATGACTGAAAAGCACTGAACAATGTTCTTCTATACCATGTATTATTTCCCTATCCTTCCTATGGTTGAGGTGTGTATAATGACTCCTACAGCATCATAATGTTTGATTTATGGTCACAACTGTATATCATTGGAATTTTAAAGCGATCTTTTATGTGAAAATGAATTCTTATCAGTCTTTATGTTGAGACACATTCATGGTGGAGCATTAAGGTCATAAGTAAAAAGACAAAAACCTGACAAACTTCCAGTGTTGCACCAGTAGGTTGAGAAAATGCTGTGATCATGGAAGCGTGGCTTCAGCTACTCTTGTACAACATGATCATTTCCTGGTTGAGATGAAGAGCTGATTGATTGGTGTGTAATGTCCTGATCTGATAATGTCCTAAAGCCCCATTCATATTATGGCCAAAGGGAATTATCTCACACTTGCCCAGTAGGACATTTTCAAGCCACGGGCAAATGAGCTGGTCAAACAGAACCTCAGGTAAAAATCATTACCTGAGGTTCATCATTTCATATCTGTAAAATATAAAGAATCCAGACTGTAAAAGTGTTATAACTTTGCCAACCAAGGGCTTAAGTTACCTTCTATCCTTTAAAAAGGTTTTTTTAATTTTGTTCAAGCATTTTGTCAGAGTAGATGTTACTTTTTACAAATGGTGGAAAACTCATTTTAGAATGAAACTCTTAAATTTCCCAAAGTGTTTGAGTTGAATTTTGCTGTGCAAAGGTCTTAACAGACTCAACCTTTAAATCTTGGACACTTTGATTGTAATGGCTTTTAACTTTTTTTTGTGTGTGTTAAGTTAGTTTGCTTCTTTTTGTCTTGTAATATTTAGTTTGATGTTCTTGTTTTACCTTCAAGGAACCAAAATCTCACTGTTTTTCTTTAAGTCTGTTTGACCACAAGCCACATATCAATTTATAGTAATTGTTGCACAAATGGACACAAACGGTTGCTGTGTTTCAACTTGAACTAAGTTATTTTACTATATTATTCCACACTTGTCACTGGGTCGCTCAACGTTCCCTCAACGAAAGACCTCATTGAAACACTGATTGATCTCCTGGTCAACATGCCAAGCTGGGCCGCTTTAAAAGTACAATTTACAACTCTTTCGGCAGCTACATAGATCTTTAGTGTGTGGGTCCATGAGGATGTCTGTCTCTGCTGCTCTTTTTGTGAAATAAGTGTTACGTCTTGTGTACGACACATGCGTTTTTCTCTTGACTAACACCTTAACGTGCAACCTTGCAGCAATTGTTGAAAAAAGTGCAGAATTGAATTTGGAGCTAAAGCTCAAGCTCACAAATGGATAATTTACCTGGCAAAAGTAGCCGACCCATCCATTCGTCAAGGTTCGTACGGGCTGATTTTGACTGCATTTCTGCACTTTTCGCAGCAGTATTGATGTGACAGACAATTGGCATTTGCCTACTGATTCTGCTGCTAATGTTTTAGTGGTCAATATGTTTGTAGGGTAGAGGCACGCTTAAAATCCCTATTTGTCCTCTACACATTGATGACAAGGAGTGTCCATTTTAAAACGTGTTCCCTATTTGCCTTAGTGTGTCTTTGTCATGTTTTATCTGTCCCACTAAAAAGCACATATTATCATTGAAGTGCATTATAAAGGAAACCACTGTAATCAAAGCGGAATGTAGGTTTTGTGTAGCTTTATGTGCATCCTTTATTAAAGATGTTTGATGTATTAAAAGTACCCTTCAGGTGAAGTATTTCCAGAACAGATTAACAGAAGTACCTCATTGCTTTATAATAGTATCTTCTATTCTTAGTCATACTCCTCCACAGACACGTAAAGGACAATACCACGATTTATGACACGTATGTCTTATATGTCATTCTCATTTTGATGGGAGGGAATACTTTTGGCTGTTCAGGTTTATCTACTATTGAGCTAGTTGGTATACTTTTTTGGTATTCCAGTTTTCATTTTAAATACTTAAACCTATTGTAGTGATTTTAAGAGTTATGTGGTTGTGTTCAGTCACCACACATTATTGTGTAGTGAATAACATGATGGAAAACACGATGGATAATTGTTTCTGTTCAAAAGATGCCCTGTTAAAGTTATGAATGGGTAGTTTTACATCACATTTTTAGCTTTTTATTTGTATCAATGGAGGCACGTTTTCCTCTAAACTTTGTCCATTCAATTTTGTCTTTTAGTTTTAAACATGCACTATATTATTTAGACTTGTGTCTAATATTCTGCCTCTCATAAAAGTCAATATAGGACCCACTTGAAGATTCAACTGCATAAAGCAGTAAATATTTTGAGACATTGTAGCTGGTCAGTTTACACATCAGTTATGACCATGTTATTGACACTGATTGGGTCCCATTTTTTTTCTTTAGGTAGGCTATTTCACTACTAAAACATGAACCAGTTAAACTTGTTCAAGGACTTCTGTATGTCTCTCATCCTTTCATAACAAAACAGGGTTTGATCCAGCCACACAATTCCTCTTAAATATAATAATATAATATAATATGGCAATCTGGAATGTGGGCAGTGCATCCAATTGACCCTAATAATTACAAGTGGTAATCTTTCACTTGGCAACTTAGAGTATTCAAAGTGTGTGTGAAGTGTGTCTTCAGATGATTGCTTTCTGTTGACACCCTGACGAGTAGGCAGTAGGCGGCCAGTTGACCTTCCAGACTCTTCCCCACCCAAACCCTGGATCCCTGTCATTACATTACATTACATTACAGTCATTTAGCAGACGCTTTTATCCAAAGCGACTTACAATAAGTGCATTCAACAAAGGTAGGTAAGGAAACTACTAGTCACCAGAAATCATAAGTGCATTTCCTTCCTAAACAAGCAACTAAGAGCATAACTAGTGTTAATGTAAGAGTGCAATAAGTTAGCAACCTACTTATCTTAACAAATGAGACAAATAGAGAATCGAATAAAACAAGAGCTAAGACAAATAAGTGTATCCAAGAGCCAGTAAACAAGAGCTCAGGCACATAAGTGACGACAAGTAGTCAAGGCTAGGAGGAAGGGTCAGGGTAGTGTCTCCTGTCATGGCTGAACAGGCTGCATACAGACTACAGTAAAGGCCAGAGAGTGTTATTGATTATCTCCTGAGCCAAAATGAAGCTGCAGCCCGAACACAACACACACCTGTGCCGCCGTGCGTGATGACGACAGCAGCAGAGTCCAGCGCCGTGCAGAGCGTTCCATTGAGAAGAAGAGGGAAAGATGGCGTCCTCAAACAATCCTCGCAAATTTAGCGAAAAAATCGCTTTGCATAACCAGAAACAGGCAGAAGAGACGGCTGCATTTGAAGAAGTGATGAAAGACTTAAATATTACCAGAGCAGCGCGGGTAAGACTCCCACACCCCTGTTGTTTACATTTTCCAGCTTCGCTGTCTAGCTAGCGACCGATAGCGAGCAGTTGCTAATCTTAACTAGGTAACGGTAACGTCGTTAGCTGCAGCAGTGAAACATCTTCAAATGACAACTTGTTTTCCGACGGCTGGCCGAAAACCTACATTGCTTTTGTTTTAATCAAGGTGGAGATGTAGCGTGCTACTCGTGGTAAACACCCACCAGCTGGTACCAAACTAACGTTAGCTAGCTTGCTGCTGGAGCTGTGAACCATTGGCACCTGTGCTTCGTCCGTTTGTGTACGGCTGGTTTGAGTGCGACTGTGTTTGCTGACATTTATTATAATGCCACCAAACCGTCTGGCATGGCTATGTTAGGTAGCTGCTGGAAACTCAAATGGAGCGACACTGGGATTTCAGAGAGAGGGCTAACATTAGCTAGCTACCGTTACTCTAATGTCAACCAGCGCTCTCGGTCCAGCTGTGATTTTTTTTTTCTTTCAATGATCACTCGCTGCCTAACGTTAGCTCGGTTTTAGCCCAACAACAACAACCATCTGTGACCTGGGAAAGTAAAACCAGCGCAAAACAACACCACCGTTATTTTACTCAGGTCTGCATCCGTAGTATGTGCGGCTTTTTCGCGTTAGGTAGCGTTACTGTAACGTTGTTAAGGCAGGGAAGTGACGGGACTCAGCTGTCACTATGGATCAACATGAGCGCACGGGGCAACTTTTGAGCAACTGTGGTGGGCAACAGTGGAAAGGAGTTGCCCCAGCATAGCATAGTTGCTTTAATCGCATAAGAAGGAGCATCTTGTTGGCAGGAAACATTCAGACAGATTATTGGCCCTGTGGTTCACCTTGTTGCCTGTTGCTGGGAACGATGTATATGTAGGGTATATTGCTTAGTGTATTTTGCCAATTGCTGCAAAACGTTAACCGGAGCTAGTAAGCTGTTTGGCCTCTGCCAGATCTCTTTGTCTTGCCATTCCAACATACATCCATTGCATCCGTTCAGAGCACCTGTCACACTACCACCATTCATTATTGGTAGAAGTAGAGGACTCCCATCATGTGAAATAGTTTTTTAGTAGCATGCATGATCATTTTTTGTGATTTGTTTTTTTTAAATTATTTTTTTAATTTAGGATAACAGACATGAGACTGTAAACCTGATTGGTCCCAGTTGTCAGGTGTCACTCACATCTGCTGAAAATTGTTTGCAGTCAGTGATTTTGTCTGCCTTTTTGATTGTACATGAAATGGCCACACCCACTCCATCGTTTTAAACACTTCAGTTAATACGTTATTTTAATTTTTACTGTGGACTGACAGGCCTCATTCATTTTCACAAACACTTTTTCATGTATCAGATCAATCATTCACTCATGCTTTCATGCAATTTTACTTTGCACAGTTGCAGTTACAGAAGACCCAGTATTTGCAACTAGGGCAGAATCGTGGACAGTACTATGGAGGCTCACTGCCCAATGTCAATCAGATTGGAAATGGCAACATTGACCTGCCTTTTCAGGTGAGCCCCTAGCTTCTCTCGGCTGGTAAATCGTTGTTGTATTCTCGACCAATGGAACTTTCTTAGCTGTTGGCGATCATCTCAGACATGTATAGGCTACAGTTATCTTCAGTATTGGTGAATGATTGGCCTTAGAATTACTAATATATCAGTTTAGGAAGGTCTTCAGGCTTGGCTCAAGGCAGGATGGCGTAATCTATGTAGAAATTACCTGCTGGTCAGCACTGCACAGTCTTACCAAGGTATATCATGGTCCAGGAGCAAAAGGAAGCCAGAACTGGAGGCTATATCAGACATACCAATTCTACACTGAAATGTAAATTTGGATCCTAAATTTAACAGTATATCATTGCTTGTCATGGCTTTCCATCTTTAAATACATTTGCCAACTCGAGCATCAGTATTGGGGCCCATAGCTTGACTCATTTTGAAAAGAACACATTTGCACCATTGATACCAAAACATTTTGGGTGTAATTTTGTTGGGTAAGTGAGCTGGTCTGCTCGCCTCATTGACTTGGTGTGTTCACCTCAGAACTCAGTGCTGGATACCAGTCGGACAACCCGGCACCACGGGCTGGTGGAGCGTGTTTACCGAGACCGGAACCGCATCTCCTCGCCCCACCGCCGGCCCCTATCTGTTGACAAACATGGACGCCAGATATCCTTCTGGAAAATTATTTTGGTGTTGAAGATATGCTGTTTTTATCACTTGATTTTTTTGTTGATTTCGATCTAAATAACATTTGTTTGTGGGTATCTATTGTTATATAGTACCTCATTTGGTCTGATTATCTAAGGAACATGATAATATGGGTAGCGCTGATCCATATCTCATTCCCATTATTACCCTTAACTGAGGTTCACATTGACAGCTGTCCCTACGGCTCAGTTTACCTCTCACCCCCGCCAGACACCAGTTGGAGAAGGTGAGACACCTCTTTTCCATTTGCCAAAATTAAGGCCTGCCTACAATCGGGTACCTTTTTAGATTTCCAAAATAGAATTTACATGGCTTCCCAAACCCTTGCAGCTGTAAAATTTAAAAACTCAACCAACGCAAAGAAGGCTAACAGGCAATACCACAGCAAATAATAGCCTGTAGCAGAGTGTCACTTAATTCTTGAGCGATAAGATGCTGGGGAATGGGCACAAGGCAAACATTGGCGGGGTGGTGGGGGGAGTTGGCAGGGTTATATTGCTGATGTCTCTTCTTTCCAACATGTACAGGACAAATTCAGACTCTGCTTTACACCAGAGCACCATGAATCCTAAACCCCAGGAGGTCTTTGCAGGGGGGTCGCAAGAGCTCCAGCCTAAACGAGGTAATGACAGATCTGGTTACACCGACACGGAGCAGCCATTATTTATTTATGCACAATGCCCTCATGCAGGCGGCAAGCCTTAAATGCCATAATTGTGTTGGCATCATAAAGAAAGTTGCGCACTCTGTTTGAAAATCTAGATCTCTATCTTAGTGAAATATGAATGTACAAACTGGATACTGATGGCTGGCAAAGAACTGGTAGACGCTGCCACTAAGCCTGCTCAGGGGATCTAACTGGTCCAGTTGGAGCTTGTCTCTCAATGGACCTGACTCAAGATGACTCAGAGAGGCCGATCAATAATTCACTGATTATCCATAGATTTTGTCTCTGGATGTGTGCGGCTTTGATGTAATCAAACCTAAAATGGGTGGCATCCAGTCTGCCTGTCTGGTGGTCGCCTTGCTATTTTTAGGCACGCTTGAATCTAGTGCACAGGACTATATTCTGCTTGCCTGGCTGGGATATTGATGACTCATTTCTTCATCCAGCCTAATGATGAATTGTTATGTACTTTGTTATAGCAAGCAACTGTCTCTTGCTGTTTTACTAATTAGTACTGCTGCTAACAGTACCTGGGACAGAGGACTCTGAGTCTACTGCAGACGAGGACACACAGAAACAGATGTGGGATGACAAGAAGGTACTGATGGGAAGGAAAGGGCTACAAGGAGCATTCCTATACCTATACACGGTACACCACTTGAGTATTTGCTCACATTTATGTTTCAGGATGATTCATCCAAACCCAAGGTGTGTGACGTCCCTGGAATCAAGTGAGTAGATTTAATTTATTGGTTTGTTTATTTGTTAGTGGGTGAACAACTACTGGGTGGGAGCATCCTAACCTTTACACACCCTGCCACCTATTCCAACAAGAGACAATTGTGTTTTTTCCAATGCATAAATGTACCCCGCTGTATCCGCACTGTGTTCTTTTGTGAGTGTGCTGGAAAAGTGCCCAAACATATGATGGCTATAACCGACTAGCAGCGATGCTGGCAGGTCATTATATAAGGGATAATGTACCGTGAGCAGGTCATTATTGTAAAATAAGTCCCAACAGGGCGAGTCAAGACTCTGGAACTAAGTGGAGACATTAATCATTTGAGGGGTCTTGGTCACCCTGAAGGCTTCTTCTGCAATAATGACCGGCTGCCTGTACTTTACCTACCTACCTGCTTATTACATGGCTACTCACCAGAGACATTCATCATTTGACACAAAATATTGATTTAAAATGATTTTATTACAAGAATAATAGTAAATAATTTATAAGCTGCCACCAAAAGATTGTTCCATCAGGACCGTAACTATAGAAACAATTGTAGCCAGCATCCATGGCTACATTGTAGCAGAACTGTACCCATAGAAACAACTGTAGCTAGCATCCATGGCTACACTGTAGCAGAACTGTAACCATAGAAACAAATGTAGCTAGCATCCATGGCTACACTGTAGCAGAACTGTTCCCATAGAAACAACTGTAGCTAGCATCCATGGCTACATTGTAGCAGAACTGTACCCATATAAACAACTGTAGCTAGCATCCATGGCTACACTGTAGCAGAACTGTTCCCATAGAAACAACTGTAGCTAGCATCCATGGCTACACTGTAGCAGAACTGTTCCCATAGAAACAACTGTAGCTAGCATCCATGGCTACATTGTAGCAGAACTGTAACATAAACAAAACTGGTAAGTTTGTTGTTCTGTTCTCTAATACTGTAAAAAATCAGTTTCTACGCTCGATTAGCTGAATGTTTGTCTGCAGTAACCAAGTAGTAACGTGTTTTTGACACAAGGTGTGGCCTCAAAATGCCCTCATTGGCCAATCAGAATTGAATATTCAACACAGTGTAATAATATGGTAATACACAACTGTGCAATGGAAACACTTTTATCACCTCAGTAGGGAGACGTCATAGTAGCGTTTGATCAATCTTGTGTCTTCTAGCATATTCCCATCACCAGACCAGGAAGTGAACCCATCCGTTCTGCCGGCTGCGCACAACACTGGTGGTTCACTGCCTGATCTGACCAACATCCAGTTCCCTCCACCGCTGTCCACCCCTCTGGACCCCGAGGACACCGTTGCCTTCCCAGCCCTCAGCTCGTCCAACAGCACGAGCAGCCTGACCACCAACCTCACCCACCTGGGCATCAGCGCCGCCAGCCATGGTAACAACTACTGAAAAGTCATTGTTATGAACTTGCTTTTGTTAGTTTGTTGGGAATCCGATATTGTTCTGAGTTTTGCTGAGTTGGCCTTAAGCTCTGGCCTTTAATGGAGTCAGTAGTGCAAGTCTTCCCAGTCTCATAGCTGATTGTTGCTGTTTGTTTCGACCTTTTATTTTACACCACTTTGTAGCCTAAGAAAAGTGTTATATCAAGGTATGTTGTTGTTTTTTTCTTGTCAGGAATCCCCACCTCCTCTCAGCCCACCATGACAGTAACAGCGCAGCGCCGGCAACAGCCAGCCGTGGTGCCACTCACCCTCAGCGCTGACCTCCACCTTCAACAGTCCCCACAGCAGCTCTCCCCCACCCTGTCCTCACCCGTTAACATCACCCAGGTAAGGCCTCGTTGGCAGTGCTTAAGGCTAATTTAAAGGTGTGTTCACACCCAGCATGTTCTGATCAGTGTATTTGCACTCTGCATTTCCTCCTGTAGTTGGGTTCGTTTGGCCAGGTGAGAACAACGCCATTCCAACTGTGGTGACACCAAATAACCGAGCGAGACGCCTGAAAATGTCTCAGTCCTCTTCCAAGAGAACTGTGGTGGTTCGTTAGGAGAGAGAACGTAATCCAACCAACTACAGGAAACAACCCCAAAACGCAAGGGATTATGGGTATAAGGAGACAGATGCTGACATCTGATAGCCAGCAGTTCCTCATCTTGGAAAGCCTAGCATAATAAAATGAAGCGAGGGCAAACTGCAGTCTGGACTGATGCTCATGTTCAGATGTTTCTTCATGTGTTCTTAACTGGTATGAACACCAGAGTAGAGCAGACAAGTTCATCATGGTAGATCAGGTTACAGACTGGAATTAGATTTGTTTTGACTTCTTAGAGAAATGCTGGTGACCTGGACAGATCACAAGTACAGAGTTGGGGTTTCACAGTACATAGGCAGCTGGCAGTTTACTACTACTACAACAACAACCAGAATGAACATGGAGAAATTATCTGTTGAAAACGGTGAAAATACACTAGAGGAGAATCTGGTCGGTTTGTTCCAAGAATCGGGCCGGCTCCCCGATCTCAGGCTTTGTCAGGATTAGCAAGGATTATCTGGTAGTGGGAAGCACTACTGACTAAATCTGAACCCTCCCAATCTATTCGCAAGCTGATCGGGGGCGCCCCAATAATATCAAACATGTTTGATATTTATGACTCGATGGTCCTGTAGTGTGTGGGTATTTAAGATCCACCCAGGCTGTTCTGTCTGCCACCATTGTTGTTTTGATTAAATGAACTAGTCCATGTTGGTTAGTGAGAGTTCCTGTGAGACTAGAGGTCCTGACAGGAGTGTTAATCATATTGTTTAGTGTGTGCCGTCTGGCTCTAACTCTGCCGCATTTTAGTGACTTGAGGCGGACAAATCTGTCAGCTCCATCAGTATGGGTGGGATACATGCATTTTCATGATTGTTTGGATTTTAAAAGTTGTCTAGTGTGCTGCTAGCTTTACTCTGATCATAAAGAGTGAGTATGGAGCACACTGGCTGATGGTGGCAGCTGGCGCATATTGTGCAACCCGCCGTTTTCATATTATCAGAACAAAATATGGTTCTGCAAAAAAAACGTAACGGTGTGAGTGCATCCTAAGGAGGCAGAGAGCTGAGATCACAATTGACTAGGGCTTTATACCCTAAAGGGACTGTACAGAATCTGTGCTTGTCTTTTCTCAGGCGGTGCCCATGGAGGCCTTGACCCTGGAGCAGCAGCTCACCCAGTACCCCCTGTTCAACCAGCTGACGGCTCAGGCCCAGGCTCAGCTGCTCAGCGACCTCCAGAAGCAGCAGGCCCTGCCTCAGGGCATCCGGCTCATCACCCTGCCCACCCCGGCCACCACCGGCACCGTCACCAACCCCTCCCCAGACAGCCAGATCCAGACCTCCGCCAGCATCAACATGAGCTCGGTAAGGTGGCGAGAAGGGGAACAAGAATGGTCTGACTTAAATGGCTGGGACTGTTTTGCTTATTCTTAAGTTTCTATTCATTTTATTTTTTTCCATGTGCAGAGTGAATTTCCCTTTAGGCACTTAGTCTATCCAGTCTGCAACCTAATTACTGTTGTGTCCTGTTTCTGCTACTGGGCAGCTTTGATATCGAGTTGTCGTTTTCTATGATAACTTACGTAATTAATAGTAACACATCTTCGCTCTTGACAGCTGCCAGGAAATGGTTTCAGTCATGAGAATTATTTTGGCTGCCATGACTAATCAGTCACCTTCAAAACAACAGATTTCATTAGCAGTGTGATGTTACTTAGATAAGATGCTTGAAGGTCCTGTAAGCTGACAGAGATTAACCATTTGGCACCAGCAGTTTTACCTTTACCTATCTTGGGGTTAACACATTTTGAGACCTAGTAAGGCCACCTTCCGAAATAGACCAGCCACTGTCAGTATTTTACCATTCAACTAGATGTGTAGAAGAAGAACAGGACCACCAAATGGTTGTTGACATGTCGATAAACTCCAAGTTGGCCCACATTTTGTTTGGTGGCTGCTGTTAATTTCCTACCCTGGACATGCCTAACCTGGCGAGTAGAGCCTTGGCTGACCCCATCTCACCCTTCCTATGAGATTTCTGTGTGACTCATGGAGCTCCGTGCCAGCTAACGCTCTTCCCTCCAACAGTATCGCAATCAGACTGGCTCACCAGCCAATCAGTCTCCAACCTCCCCAGTCTCCAATCAAGGCTTCTCCCCCGGCGGCTCGCCTCAAGTAAGGGCCCGCCCACCGAGCTAGCTGCTTTTTGGGGAGGGCTTTGCGCCTGGGGAAAGCTGATTCTAGATCAGTTAGACTGCTTCTCATTATTACCTGCAGTTAACCATTCATGGTGTCAACAGCCGCATAACCCATTTCTTCTTCACCACTGTCACCACTGGGATGGAGGCCTTCGTATTTGTTGCTCTGAAAAAGATCTTCATCTTTGAGCCACTGAAATTCAGTTCTTCTCTGTACTTGCTATACACGATTTAAAATAAAGCAGTAATGCCAGAGAGGGCGTTCTTACTGGGATGATGGGTACGATGATGCAGAAGGTACGAGGTGGAGCCGAGCTTTAATACAATGCATGTGCACTATCTGGAAAGTTCTTCAAAGTAGGACACATACATAGTGATAAAAATGAGTAAACGAGTAAGCTTACTAGCTTACTGGCTTCGCCTTGCCTCTTTAGGGGAACTGTCAGCACCGTTGAAACATCTTAGATGAACCAGCTTGCTTGGCCAAACTACCTGTTGTATAATCTTGTAACTACCGACAGTTCTGGTTTCAAATGATACAGACAGTCTGACGTCATGGTCACATCAGAGATGTAGGCAGGCAAGTGCTTTCTATATATTTTGTTTTTTTCTTTGTAGGATTAATTTTGGCTGTTTTGCCTTTATATGATAGTTTACAGTGAGAGAGACAAGAAGGGGGGAGAGAGCATGGGCATGCAACAGAGGTCCCGGTCTGGATTTGAACCTGGCCATGGGTACAGTATGGTGTTTGCCTTAGCCAACTGAGCCACAGGGACACCCAGTCAAGTGCTTTCTAGCAGCTTGTGTATAGAGGACTGTGCTTTGAGCCTTTTAATGCAAGCCTCAGTCTCTGAAAATTCAAAACATATTCAAAGCAAATGCAAAGGCAGCACCATGTGTTTTGAATTTTCAAGTCCAGCCAATCTCATAAAACATGCTCCACGCTACTTTAGTGTTAAAGCGTCTAGGGTATAAAAGATATCAGACCAAATATAAACCTCACTGAACCCTGGGCTTGCATGTTGGCCCCTGATGAGCACTGACTCGCCTCGCTACATCCATGAGTAAGAGGCTAATGCAACATTGGGAATGTTTAAGGGGCTCGGGGACTCCACCTCCAAAGAAAACCTACCGGTGTCGAGTCTTCATGTTCAGTGGTGCTTTCATCATTGCAAGTGTATTTTAACAAGTTGATTTTGTGTTTGTGCCGTCATGAAACCCATCTGCTTCGGTCAGTGCTGACTCTGCCCGTTCTTTGACTTTGCCTCCAGCTTGTGTTTTGTCATTGCATCGCTGAAACGTCTGCTTGAGGGACCGGATAACTCGCCTCGTAGCTGAGTTTGTGTTTTTTATTCTTAGATGCTGTCATGGCAGTTTGAGTTAAATTCTTAACATTTTTATTTTTCTTCAGCACATTCCTGTTGTGGGCAGTATATTTGGCGATTCCTTCTACGATCAGCAGCTAGCGTCAAGACAGACCAACGCTCTTTCTCACCAGGTGACACAAAGCCGCACAAACAATAAGCAGCAAAAATTGTAAAAAACTTTTCCTCAAGTGGTACCTGACTGTTCCCCCCCTTCTGTGCTGTCTAGCTGGAACAGTTCAACATGATCGAGAACCCCATCAGCTCCACCAGCCTCTACAACCAGTGCTCCACCCTCAACTACACACAGGCAGCCATGATGGGCCTTACTGGGAGCAGCCTGCAAGACTCTCAGCAGCTAGGCTACAGTAGCCATGGCAACATCCCCAACATCATCCTCACAGGTACCCAGAGCTTGACACTCTTACACTCTGCAAAGTGTATTGTTAGCCCCGCCCTCCTCCCCCTCAGTTGGTCAAGTTCTCGCCCCAACACCTGTCACTCATCTTGATGGGCGGAGAAGCAGACGATCTGAGATAAAAAAAAATCTACGCTAATGTTCACTGTGAGATTTAGCTTCGCTGTTCTTTCTTTTCTTCCCGCTTTCCTCCATTGTTGCTGTGACTTCCTGCTCAGTGGCCACTAGCCTCACTTTGATAGCCACAACCAGCTCACCACTGGCCACGCCCCTATGACACACCCACACCAAATGGTATACGCCACCAAACATCCCCAACATGATTGAAAAGCCAACTTCAGGCAAATGTGAATTTAGGCCTGAACACATGGTGTCACAGACAGTAGAATATATCCTATTTATTGTTTCTTTAATGTAATGTTGCGACTAATGTCGTATTGCCACTTTAACTAGTCTTGGTCTTTCTCCAAAGTCAATAACGTCTTTTGACAGTCACAGGGGAATCTCCGCCCAGCCTCTCCAAGGAGCTGACCAACTCGCTGGCGGGCGTGGGGGATGTCAGCTTCGACGCAGACTCTCAGTTCCCATTGGACGAGCTGAAGATCGACCCCCTCACCTTGGACGGACTGCACATGCTCAATGACCCCGACATGGTGCTCGCCGACCCTGCCACCGAGGACACCTTCAGGATGGACCGGCTGTAACGTGGCATGCTGACCGTGGCCAAGAAACGCAAGAAGTTACTAAAAAAAAAAAAGAAAAAAGAAAAAACACACTTAACTTGTGAATGGAGGGAAACAAAGGGCGGGGCGAAACCTCTCCCTCGTTGCATGGCCGTTCAGCTGTCCGACCTCGCCCTCGACTCCGTAAAGCCCTTTGAAACGATGCGCCGCCAAAAGACAACAGGGAAAAGAGACATCCAGTGGCTTGCCGGGGAATGGCCTCGCTGTCGTTTTGAATGAGATTGGTCGCTCAGCGCTTTCGCTAGCCTGCTGTGTTTACAGTGTAACATTACATGCCACATATATTCCAATGACGCACATTTGACAATTTATTTTTTCCTTTCATATCCACTTTAAAATGTCCTTTTTTATTTATATTTGCTCGTAGCAGGAAGCTGCTAGGACCGTGGGCTGAACCGTACCCATTCTGAGTGCTGTGGGGAAACACCAAGACGCCACAGCCGAGTCGGTTCTACCCTGCAGTCAAATGAATCGGTTTTCCCATCATGCCATAACGGCTTTCTATTTCACACTCAAAGCTTTATTTTTGACAACCAAATGTTTATATTTTCATCATGTACTGTGTGTTTTGATGCTTTATCTATTTATACATGTTTTATTTATTATCTATTTATTTGTTTGAAGATTTTATATTCCATTTCATAATTTGAGTTTGATGCCAAAATGCTCTCTGTAGTCATAGTGTGAAATTGCACTGATGTAATTTGTGTCTATTTATTAATTACTGACTTATTTATATATGTGTTTGCTACTTGGTTAATGAAGGAGTGCAAAACCTCCCCATAGTTGCTCTTTGGCGTTCGATGTGCCATTCTCTGACGTAGGACTTGGTAGACGTTGCCATGCTGCAGGTGGTCTGATCAAAATCAAGAGATATTAGCTTTTAGCACCAGTCCACAAAATGCTACATGCTCTAGAAATGAGTTGGTTTTACGCCACTTTAATTCACTTTTTCAGAAAAAAAATCATCAGGTACTTCTATTTATCTAGCTTGCCGTATAAAGCGAGCTTTCAAAATAAAGCAAGAAAAAAATCCAAATTCTTTTCTGCCAGTGAAAAGCCAATACATCCAGACTGATCTCCCTTTCAAGGGAGGAAGCTGGCTATTTTTAAACCAGAGAACATTCAAATCTTAAATCTTTTGAAGTCGTCACTGTGAAATCACCTGATTTTGCCTTACATGAGTATTCTACTGTTCTACTTTAGTGTCTAATGTGACAATGTATTTTCGTAACTTATCGTAACATTTTCTTGTATTTGAAAGGAATTTAACTCTTGGTCAGTGATATTTGTGGTTATGTAGTGTAAGGTTTGACAAATCAATGTACTGTATTTTGTACCGGTACAGTTTATAGCCAAATTCTTGATGTTTTATAAGCAGGGAAAAAAATTCCAAATGTTGGGTTCCAAGTGTTTGAGAAGGAGTGCAAATATGGGGAGGCTTTCTGCTTCTTGACAGGGAAGCTCTAACAAAAATGCAATTGTATCAAATGTTCAGTCCCATTCAGAGTATAGGTACTGATATCGATTTTTAGATATTGAACGGTATCAAAGCTTCAGAATGGTTTCATACAACAGGAACTCAAATTTTCTTGTAGTTTGTGGATATTTTTCTGAGGGAAATTAGATGTGCTCTGCTTCTATTTAGAAAAGCAGGTGGCATTTATAAAGGTTGGACACTAATTTACTCTGATAACATAAAATGTGCTTTTATTTAAGAAAGCTGAGGGAGAAAAAGTACTGCGAAATTTCCATCAATTCCCAGCCCAGATTGAGACATTCTCGAAATATCTGTATACGTAGTTTTTCTATTTAAAAAAAAAAAAAAAAAGGTCTTTCTGACTATTTGACAGTATCAACAGCCAATCCCCTTCCATTCCACGTTGTACGCAGCAAAAATGGTCACAGAAACTTGCTGTTACACAATCAGGGATGTAGTCTAAAATTGTTTGCGCCACCTTTTCGTCGGCGGTCAGTGTTTACACGGTTTCTATACCGATGTCATCTCGCCCCACGTCCATGACACAAGCCCTATTGATTCAACGGTCAACTAACGCGTTACAACTGACCTGACGCACGGTCACTTGAGATTTGGTACATAACAATCTGCCTCGGCCTTTTGTCAGAGTTTCCCTGGGAACTGTTCCTAGATCTGTGGGATCATGTTTGGTCTATTGTAATGTTTATGTACAGACGTGTAAATCATTGCTCACCTGAAGCCCTGATGGGAAGACTTCCCAACCCCTCACAAGGAATCACGGTTGGTTTACTGCAAACCTCTAGAGTTCTACCAAGGTTTAAGTTTACATGTCCATCGTCTACTGTACATCTACTGTACATCTACTGTACATCTACTACATGCATCAAAGGTTTTTGTTTGCCTTCAACAGATTTGTGATTCCTATGCAACTGAGCAAAAAAAAAAAGAAAATCTGACTCTTAAAGGAAAAATCCCCCTCAGATCCTCTTCCTGTTAGAGCTCATCAGTCTGCGGTGTTGAGTTTTGTGTTCGAGTGTTAGAATTTACTTTTTTGGTGTTTCCACTTTCCCTCAACCTGCCTCGTCTACTTCTAATGCTGTTAGTGATTTCCTACATTTCCCAGAATGATCGGCACCCCTTACTCAAAAGCCAACCTGTCTTGTGGCTGCATTGCATTCTGGTCTATCTCAGCTACTGCATTGCATTCTGGTCTATCTACTGTGGGTGGAGAAATTGGTCTCTCATGTATGATTGTTGGTCGTCGGTCTAGAAAGAAGCCCTTGCTCTTTGATTCTGATTGGCTGACACCAAAACCTGACGGTGACTGTTGATGTTTAGATCATGAAACATTTTCTGATATCAGACTGGAAACGTCTCAACGTGACGTCACGTCGTCTACGATCGGAGGAAGACCAAAACACCTAAACAGACCCAGGAATGCAACGTACATCACCGGTAGATGTTTCTAACGGTGTTAAAGTATTTCAGGGTGATTTTTCCTTTAAGCCGCTGAAACATGTAAAGAATGCGTTCTATAGATTATCGTATAAATGTATCCAAATGTTTTTATTCCTAAATGAGGATCTTGTTTGAGCCAAACTTGGGTGGCATACCGTTCTGCTCTGATGCCAGTGGTTTGCTCTCTCCCGTTCCATTTCCTTTTCATGTTGAGTAGTCATTCAGATTTACCTTGTACATACGCTATAGCTGAAACAAGATGCATGTCCAAACCTCTGAATGAAGGCCTTCTATAGCTACGCAGGTTTGATTCGTGTAAGATAACGCTATCGCCAAGTCTAAAGGATGCATGTATGGGTTGTTCCTGTGCGACAATTGACTCAGTTTCTTGTCACGTGACTCTGTTACCTCCATGTCTGCATAATGCTAGTTCACGTTGATAAAAGAATGTATTTTGTGTGGCGACGTCCTGGTTTAGTCTGTTACGCCAAACGACCTGACCTTTTCAATTCTCGGCCAGACTCGTCTCTCGGTTGTCCCGCCTCCCCTGGGAATCCGACTGTTGCTTGTTGCTCTCTTCCCACTGTAGCGTCTCCAGTGTTAACGGTCGTTTCTCGTACAAAAAGAACCCACACTGATCCAGCCCTCCTTTATGTTGGCACAACCTTTTTCTTTACACCTGAGAAAATGGAAACAAGTTCTCTCTTGCATCGATTGAAGATTGGCACTTGCACTGATCGTTAGCCTACGTGGACTTGAACCGAATCTTCTGACGTTCCAGTCAAGCGTGACATGATAGACACACGAGCAGATTCTCCCCGAGATTTGAAGTGGAGTGTTGTAAAGACATCACAAACGGTTTTATGTTGCTGCCTATCATGTCAGGGTTTAGACCGGGTCAAGTGTAATTCTGTTTTTTATTGTGCAATGTTTAGTCTGCTAGTTGCTTCGCACTTTATTTGTGACTTCCTGTTTTTGGAACAGGGACTGTTCTGCCCTATGTGAATGCTGACTGTTTCACACCAGATGTATACTCCGGAGATATTTTCATGTCAAAGAAAAGAAAATGTATTCTCTATTTTCCTTTGTAAACTCTATTTTGGCTTGTCTTGTTTTTTATCTGTGAAGATTTTGGGGGATGCAAAACTAGAAAGGGCTTACTCCAGTGCAGCTTGCTCTCTCGATGTGTTGGAAAGGAATGGCGCTCCGAATGTATTTCTTTGTCGGCCATTTTGCCCCTTAGAGATGGTATTAAATTTGAACATGTCGACCTCACGGTTGATGTCTGCCTGTGGTAGAATTGCGATAGTCATGTTAGTCAGTATGTGCTCGCCTGAGCATTCGTCTTGACTTGCACTATACTGCCACTACCAGAGGACTGTCCCGTGCTGCAACGGTCTCAAACTTTTGTGAAACGAGCACAAACTCGGAAATGTTTGTGTTGTGGACATGAAAAATGTGAGGATTATGTTCCTCCAGCAGGAAAAGATGATGTGCCGATAGCAGGAATTAGAGACAGGTTAGCTAAAGGTTCCAGTTAGGCAACTTAAACAATTTGCTGAGGGTTTTGGTGAGGATTAAATAAAAACCAGTCACCGTGGAAAACATCAACCCGGGTCGCCTGAGTTGAAGGTAAATGTCTCCGCCCCAAGACCTCCACACCCTTACTTTCCACCGTCAAACTACTTCCTGTTTCTCGTCGTGGCTCCTCCCCCTGATCCTTTCCTGTTGGGGAAACGTGTTTCTCTCACTTTTCGTGCACAAAGCATGTATTCGCATTTTAAGACGTCGTGCTCATTTAACGAAATTCGGTGAGACCAGGCTGAACTCTGACGAGGGAAGACACCAACTACTGGACATTCATGCTCATGGAAGCTGGAAGTCCATTTCCAGACTGAAGGGACGGTTCACACCAGATTATAGTTCATACGTCTTCAGACCACAAGAGTCTTGAACAAGAGCTTGAGCCAGCACTCACTTGTTAGGTTTCAACACAGTATATGTCAGTATTATGTTGAAAAGTAAAGATAAATACTAAAACTACACAGATGTGTTGAAAATGAAACTCCATTAAAGGTGCCGTGTTTAAAGGTGTCTTCCTCAGTGCTGGATTAGATGGAGAGGAGCTGCTCGGTTTCTTCAGGGCTGCTTGTTCCCCAGAGGGTGTTCGGTCTGATAAAATGTCCCTTTAATAGCATGGGGTTTTCTAAATGACTCGAATAGAAATATGTGTGAGGCCCTGGAAAACACACTTTAAGTTACACTTTCAGCTTATAGTGAGAATAGCATTATATCACTGTTGTCCTGTAAGTCCTAGTAAAAGATCTGTAGTATTTATTTGTTGCTGTGTGATTCTCCTTATGTGAAGCATTTGTTTATAAGATAAAAGAAAATGTCAATTAAATCGAATGTGGAAGACAGATTTTCCTGTACAGTCTTGATTAAAACTGTCGCGGTGTGTTGAATGTGGACATGCATGATGTTCCAGTCCTGCTGTATATCGTCTGTTATGGTTCTATTTTGTAACCTGTATTTCCATGTGCGTTTTTAAAAGATTATTTTGGATATGTGCATGCTCGCGACCTGGGAGTAATTTCCGTGTTTGGAATATTTGTATTCAGAAAATTGATTTCCACTAAAAGCTGTTCAGTGCAACAACAAAAAAATCACTTGTTAAAATAAAAAATAGGCCTTAACGTCTAGTGTGAGATAGAGCTGCACTGCAATTTTGAGAAATTGTAATTATGATTATGAATCCTGAATTTTATTTTTGAGAAACAAAATTATTTCATTGCACTTTTGCATCTTCTGTCACTTGTGTTTTATAAATGAGATATTTAGGTATTGCTGTGATTAACTAAAATCACATTATATGATTATAGATGATCATTTGATCATTAGACATCCGGTCATCAAGAATTGAGATTCTACAAGATTTATAACAATTTACCAAAATCCGCATTTATTCATTTGTGACCACAGTTACATCTTTGAAATCTTTCTTTCATCAGAAATTAAAGGTATAATATTTGGTTATATATTAAGTTAGGGACACACCTCATCGCCGGTGAGTTTTTACAGAGTTGTAGAATTTCCTCTGTTGGATTTTGGAGCGCAATCCCATCAGTTTTTATCTTAAAACGGGAGAGAATTCAGAGACTTCATTCGGGGTTTTCACCAGGAGTTTGGACATTGTTGAAGTTTCTGAGACCCAGGAGTGCGTCTGAATGTATTCCCAGAATTCCCTGGGCTCGATCGCTGTTCTTGTTTCATTAGGACACCAGCTGGACCTGCTGGACCCTGTATGTCTCAAAGTCCTCAGGAAGAGTATCTGGACAGAGAAAGACAATAAGAGGTAAGATGGCTTTAGGTTTTCTCTCTGCTTGATCTGATTCTTGACATTCATGGGAAATTAAAACTTCCTCTGTTATGCATTTTACATTTGGCTATTTACAGTTACATGGCTTTGTAATAACTAAGGGTAACAGGCCTTTTGTGACACTTCTGTATGTGTCAGCTGATGTAACACGTTCTGGCGGCCATGTTGGAAGTCCTCAGCACCAACAGCTTATTGTGTTTCTAAACATGACCTGACCATCTATGGGATAGACGTGGTTCATTTGGAAAATGTGGGTGAGGAAAGCTCCCTCAGGGAGCCAACCACTGCTGTCGACGTACCCTTGAGCAAGGCACTGAACCCCCAACTGCTCAGTGGCCGGCAGCAGAAGCCTGTGGTTGTACCAGGGTGAATATGAATCAAGGCGAATAGAGCAAGCAAGCTCAGTCGACTTTCCCGGATAAATAAAGGTTAAAAAATAAACAAAGAAGTAGCAGTTGAGGGAAAGGAGAGCGTAAGTCATTCACTTCCTGAGGCTACTGCCGCCGCCATGATCAGCGCTCACCATTGCAGCGGTAACGCAGGTTGGCCCAGATGATGTTCTCCTGGGAAAAGCAGAAGACGCCCAGTCGGCCTCCTCTCATCGTGGCGTCGATGATGATGCCTGTGTCCGCCACCATCTGAGGACCCTCGTAGAAACGCACCCTGCATCCCAACAGAGAACATACTGAGATCATGCAGCAAAACATATTTTATACATACAGAGACTCTGGCATCTTAATGTGGTGATTTATTGTTAAAATGCTACATGTAGCACCGTTAGCTAAGTCAGTACCTGATGTAGCCGTCAGCAGGCCGGTGCTGGAGGAACCAGCGGTAGGAAGTCTTGTCCTTCCAGCCGACGTTCCTGGCGTCTTTCCACAGAAGCTTCACCTGGTCGCTGGTGTCGCCGGTGTGCCACAGGGAGTTCCTCAGGTTTTCGCCCTGGTCCCGTGTTGGACTTGACAGCCTGGTCAAAGCCACAGATCACGAGAAGTCTGAATCTAATTGCTAGCATATTTCCCACTGCTTTGGTCCGATGATGTTCAGCAGGTCAGTGAGGCTTCTACAGCAGCTTCTGAATGAGATGTTTGTGCATGTCTTTTGTGAATAACGTGGACGTGGTTCTTTGGCTCCACCCACTGAGATTTAACTCAACCAATGAAAATATTTCTACCTCTGAGAAATGTCTGTATAACTAGAGGTTTGATCCCTGCACCAGCCAATATGTGTCCATCAACAGCCATGTATCCTGTCATAGGACACTGAGCTACTGAGTTACTCTGGATAAGAAAGTCAGCTAGATGTCTCAAATGTAAATATCACTTCAAGCGTTTCTTGAGGTGCTGGAATGGTACCTTAAGTTGGATGCCTGGTTCTGCTACGGCCCTGAAGGGGTTGGCCTGCCAGTAGATCTGTTCAATCTGCTTCCACATCACCACGTAGAAGCTGGAGCTGTCCTGGTAGCCAAAGATAAAACCTGCGTAGTCGTCGTCCGTCACTGTGTTTACATGAAACGTCCCTTCAAAATCCACACCGCTGAAAGCAGTGTAGCCTAGGTGGAGAAAATATCACACAGGAGTCTTTTGAATGAAATCTCCCCCAAAAGCTAAGATATAAGGGTTTCTTTAAATGGATCAAGGGAAGTTCATCAACAAATACATCTGATAATAAATAGAATACTGAGTTTGTGGACTGATATAATCGATACATAAGATCACATCAGTGACACGGTCCTGTAGATTCCTACTCTACAGCATCAGCAGTAACACCACGATAGATGTCCTGTTTCCTCCCATTCTAAAAATGGAGCTCTTACCTACAGCCAGCCCCGGGTCACTGTTCATAGTTTGGACAATCTCTCTTCCCTGCAGAAGAAATTAATTGATTTGAGGGAAAAGATGAAAGAATAAAAGGACAAAGGACATAATTCAGAGAAAAAAGAGATAAAAACAGGAAAGGACAGGTACCAGGCGCTTTGTGATTGGTCACCTGATACATACCTGGTTCAACACCACCCAGTTGGGATCGATCTGTGCATCTCCCTCCGGATCTAAAACGACGGTCTGGTATTCCCTGAAGTCGGTGAGGGTGACCTCGGCGTTCTCTGGACAAACGTCGATAGTGTCGACAATCGTGTCGTTGTCAAAGTCCTTCTCACATACGTTGCCCACACCGTTGCCTGGGACAGGAAAGAGAATTTGAGATACAAAACTACAGAAACTCAAACAGAAAATCAACAGAAAATCCAAGGAGAAAGACGTCACAGTACTGGACACACTGTTTGATTGACAGGTGATCTCAGTGAGGAACACCACAGTGAGGAACACCACAGTGAAGAACACCACAGTGAGGAACACCACAGTGAAGGACACCACAGTGAGGAACACCACAGTGAGGAACACCACAGTGAAGGACACCACAGTGAGGGACACTACAGTGAGGAACACCACAGTGAAGAACACCACAGTGAAGAACACCACAGTGAGGAACACCACAGTGAAGAACACCACAGTGAAGAACACCACAGTGAGGAACACTACAGTGAAGAACACCACAGTGAAGAACACCACAGTGAGGAACACCACAGTGAGACTGAGAGACATAGATAAAGACTAAATTAAAAAATGAGGATTTTGAAGATTTCTCGAGGACTTTAACCCTCGAGACTCGGCTGGACCACCGTAGTGGGGTAGCGCTACCCACCGTCAGAGTCCTCCTGCAGAGGGTTGGGGATCAGACGGCAGTTATCAGGACCTGGCGGCAGCAGGTCAGGGATGCCGTCATTGTCGTCATCATCATCACACTCATCCCCCTTGCCGTCCTTGTCAGTGTCCAACTGGGAGCTGTTGATGACGGCTGGACAGTTGTCCCGAGAGTCTTGGTGACCGTCGCCATCACTGGACACAGTACATGCAGATTTAGGTGTACAGCACGCTAATTCCAGCAATAATAATGATGATTGTGGGTGACATTGATGATATTGATTGATTAGGTAACTCAATACCTGTCTTTGTTGGTGTCACATGGGTCTCCAATCAAGTCATTGTCCACATCCAGCTGAAGAAGATGATATGAGTTAATATCAGCATGTAAATGTATCAAGGCCCATGTTACAGGTGTCACTCAAGGACAATGACTTTTATTGTATCATGCTGCAAAAGCATGCTCTTGGTTTAGAGGAAGGAAAGTGTTTCGACCACATTGGTGACTTGAACCTTCTTTAACCCTGTAATGCTAGTAAGTAGTATGTGCCCAGGCCACCTTTGCAAAGGGATTTCTCACCTGGTCAGGGTTGGGAACATAAGGACAACTGTCGCAGGCGTCTCCCACTTTGTCCCCATCGCGATCTTTCTGGTCGGCGTTGGGAACCCTTTTGCAGTTATCCATGTGATTGGGGATTCCTGAGATTGAGGTGGGCCTTTAACATTCAGCAATGCCTCATAGTAATACAGTAATACAGTCATTGTAGCACTCATCTGGTCTTATTTTTAATACACCCAAAGTGCATACTAACCGTCCCCATCGATATCTTCATCACACTCATCGCCGAGTCTGTCCACGTCTGTGTCCTTCTGGTCGTTGTTTTTGACAGCGCGGCAGTTATCGCAGGCGTCGCCAAAGTCATCCTCATCAATGTTCCTTTGGTCCACATTGGGCACCAGCACGCAGTTGTCCTGTCAAAACAGTAGCTTTATTCTCTACAGGTCTGGTGACATAATACACAGTATGTACCTAGCATTTCCATTCATTTTCTCTATCCCTTTTAATCCTTTTCAGGGTCACAGTCTAGCCTTTTTCATTTAAAAGTAATGCGTAACATAAATAAATCATTACTGCATTCATTTTGAGACATAAGTGTAATTATTGTAAACAGACAAGACCAAGACAAGGCAAGGGGGAAATGTAGTCTTAATTTGGAGAAACACGAGCACTAACAATAATAATAATAATAATAGAGGCAACCAATCATCTCCACCATGGTCTCGTTTGTGTATGGTAATTATACAAGATATTACAATTGGTGTTTAAAATACTGTAGCACATTTAGTCATTTCTTTTCAGACGTTTTAGCCTAGCACAATATGTTTCACTAAGGAAAGGTGGTGCTGAACCTGCATGTTGAGGATTCCATCCCCATCTGCATCCTCATCACAGGCGTCTCCTATTCCATCATTATCTGCATCTTCTTGACCAGAGTTGGGCACAGTAAGGCAGTTATCCTGAAAAGAAAAGCACTCACTATTAGAGCAAACTAAAAGAGACTAATATCAAAATCTATATAATCACAAGGTCCAATAAATGTTCATAAATTTGTCTTGGTGACATTGGTGCAGAGACATATTGACAACTTGCATTACATACAGAACTATGGCTTACTAAGGCGTTTTCCATCTGACCATATTTCACTCTTTGCAGATGACTCAATTCTGTTATGTCTTTGCCTCTGACATATTATCATTATTTTTAAGGGACATAAAAGTGACTCACCTTGGCACAGTTCCTCTCAGGACATTGCAGCTTCTCATCAGGGAAACCATCAATATCAATATCAGCCCCACATAGGTAGCCGTTGCCAGCCCATCCCACTCCACACTGTAAGGATGGGAAATGTTTGATAAATTGTACAGATCAGCTCAGTTTTGTGAATGAATACAACAGTAGAATAAGCTTCAGTTCCCCAATTTCCAATATTACAACCAATAGTAAGGAGTGCAAGGGTCAGATAGTAGATGTAAATATTTCTGTGTCACTGGAATTATCATTTATGTTAGAAAACAGCTAAGTTAAAGCTAAACAGCAGTGAGCAAGCACATTTTCTTCACTATCTTCACAACACCCACCACAAGGAAGAATAAATGTAGGTCAGTAGAGTGCACTGATGTCGTTATATGATTTCTGGGTAATGAAGTCCTTCACACTTTCAAAAATTACAGTTATCCCTCGTTGCCACTTGGGGCCGCCAAAGTGCAAAATTGCCTCATACAGCCTTAAGAGTTCAGAACTGAGGAGGAAAGGTAGACAGGGTTTTATTTCTTCACCTGACACTCAATTTTCCCCTCGCGATGGACGATGCACTCGGCGCTGGCATGGCAGGGGTTGGGTTGGCCGTTCCCACAGGCTCTCTCAGGCTTACAGCCACGCCGCTGATCCCCAACGTAGCCTGTCTTACATGGACCACACCTGAACGAGCCCTGATAACACACAGAGGTATCACATCTATCACTGCACTGGCCACAGCTAGCGATGCACATAGGTATGTCAGCTACATCTGTAAATTGAATATATTGCTATAGTCTTTCACAATGCCTGGGCCAAACAAATGCTATGGTTATGAATGAATGAAGAAAGAAGTCATTGCTATCTATATTTTTATTTGTATTTTTACCACAGTTCCTTCTTTTCCATTCAAGTTTACCAGTTAGCTAACTTGTGCACTTTGGCTCTGCCCACTGAGGTTTAACTCAACCAATGAGATTATTTCTGTCTCCAGAGCAGCGCTGCCTCCAATAAATGTTTGTAGAATTAAAACCAATCTGAAAAAAACTTTTACTCAAAATTTTAAGTTTGTGGAAGTCATTTTCTTATGGGTTCATGGGCTCACATCCAGCACCTTTGGCTATGTACATTTCCTACATGAAGGCTAACTAGATTTGGACTGTGTTTATACTCACAGGGGTGTTCATACAGACAGAGTTCTCCACACAGCCTCCAGTCTTGGGGCCTTCACACTCGTTGATGTCCTTGCAGACCTTGATAGGATGAAAAAAACACAATGCACATCAACAAGCTTGTAAGGTTCTCATATTAACACCGGAGGAATATGAGGTATGGTGCAACGGAGTGAAGTCAGTCTCTGATTGTATATTACGTTTGTGTTGAAACACCAAACACTGTGTTTGAGAAAACGACAAAGGAGGATGGGGAGGAGATGGTGATGTGACTTTGGAGGAGAAAATAATAAAAAAAAAGAAAGAAAGAAATACATGATATAGAATGAATAGATAAATGGATGATTTGATGATTGGACATTTTTGCCAGGCTGGAGGTTGGAACTGATTTGTGTTGTTTAATTCATGTCATTTTATTATTTTGTTTATTATTTTCTTTTTCCTCTTGCTTTTATTACATAGATTGCTTAGTGTAATCTCTTATTATAGGTGACTGACTGTTGATCTAATACATAATTAATTGTCCTTCAAGGACAATAAAGACCACTGTAAAGCAACAGACACAAATCTTCTATTTAATATAGCAAATGCATATGATATCGTACGATATGATGTTTTCCTTTCTTTATTTTAAGAAGCGTTATACAAATATAATACTAATACTAATACTACTACTACTATGATGAAGATAAAATATAATTTTTAATTTCCATTTTTTAATTCTTCTTATTCTTATTCTTATTCTTATTCCATAAAATCAGCAGGGAGTGTGTTCTTCGTGCTTACCTGTTTGTTGGAGGCGGCGTAGGCGAGGCCGACCCCCTGGACCTGGGGGCCGGTGTACCCAGCAGGGCAGGGGCCGCAGCGGAAACCTGGGGAGGTGTTGATGCAGCGGACACCCATGTGACAGGGCATCACAGTGCACTGCAGACAGAGTCACAGGGATCAGGACATGACCTACGATCCTTCCAAGTTCAAACCAGCCATACCAGACTACAGCTATCTAGGTTAGCTAGTTAGCTAGCTTGTATGGCGTACCATCGTACTGTGTCGTGTCGTGTCGTGCCGTGTCGTGACGTGTCGTGACGTGACGTGACGTGTCGTGACATGACGTGTCGTGTCGTGTCGTGTCGTGTCGTGTCGTGTCGTGTCGTGTCGTGTCGTGACGTGACGTGTCGTGTCGTGTCGTGTCGTGACGTGTCGTGACGTGTCGTGACGTGACGTGACGTGTCGTGACGTTAGGTTAAAGAAGTTCACACCTGCAGAACCACAGAGAACATTTTAACAGTTTCCACTCTAACCTATGCTCACCTCATCCACATCAGTGCAGTGGGTCCCGTTGCCCACCATGCCGTCAGGGCAGGACCCACACTTGACACCCTGGGGTGTCTCAATGCACTTCACCCCTGGGTGGCAGGGGTTGGGCACACAGGAAGGACGAGGCTGTATCCCCCCCATCCCTGAGGAGAGAGAGACATGGTCAGTAGTAACTCAACTGTCTTCTGTTTCCAAGCAGCTCTGAAACTTCTTTTAACCTGATGTTTATTTTAAGAGGCTCTGAGTTTATTATGTCATCCATTATGATTCATGTGTACTACATCTAGATACATATACAGCATGATATGAAACTCCTGAAACATGAAACATTACATGTATATGCTGTTGTATTTTCAGTACGTTGTGGGTGTCTACTCACCACAGGCTTCACACTCCATCACTGTGTTCTTCAGGAATACGATCTCTTTTATCTGCAAAGTATCATTGATTGAAGAATACAGTTTCCATGGTACCCAGACCTTATGGGCTTATTCCAGTTATCAAACAGACACAACATTCACAGCCAGTGATTTTAAGACCTTTGCCAATACAAAAGAGCAATATTTGATTTTTGATCATCTACATATTTGAAATAATCTGAGATTAATTAAAGGAAACGTTTTCTTCTCAAAACAGACATATAGAGGTTTTGGGATCAGAGCACTCCAGTAAACATAGAGAAGTATGAAGGGGTTCATTTAAAATTCTTTAAATACAGCTGATTATATCATCTAATATTTTACTATTTTGTAAGCGAAGGTCTTTAGTTAGCTTATAACCTCTGTAATAATTCATAGTGAGTTTCAGTTCAATGATCATTTTATAAAAGTCGGTGTCAAACATGTTGAAGTACACAGCAACTGAGATTTTATTAACTTGACAAAATGTAATAAAACCTGTTAATGACACAAATTGTCAGATAATGTAATAAAATCACATTATTACATTAACCAGATGATGTAATCATACTATTGACTAATAATGTAATAACATGAGTAATTACATTATTTTTATTCTTAAAAAATAATCTATTAATGAATATTATTATTTTATCATCAGTTAATTTATTACATTATCAGGTTTTATCACATTTTCATTCCAATATGAGCCACATTTCATTACATCTTGACAAGTTACTATCAGGTTGTCTTGGCGTGTTGAGGAACATACATGACCAGTGGTATGAACACATGTTGGTTCACCTGTTGTTTCAGAAGTTCTTTAATCTCAGCCAAGGCGAGGTTGGTCCCTTTGATCTGATTGATGATTTCTCCATCTGGATTTGGAAAAAAAAAACATTGATCCATTAGCAATGAATCAATCATCAATTATAACTAGGAGATCCACACACACACAACCATGCTGATTCTATGTAACTGACCAAAACCTGTGTTAGCTGTGTTGTCATTTCTCATTGTGTGTGTGTGTGTGTGTGTGTGTGTGTGTGTGTGTGTGTGTGTGTGTGTGTGTGTGTGTGTGTGTGTGTGTGTGTGTGTGTGTGTGTGTGTGTGTGTGTGTGTGTGTGTGTACAGGGACATTCCTAATGTGAAGGTATGCCATTAAGTAAACAGAGCAACTTGTCAAAACAAGCTGATCTTCCTTCTAGAAGCTTCTCGTCAGTCCAGCAGGTCACATGACGTCTCGTCTCACCTCATCGGTCCTTCCTGGTGAGACGCTCTATTGGCTGTACATCTGTTAGACCTTGCCCTTGCGGGGGTGGGGGGGGGGGGGGGGGGCTCTTACTATTGAAACAACATGATCCACCGCGGTCGCAATTCTTAATCATCCTTCACCACCACGCCCCTCCCCCCCCCCCACTCATACAACCATCACAAGAATGAATTACACCCAGCCATCTCCCCCACCAGCAGCCCTGATGCTGAGCAGAGGATATTTGGAGGTCAGGTGTTTTTGATGCGGGCCGCACAAACCGATTATTATCTCCAGATTTGGAACGATAAAATGTGTTTTTCCATTTTCAAGCTTGTGTGCTAATGGAGCGAAAGCCCCTGGTGCCCTGGCGGCGCGGTAGGGCGGAGCCAGGTCCATGCGGGGCCCTCGGGTCCTGCCTGGATTCGTCCCATGGTAGTCTTCTCTTTCACTGCATCTTCTTCCTGTCTCACATCTCCTGTCCACCATCCAATAAAGCAGACGGTTCATTTCACTAGATATCTGCTCAGGACATGGAAAGCTGGAACCTCTGTGCCATGGCAGGAAAGCAGCATCGCATCTCGTCAGGAAAGCCAGAATTCCTCTGGAGGTCAGACTCATGGGTGTTTGGAGGTTGATAGGATGCTGTGGTGTGGTCAGACACCCTGCTGCTTGCACTAACTGCCCTAACACCCCCCACCCCCACCCCAGGGAGCCGTATAGGGGCAGTAGTCTCCTGAGCGTGAAGCAGAGGAGGAAATGTGGTCTTCCCATTAGCAGCATCTCTGTTTATTTCCACAGAAAAACAGAAAAAAAAACCAGATCTGCAGACTTGAAAGATCCTGGAGGAAAATCAGAGACGAACCCGTCTGCTTTTCAAATCCTTCAACAACAACGATGAGCTTTTCAGATTTCTGCATCATGGCCATCATCAACTTAAATACTATCTCTGATCGTGTAAAAATAATATAATATACTTTATATTATTAGGAAAACAATCCAGGACTTTTTACTCAAAATCAAAGGATTTACCTTTTTTTTTCATTTTCATACATATATACATACATATATTTATATATACTTATATATTTACTTATATTTCTATATATCACATATTTCATTTTTAGTAATTGACTGTCAGTACATCCCCACAGTCCATCAGTAATCCATACTCTCCCAGTCTTACCGTCTCAGTGTTTCCAGAAACCCACAATCGTTTCTATTCTATTTTTATTGTTTTTCTATTTTATATCCTGTGTGTCTCTTCTCTCGCTGCTGCCTCATTTCCCCGCAAGGATCAATAATCATCCCATGTTATCTTAACGCCACATCACCGATCAGAAACAGAACATGGTCTCACCTCTCTGGCCGGCTGCCGTCCGCCCCCCCATGCAGGAGGAGCCGATCAGAACCAGGAGCAGCAGCATGTTTGAATCTGAAGCCCAACGAAGCTCCAGTCTGAAGGTGCAGCAGAGCCTCTTCCTCCTCCTTCCTGACCTGGAGGCCAACTGCTGTTTGAAGCCTTTCCTCCTCTGCTGTGGTTTTTATACCCCCCCCCCCCCCCCACGCCCCCCCCTCGCTGGCTTACACCCCCTGAAAACCACTTTGGTGGAAAGTCCAATGAATTGGAAGCAATGGTGCTGAGGTTTGTGATTTGTGAACACTATCCTCCCCCACATACTTACAGTGCTGGTGGGTGGGAGGGAGGGTGGGAGGGAGGGGGGGTGTAATACCAATTCAGTTGATACAAGAGACAAAGGTGACGCACACATAGAAAATCAGTGTTAATTTAACTGAAAATCAACCATCAGTCCAAACACTGGACCGGACGTCCATCTGGAAAAACCCAAAAGGTTTTTAAATAAGGTGAAGTAGCACAGATCATGAATGTGAGTATAACTCAGTTTTCATATCTGCCATCAAAGTCAGAGTCGGAATCAGAATCAGAATCGGAGTCGGAATCAGAATCGGAGTCAGAATAAGAATCAGAGTCAGGGTCGGAGTCGGAGCCGGAGTCGCCATTAACCATTGCATAATCTCTTTAACAACAATACAAAAACGAAGTCAGAAATGGGATTCAGATCCAGTCCAGATTTTACAGGAACCCTGTTTTGCCACTGGATGATGATTTCATTTGAAGTTGTGTGTGTGGTTTGTCATGTTTGCCAGTAATGTGACCAGCAGATGCTGTAACATTCCTTGCAGGGACCCAGGAGGTTTTGGTCCAGAGCACCTTGACAAGCTCTCGCTGCCTTGCCCAGTGGAGCAGGGAAGCCTCGCTCTGGAAAAACAGACTTCCTGCTTCAGGTTTGGATGAAATTACACAATGATACTACCGTCTTCCCTATTTGACTTGAATCTGTTGTCAACAGGAAATGAAGAGGATGATGAACTTGAATCAGAGAGTGAATTTGTTCTTAACTGGCCTCGATAATGTGCCTATAATGTACAGAGAAAGCTCCATGATCTCTTCTACTGCTGTGGGGACTGTAAGGGCAAAGGTCAAGTGTCACCACCTCCTGGAAAGTTCATTAGCTGTAGTTTATTGCCTGGACGGGGGGTTTCAAACCTTCTCAGGATGTGACCCCAAACTGAACTCAGGCCTTTCCTGTGACCCCAAAGCAGCTTCAGGTTATGTAATGGGAGGTTTATGTTTGCATTCTCCTGATTCCCAGCCAGTTCCTGGACTCCTGGTTCCTGGACTCCTGGTTCCTGGACTCCTGGTTCCTGGACTCCTGGTTCCTGGACTCCTGGTTCCTGGACTCCTGGTTCCTGGACTCCTGGTTCCTGGACTCCTGGTTCCTGGACTCCTGCTTCCTGGACTCTGGCATTTTCACTCAAATTACTCAGAGATATTCAATACTGAATCAGGTTTTTGGAGGTGTAAACATATTTTCATGACTTCTATATGTGAAACGGATCAATACTGGACAGAAATTCAACATTGCAGATATTGTATAAATTTGTCTCGTCCTCCTTGGGTTGAAATTCCTGCTCTGCCAGCATTGGTGACAAAATATTGAAGATTTTGGGGTAGTAGCTATTGCTCCGCCCCCGACTGGAGTTGGGCGGAGCCACTGTGGAGAGGAAACCCTCTGTCACCAAAGTGCCCTGAGACTCGGTGTCACTCTCCGTTGTGCAACATTAGCTAGCTAGCAGGCTAATCTCCAATTTGTTGTCAGATGATGTCAGAGGTTTTACAGACACGCCCCCTTCGCTCTCCAACACTCAAACTGGTGTTTCTGCTGGAGACAGACTGTATTCTCTCACTTCAGCACTAAAACTTCTATAGTCACTGCCAACACCGTGACAAGAGGAGAGTCAAAGTAAAGCCACCAGGTTGTTTTTATCACAACTTTATTATAAGACGTGAAGTTGCCTTCATCTTGGTGTAAAAAGCAGCAGTGTTTCCTCACATATATTGCTTAATTCACATTTGATTTTCTGATAAAGAGTCAGATTGTGTTTTTTTTTTTTTTCAACTTCTTTCTGTACTAAAACAAGGTTCGATGAACTAACTGGTAGTGGAAGGACTTCCTAAACCAAGGGTGTCCAATCATGTGCCATGGAGTGCCGAGTGTATGCAGGTTATCATTTCAACCAAAAGCCCCATTCGGATGGGATTAGTTTCTCTAGGGGAGGTCAATTTATAATAACTCAATTTATTACAGCGCTATTCAGTCATTTTAATCCCGTCCGGAACGGCCATGTCAGTGATTTTTCCCTCCTACCCCAGTAATAATTCCTACTGTTTTTCAGCAAACTCACAGGTGCACTGATCATTTTAGTCCCGTCCGGATAGACATCTTGGTCATTTGAGATAATATCACAGAGTTCGCAGGCTGGCGGGTATACTACTTCCTGGTGCGATGATCTTTCGCGTGCAATAGCTAGCCTACCATATCGCCAGCTGTCATTTTATCGGTTTGAACTGGAAGCACTCGAGGAGGCTTTTGCTCTCTTGAATGAGATGAACGTACAATACAACGTTAGTGCTCCTGCTTGGGAGGAAGATTAGAAGAGGCAGGTCCCGCAAAACTGCTTCCATGGGCTGTTATAACGACGGCTGCCGGTAAGCGCTCCTTCTGGTAGTTCTGTTCGGTTTCCGGTTTATTACCCACGTTACCCTGTAAAACTAATCCCGTCCGAATGGGGCTAAAGACTACAGCAGGTGATTTCACTGGTTAGTCCCTCCTCTCTGGTTGAGGGTGATAACCAGTAGAATCACCTGCTGTATTGTGCGGTTGGAAGGTAAACCTGCATGCACTCGGCCCTCCGTGGCACATGGGTGGACACCCCTGTGCTAAACCAACTGTGTCCCTGCTACATCACCGATCGCCACAAACTGTTGCAGAAGCAGATATTCACTGATGACACATGAACACATAAATAAATAGGTGAAAACGTCCTGGCCGGGTTGTGAAACGCTTGCGGTGGTGTTCACAGAGTCCTCGTACTATGTAAAGTGCAGAAAGCACCATGTTGCTTGAATAGAAAGGGTAAACATCAAACTGCCCCTTTCCCTCGCAAGGAATGGGAGAGTCCGTCATGCCGATGCCATGAGGGGAGGTCAGATGCAGTTTTTCGCCGCCCCGTCACTGGTGGAGTGTGGCGTCCTACTCTGCTTTCTTGGACTTCCTCTTGCGAGTGCCTTCGCTCAACTCCTCCTTGGTTTTGACCGGTGAACCTTGGGCGGCGGGGGCGTGGTGGTCCTCCTCGCCGCCACCCAGGGGTGAGCCGAACAGCACGTGGCAAACCCAGGACTCGATGAGGGCGAAGGGAGAGCCGTGAGAGTGGCGGGCGGTCATCACCACCTGGGAGGAGGAGCACACGGTCAGATGTGTTTGGTCTGTCTTAGCAAGACTTTACTTTACCAGCATGATGTCTTAAACAACTAATACACACTAATACACACTAATACACACTCCACCAGGAAAGGATCAGGTGGAGGAGACACGACTAGAAACAGGAAGTAGTTTGACACTGAAGTGAGCCAATGTGTCCTGTCAAAGTAAAGCAAGACACTGAACTAGAGAGACTGACTGACTGACTGACTGACTGATTGATTGATTGATTGGTTGATTGATTGGTTGATTGATTGATTGATCCCCGGGGGGAAATTCTGGAGAGGAGCATCAGCTAAATACCTAAAATTTAAATGCACTTTGAGGGAATTGGAGCCAAACTCTGACCCGGCCGGTGCTGAGCTTACCTTGAACGTGACCATGAAGAGAGTGAAGAGGAGGATGAGGTTGCCCTTGGATACTGGCAGCAAATGAGCCTCCTGAAGGGTGAACAGGATGGCTCCGTACAGACTGGCTTTGGTCGGGCTGGAGGGATAAAACACTGTCAGCATCACACCATGGAGAGGATAACGGAGGACCAGGGATTCTTTAACTGTATTAGCAGTGATGCAACTACAACACAGTGATAATACACAGCATTTTCATGTAAAGAAATTCTCTGGAGACAGGAAGTAGCATGAGCAGCGATAGCCACCGTGGATGAACAGACAGAGAAAAAAGCGCCATCTACAGTAGGCTGTTGAAAGACGGTGGAAACCCAATATGCTCTGGCAACTGAGCAGCTGCCAGTCAAACTAATCAATACACTTCTACTGCCAAGCAACTGTTGCTCAACTTCAAAGACCGAAGACTTCAATGTGAACTGGAAAGCTCCAAACATTTGTCAGGCGCCTCAGAGAGCAGCAGGGAAATGGATGTTAGCCCTTCGACTTATTTTACAACGGTTTTAGAAAACAGAAAATCCCTTGCCAGGTGTTTCAAGTCACTTGAATCATTCATTGCACTCAACAGAAAGGAGGTTTGAGGCTTTCATACAACAATTGGAATTATAAATTATAGATTTGATTGTAGAGATCTTCGATGTTTTTGGGGAAAACCAGAAACCCCCAAATGATTTTCAGACCTTCTACTGTGTTTCAACCTCGGGTTCCATTGATATGAGTTTTGTCATTTTTAGTATTCAATGTTTCCCAGAGAATTGTCTTCTCTTGAAAAGCCTCTGAAACAGGATTTAGACCATCATGGACACTAAAACTTTCCACTGAAACCAGACTGATCAATTATTTTAGTGTTAAGGCTAAAATATTCAATGGTAGACATTACTGACTTTAGATGAAGAATTAATTTATATTATAATAATTTATTATTTAGAATTAATAAATAAAATGTAATTGTATTGCAGGTCCTCCATCCTATCAGAAGTGGACGACGATATCCGAATTTAATAAAATGTTAATATTGACCCGATATATCAGTCTAACCCTATTATTAGATTATATACACTTTCTCTACGAACCCCTCCTTGAATCCAGTTGGTAGGTTTTGGTTACACCGGTCTAAACCCCCACATGCCCGAGGAGGCGGTGACAAGCTGCCAACACACTTACAATGACATGTTGAGGATCTCGTTGGTCTCGGGCCTCCACACCCCACGCAGCAGCTGCTCAAAGTTGGAAATGAGAGCCACTCCAGATCCTGGGAGGGTAAAAATAGAAAGTGGAAATAATGAGGACAAAGAGTCGCTGTCTCGCCTCACTGCTCTTATCTGGTTTTTTGCTTTTCGCCCCCGTTTTCAAAATGGACGCCTGCGGGGCCCTGACTCGATGTCGTAGAGAGGAAGACACCAACCGTTCGGGTAGTTTCAACAGTGAAGAGAGACAGGAAAGATGGCAGACAGACAGGGTCGTGTCGTGGTGTGTGCCTGACGATACATGCTAGGGCTGGGCGATATGACTAAAAATTGTGATAGACGTTCCTCGTTCTTGTAGCCTAAATAACAATCGAAATGAACGATTTTGAAAATTTGACACGATTACATAATTAAATCGCGATTACGATTATAAACACGATAATCGCCCACCTCTATACAATACATACATGCAGCTGACCAATACATACATGACCACATGCATTGCTCACTGGCGGGTTTTCTGGCGTTTTCTGGCGTCGAGCATCAGAGCTAATTAACCGCTTATTTGTTTAAGTGGACGTACTTTGTATTTTACCATTTTCTTCATTTCAATTTACCCAAATATAATCCATGAAATTGTGCTTTACTCTAGAGAGCGAGCTAGCTAAGGGGCTCCAGCTGTTTGAATGTGATGAGATTGTCATGCTAGCACACTAACTTTACTTGCTGTAGCCTACCAGAGCTAAAGTTAGCAGCTAAAATATGTGAGGCTACTTCAGGTGAAGAACGAAGATCTCTGTCACTTTCCTCCATTCATTATTTCGTTAGCCAACTGAGGGTGACACACCGACCTTTGACGTAGCCGACGATCACCATGATGAAGAAGCCGTGGTGGTAGGCGTGGTGGGCGTGGTGGACGCCGGCGGCGATCTTACGAGTGCGTACGACCTCCTTCAGGGCAACCAACACCAGCTTGACGGGCAGGAAAGCCACGCATTTGTAGAAGAGGTTCAGCGGGCAGTAAAAGACGAGGTACCTGTGTTGGTATTTGGGACAGAGAGAGGGAAGGATCTAAAAGCTGTTTCCTGTTACTAGGATGTGGAAACACCTTTCAACACCTTTAACTTTCTATTAGCTCTGATCCATTCAACGGCAAATTTTCCAATGTACAATCCTGAAACATTCCACTGAGCACTAGACGTGTTTACAACGTCATGTCTCTGTTTTATGTCTCATTTGTCACTTTTTGACTGTTCATTTCCCAGTTTTAGACCAAGCAGTAAATACATTATTACATATTTAAACGATGCATAAAAACCTGTACATACCAGAAATGTGAGAAGTCCATATGTACAAAGTCAATGCATTCATTTTCATAGACGTCCACTAAACTTTCATAGTCAGAGATGGATAACGGACAGGGCAAGGTGGGCAGGTGGGGGCCCAGTGGATGTGTTTGCCCCAGGGCCCCCAGGTGGGTTAATCCGGCCATGCATTTAGACATCTTTTAACTATCAATGTCAAAACTGCTCAGTAAGATCGTCTCTTCTCTAATCAGGACGAGAAATCATCTGTTCTGTCCATGGCTACAACAGGAGGGAAATCCATGTAAACCAACAAACTCACTTTAGCTAATTTACCAGCCAGATTCGTTTTTAGATTAGGAAAAGTGTCTGGTAGAGTGGACAAATTTACCCCCCACTGTCATACAATCTGTGAACTAGGGATTATAACAACCACAAAGCAGCAAACAGCTTTGATGGTAACATTTCCCCGTCCATTCAAACCATCTCGGCCAAACTTTCCATTGTAAAACCTTGAAACTTCATCTGTTCCTCGGGGAAGGGCAAAACCGCTCAGAGGACTTTCTCACCAAACAGCTGAGGCCAGGAGGATGTGACTGTTGTGTTGGAAATAGTCGAGGGGGCTGCTCCCAAGCATGACGTCTGCCAGGATGTAGCTACCGAAGCAGTAGAGCATGGCACAGAGCCAGGAGGCCACGGGACTCCGGCGAGAAACCTCCACCGACCCTGCAAAACAGACAGGGACCGGTTAGGGGTCGTCCTTCATGTGCAGTGAAGCCGATGTACAGTAAAACAAACTATTTGGAGATGAAAAGATCTCTCTACATATGAACAGAGGAAATTTGCTGTAATGTGCATCATCTGGCGAAGGGTTGGGCTGTCTGGTGAAAGTGTGTGTCATCATGCCGTCCACCACCCACATGGTTCCTCCCTGATATGAAGGTGGTTCCTCCCTGATAAGCAGGTCCCTCCCTGCCCACAGCTACATAGAAGCAGTCTGGAAAACCTGCAGTGACATTTTATTTACTCATTTAATTCAAATTTAAAAATGTTTTTTTGTGAATTCATTCTTCATTTAAAGTCACCCTGCCTTAATATTTCCTCCCATGATAGTCTGAATGCTGTTTCAGAGGCTTTTCCACCCTGATAAGAATACAACTCTGGGGGAAAACGTACTATACAATAGTTTCTGGGTATAAAAATGGTCAAATTTAAAGATACTGAATAGTGTCACAACATATCAGCTCAGTATCAACCTTCAAAAACCCGCTCAGTCTTTCTAAAGCCTGGTTGACTATTTCAGCTCACACCCTGATAATACGCCATATTATCATAACCCAATATTGACTCAGCAGTTCATCAACTCAGCAAACGGCCGGGTCTGTACAGGATACACAACTGAGCTCAGCATAAAAACAAATCCCAAAAAGTTGCCAACTTCACCACGAAGACCTTTAGGCCAGGTTGTTGTTAGTGACATGAATGTTGGCCTGTGAGTGGGCGGGGCCTGGCCGCTGCACTGTAGAGATCTCCAACAACAGGTGGAAATCAGTGTCGCGGCGCGATTAGCACAGTTCGAAAGCAATCTGATCCCGAGACATGCCACCCTATAAATACATGCCGCTCAAAGGCTTCTTCTGCCTTGCAACTGTCGGGCCTGACTTAACCTTTGACCCCCCCAACACCCTGCTCCAATGTCCGCCCCAAACGCATTCATGTGCTCTTCCACCATGCAGTGTGAACCAGGAAACTCCAGTCAGATGTGTGTAAGGAACGCTGAACATGAGTTTCTCCTGCAGAACAAACCAATTTGACTGTCTGTAAAATTTACACTTTAAACTATTTTCTACAATAAAAGTAAAGAACTAATAAAGTCCTTCATCAAGGTGATCACACCCTGATGGAGGCTTTGGTAGCTGTAACATGTAACCACAGCAAGAAGGATTTTAATGCCTGAGTGCCAAAGAAATAAAGTAACCCAATAAAACCTCAGTGCCTTGGACTTCATGACTTTCACTGACTACTCTGATCTCTTCACAGGAAGCAGTGGAGGTCATACCAGACACCCAAGACTAGACTAGTATCTCCAGGATACATTTTATGTGAAGACTGTCCATGTCAATTTAAGATAATACAATAAGTAATGTAGACGTAATGTGTAGTGAGACCCCGACCTCTACAGCTCCCCAACTACAATTACATGAAGAGATCTGAGCGCTAGCATGGTGTAACCTAGCGTTTCTGATCCCTTCAAATTTTATAATTGTGTATAACTTTCTGCATTGCATTCTTATTGAAGTTACCAACTGCTGCTATTGCGACTTCTAAGGATAATATGATAGGGTGAGATAGGAAGGTCACTGCACACGACCAGAGCTTTGTCAGTGATGAAAATCTAGGACATGATGAGTTAAATATTGGACCTTCGGCAATCGGTCAGCTACAAAACACATGGATTATGCTGCATGAGCTGCTTGGCATAAAACGTCAATGAAACCTCTCCAAGCAGTTCATGCAGCATAATCCATGAGCTGCTTGGAGAGGTTTCATTGACGTTTTATGCTTTTTGGATAAAGAACGTCAGCAGTTTGGGAGAACGTACAGGGGCTAACTCGCTGTTTGTTTGGTTTTCCTACCAACTTCAGAGGAGTTTCCACTGACATGAGGGTGAGCAGATCATTTGGGGTGAACTATTCCTTTAAGATGAGGTAATTGCATTGTGAATAACATGAGAGCTACACACTGAGGAACTTTAAAGGTCCCTACAGTCCCAATAACACAAGGTGATGTTTGCTCAACATCTCATTCCATGCTCATTCAGTGTAAATAGCATGCTGTTCGCCCACCAAGCTTGACTCTTACATTCTCCTCTACAAGTGTCAGTGAAGCAGAGGGGCTGACATCTATTTCAGGACCTTCTATTTATTGCCTAAGCTTTTGGCATGCACCGGCCCTCTATCAGATTTCATACTCCTCTGGCTCTGCTGGTTAAAAGAGTTCAATCTTGGAAAATGTCAGACATTAAACAAAGCTGAGTGGCTTAATCTGCTCTGGTTCTCAGTGATTTCCTAAAAGAAAATGAGGTCAGGTTGCTGCAAGAACACACACTCCCTTACCAATAGAATAGAACAGAATAGAATAGAACTTTATTGCAGAACCTAGGTTGTAAATTTGTCTCTAGTGATCCTATAATAGTTTTAGAAGGATACTATATGGGTCTCAGCAACAAGTGTCTATAGTAATATTATAGGAACATATAGTGATGAAGTCAAATAAGGTCTATAAACTCACTACTGGAATATTCTAGGAATGTTAGAGTCTTTATTCGTTCGGGTTATAACTGCTAAGTTGTTTAGGTTAGTTGTTATGACTGAACCTGACAAATGACGTACAGCATTGACAATAAGTTATCAAATAATAAATGGCATTGTTAATGTTTTATGAAAAGTAACTGCCAGACCGGAGCGGCTCGAGCTCACCTGGTTCATACTTGAGGTAGAGGATGGACACGGTGTAATAAGCCAGATCAAACACCGGAAACATTCCCATCTTGGAGAAAGCCTGGGCAAAATCGCCCAAATTAAGAACTCCCAGCACGTCCATGTTTGATGCGAGTGTCTGTCTGTCCTTACTGCATGTATTTTATTCTAACTGCGCAGTTAGAATTAGAAAGCCCCCCTTGTCCGGCGCCGCTCCGCCAAGCCCCCCAGTCCTGACAGTGAAAGCCTGTGACACTCAAGCCTTCCTATTAATACTCCTCATGTCAGCCTGCTGATCCCGCTCCCTCCCCGGGCTGCCATGGCAGGGGCTTGAAATGAAACAGGAGGGAAAAGGCTTTTGTCCTCAACTCATCCTCATCATCTCAGGCTCCGGGAAGGTGCTGGACGTTGAGTTTTATCTTCACAACAAAACCCGCTTCTAGTGTTTTCACCCCCGCCCCCTCTAATAAAGACGCATCATTCCACCTGGATCACATCCTCCACCGTTGCTGAATCACGGCCAAAGGATCGGGTCTACTGATCCTATGCGGTAAAGGATCCGTGTGTAATGAGCCTATTGGGCTGTCAAAGCTATTCTTCCACATGATGAAATAAACGGCATCATTAAAGGCGCAGTAATACTATTATTTCTCACTGTAATGTGCACTGCTGGCAGCTTTAATAAGCTTTAATAAGACTAATGAGCAGAGCATCACTGCAGGTTTTTAATATTGTCATTTATTACTTACAATGAATTGATTATATACATACAAAACTATATGCTGTCTGCACCATTTTATATGCAAAGGCAAACATCAGTATTGTGAATGGGATGGGTGCTATAATAGCATATAGACTATTTTATTATAGATTCTTAAAGAAATCCATTGATATTAAATCATTAGAAGGATCCATCAGTCATTGTCAGTTTGAAAATGGTCCAGGCTTAAACATAAAATCATTAATAATATAGGAATCATAAGAGATATAAAAGGATATAACTAAAGGGGGGGAAAAATAGGTTAATGAGTGTATCTGCTCTTCTACACTTCTACTTGTGAATTTTGGAAGCTAAACCAGGTAATAAGGTCTGTCTCACTTCAACTTCACCAACCTCCTATAGAACCTAACAGAGTTGACGTGGTGACCTCTGGGAAATGTAGGCAGGGCCAAAGACTCCAGTCGTACGTCATTGATGTTTATTTGACTCCAGCCTCCATGAAAATCTCTACTAGACATCTGCTTATAGTCCTATTCTCTGATTCAGCAATGAAATGACTAGTATTATCGATTTTAAAGAGGTTATCTACAGGATCTCATCGTTGGTGCCAAGCACTAGTAGTAGGATATGTATATATAATAGTATATGTATATCTAGTAGTAGCCTATATGTAGATCGAGTATATATCTAGACTTGCTGAGGATAAGTCCAGTGCAAAGATCCATGAAATAATTCAATTAAATAAAATCTCAACTTTAAGAACAGGTATAAGACGATTTTGAAATTTGAAGTTGAAATTGTATAGTAATAAGTGCTGCTTGGCGCATCGGATGTACGCCGAATTGAAGAGTGTATTGTAATGTTTTGTGTACGATTAAAGTCACGTTCAACGAGGTTTGAACGTGACTATTGAAACATCGGGGCTATAAGCTAACTAGCTTGCTCCCCCTTCTGTCTGATCTCTGCCGCTCTCTGTCCCCGCTCTTCTTGTGTTTCAAGGTACGAAACTCCTATTGGTCAGATTCCCCCATTGCGTGAGCGGATCCGGAAGTAAAGCGACTCTGTGCTGTTATGTGGACAAAATGATCGGAGATCTTTTGATATTCGGGTAACTTGTTCGATTTGTAATGGAGAACACACACCTAGACATTTTAATGCAGTGATATTTTTAGAGTGTTAGGGTCCGCTGTGTTGTTAGCTTGATAACTCACGAGCTAGCCAAATAACTAGCTAGCTCCGTGCTACTGCCAGCTCACCAGCTAGCTTAGCAGGAAACACTTAACGTCAACAAATCCTCCTTTCCCCCGAATTTATGCCTCTTTGTTTTCTAGGACCTTACTTGTAAATGCAGGAGCTGTGCTGAATTTCAAGCTGTGAGTATAATGATTACAATAATAAACTTTGTCATTTTAACTTGAATACTTTTCAAACTCAAAACTACAAATTGCTGTGCAGATTTCAGTGTGATGCTAAGTTAATCAAATCAATGGGAAGTTAATAGTGGATTTTTTTTGCAGCAAGAGGAAGGAGTCGCAAGGATTTGGAGATGAGTCTATAGCGAGACCGAGAACAGGTAGGGGTGTGTGAGTGAGTGAAAAATAAAAGGAATTAGTGAGTGACAGATGTATTAACTTTCTCCACCCTGCATTGTCTAGTTAACTCATCAAAGTTTGTCTTTTAGGTGATAATATCAGAGAGTTTCTGCTCAGCCTGCGATACTTTAGGATCTTCATTGCATTGTGGAACATCTTCATAATGTTCTGCATGATCTTGTGAGTAAGACTGTACCTTCTGCATTGAGGCTTGGGGTGTTGTGGGAATCTTAATGTGCATATCTGATGGCAAATACACTGACTGGTCAAGGTTAGTCATGATATGTGTCGCTCTGTCTTCCTTTGGATGGGAGAGAATATCATCAAACTTCATGCTGGAATTTGGCAGTTGAATGTTTCCTTCCTCACCAGCATACATGCCTCATAGAGCACAACCTTGGATCCTCTCCCACTGTTATATATCATCTGTGATGTTCAACACATTCCAGGAGTTATTTTGTGATTAAGTATTTTTTTTGTTGTTGTAATAATTCAACCTGCCTCGTCTACTTCAGTTAGTGAATTCCTCCTTAGGGACGATTCTTCCTTTTTAAGAGTTTTTCTGAATCGTTACAGTCCAGTCCTCATTTTGACATACATCCAATCCACAAAAGCAGACTGGCCTGCACTGCTCACCACGTCCTCCCACGGTGTCTTTTAGTGGAAGAGGATGAAGGAATAACTTAGACCAGTTTGAGCAAGTAGTTTGAGACGACATTCTCTCCCATACAAAGAGAGCGAGAAGGACGTGTATCAGGGCTTCCTAATAGTAAAACTGAAACCATTACATTGTCTTTAATCTTCACAGGTTGTTTGGTTCATGATCTCCCTGCTGGCTCGGCGCCCACAAGGACGAGGCTCACGCACATCAAACCTTTTCAAGACATTTCTCTAAGCTTCACCTTTGCTTTCCTTCAGGGCTTTAACTGTAATTCCTTTCCATTTTCTTTGCCACCCACTTAAGTGATTTATGAATCAATATATTTATTTTTTCTTACGTTTTACATTTTTGTAAAACAGACTCATAGTATTTGTTACATTCAGACTTCACTTTGTTTAAGCTGTAAATATACAATTATCCCATCCCCATATGTGTTGTCTTGCGCACTTCTGGTTCTTTTTAGAATAGGAGTGTTTATCTCCGCTACATCGGTTTGCTTCTTCAAGAGATGTGAGGGTTGGAAATTATCACCAGCTCTCAATAAAATGCTGGTAAATGTTTGTGTGTGGCTGGTAAGTTGTCTACCAGCCGTCATTTAAAGGCCCTGTTCTATCTGAACAACCTAGCATGCTGGTGAAGTAGTCAAAGTGGTTGGTGAATCTTTGTGGTTCACCACCACTGTGGCCAGAGGACAAGCAGGTGGGGACTCCTTCACATTGTGAATATTAGTTATGCTGTTTTTCTTTTTGTTTTCTTTTTCAGTTAGCTACTCCTTGCTTCCAGTGAGAAATGCTATCAATACTAACAGGCCATTTTTGGAAAAGCGAAGAAGAAATGTATTGAACTTTTTCCCAAAATGTGATCTGAGTCTGATGAAGAAAGGCAACCTTCTAACATTTAAACTGTCAGGACCCTTCAGGTCGTAGTCCAGCTCATGTAATCTCAGTCACCATTGCTGAGTTTTTCTTTTATGGGCAGGCTTAGTGGAACCTCTCAATGTCTGGTGGCTTGTTATTATTGTGTGGTTCGGGCCTACTGTTGAACTTTTAAAATAACTCTAAATCTGCACGTAAAATGAAATAACACCTAAGATATTGGCCTTTATGTCTGGGATCTATGTATATCTTTTGTCCAGTTTTATAATAAAGATTTAAACATTTATTATTCAGTGAATATAAGAGTTGATAGAACATATTTCAATATACTACTGGTCATATTTTTACATGGGTAACCTGTTTGTCTCTGAACTTTGGCTGTGGGTACTGGAGGTAGACAATACTCCATAGAAAGGAACAACAAAATGTCATCAGTCATGGCTGATCTGTTTAATAAAGACAGACTAAGACAAACACTGACTGAATCTCCAGTTTTGTTTCAATAGAACGAGGCAACAAAGGATTTAAAGGCTTGGAAATATTCGAGACAAAGGATCCTCGCCCCCAATTTTCACTGATGTCAAAGTACAAAAGGGTGGGAAGGGGGGGCAGTTTCACTCCTACGTTAATGTGATCAACTGTGAACCAAGACAAGCAAAAAACAAATCATGCTGCTGAATGTGTCAGAAATCCCTCGGGCCCCAGAGTCACATCGCTGGAGCTGTTGCAGCAGACTTCCAGTGTATTATTGTGGTTATCCAATTGTTCAAAACACTTAAGGACCCACAAATTTGCTGACATTTTTATCTTAAGAGTATGGCAATACTGGTCGCGAAATACTTTAAAGTTGTACATTAAGCGAATATTTAGGTTTCTTATTTATTTATTTTTATGAACAAATTCACTACAAATATTACCATAGGAAGAAAAAACTACCAAAGGTACATATGCATTACAATACTAATGGAAGAATTACAAATTACAATATACATATAATACAATATTATATGATTAGATAATAGTTGATTATTTTTTACATCTATCTATCTATCTATCTTTCACAATATAATAAATTGTTTACGCAACATCCGCCATCCCTCTGACAATCGCGTGCGCAAGTGAGTGTGCGTCTTGGTTGCGCACGGGGGACAAAACGCTGTCACGTAAAATTTCCCATCATGCTTTTCCTGAACGCTTCAGAAAAGCCCGATGTGAAGGCCGGAGAGGAGGCTACCATCCGAGGGGTAGCCGATCCCAAAGAGGATTTTGTATTTTTGACATTTGAATTACCAAATACGTGACGGCGGTATCGAGAACAAAGAAGTAAGCATCATAAACATGGTGCTCATCCTCACAGGACATGTTTTATTAGGCCTGTGAGTGTCGGCAGGTTTCCCTCCGCCGCCTCTTCGGGGACTCTCCTGTCTAGTGTGCTGGACCCGCGACACCGCCAGGCAATGACAGCGGCTACAGCGACTCCGCAGCTATTGAGAGACCGGCTGCTGCAGGCCATCGACGGCCAGAGCAATGTGAGTAACGGTTAGCCTCCTACTTAATGAGAACCGGAACGGAATGACACAGAAGGGCCGGACACAGGGCTGTGCCGACCCCAAATCCCCAAAAGGGTTGACGAAGTTGCGGCAACAAGTAAATACATATTATTTGCTAGCTAATTAGCTCGCTAGTAGCACTAGTTATCAGAAGTAATGTCAGACATACCAGTAGCTAACTAGCTACTGTTAGCCAGTTAGGCAGCTAAGTTAGCTTGTCTAACGATATTGAAATGTACAGTGGTATAGGACGGGAGACTTGCTAACGTGAGCTACCAGACAACAAGTCAACAACTAAAGATTATTAGCTTTCAATGGAAGTAACGCTGTTTAATGTCGTTGGTTATAGCTGTCTTTGAAGTTGCTGGCAAAACATTGTGAAACTGAAGCTATCCAGATTGCTGCACCGTGGCATTGCCAAGCTTTGAAAAGTGTTATGCAAGTATAAACTCAAAAGTCTCAGCAACTAGGGACTTTAGCTGCCAACTTATGGGTCTGTCGTTATTCCAACGTAAGTAATTAGGACAAACGTGTCAAAACTACTGTCGAGCTGCTGCCTACATTCTTAGCAAGTTAGCTAGCTGATGAGTTGGCTTCTAGTTAGTCAACTGCTCTGTAATGTCGGTCTTCCAGCCAGAAAGCTCAGCGTCCAGTGGAGAGCTGGTCACTAGACCCAGAGCACAATGACAGGATGGTGACAGTCTTCCCCATTCTTTAGTGTTTAAATAAATGGCCTCATCCCAGGGCAATGCTCAGTATAATGCATGTTTTGTACAATCCTGTGTGTCGCACTGGGTAAGACACGTTGGGCGGGATGCGCTTTTCCTCCTGTCATACTAAATGGAATCTAATTTAGTCTACTTGTGGGTAAAAGGGTACATTTGCATGTACCCTCTCAGTTTGTCATAGTGAGCCTGAAACCATCTGTGGTAACATGCTTTTCATTGTACAGGTGCACTTTTGAAAGTGCATTCAAATTATTCTTTACCCCTTCTACTGTCTTTGGCGGTAGAATTTGAACATTAGCCTGTCCAAACACTACAGTACTTCTCTCTGGAGGCCTCAGGACTTGTATTCATAATGCCATGTGTCTTTTCAGCAGATATGCAACATGGTGGCAGTTATGGAGGTGATCTCTCTTTTGGAGAAATATCCTATCACCAAAGAGGCGCTGGAGGTAGGTTATGCTATGAATCACGTGCAATCAGAATATTATCAAATTGTGTATCCGCTTTTCAAAAGTCAAACACCCCCCTTCTCTCCGTAAAGGAAACCCGCCTTGGCAAGCTGATCAACGATGTACGGAAGAAGACCAAGAATGAAGACCTAGCTAAGAGGGCGAAGAAGCTCCTGCGTAACTGGCAGAAGTTGATAGAGCCGGGGCAGAATGAGATCTTGTCCAAGGGGCACACCGGTACATCAGGGTCTTCCAATGGTGGCGCTCATCCCTGCAGAGCTGACATCTCCACTCCAGCTGCCACCACGCCATCAGGTAAAATGGTTCCAGAGTTGAAGAACAGAAACGACTTCAACAACTGTTACTCCCCCAGGGTGGAGAAATCGGGCAACCGAAAACGTAAAGGCGAGCAGAAGGAAGAACAGCATGTACCATCCAAGATAGCCAAAAAGACTGCCTATGATAAAACACAAAATTCTACACGGCTGCCAACCAATGGGATTGGTGGCGGCCCTGACGTTTTTACAGATGCGTTGGACTCTCGTGGACATCAGCCTTCAGACAGGGAGGTTTCTGAGCATCTGGACAGTGACAGACTCAATAAAATCCCTGTCAATGCTGTCAAGCCTCACCCAAGTTCCCCAGGATACAGCAAACCCCCTAGCACTTCTTCGTTGCTAAAAACATCGGTGTTGCAACAGCATGCCCGGCTGGAGCAGGCGGCCTCTGGAGGGCAGTCTCAACCCAGAAGCCCTCGCTGCTCCTCTCATAGTCCTCGAACTCCAAAGCAGGAAGCAGTTGTCAAACAAACTGTACCAAAACCATCAGCTCTTTCGAGCCCCGCCGGGAGTCCGAGGCCTACAGATAGCTCCGGGCTGGGGCCCTCCACTTTGCCTTCCTCACAGCCTTTAAATGTTTGTGTTCAGGGTTTGCACGCCGATGGCTCGTGGTCTGCAGACTTGGACTCTCAGAGCAGCTGGTTATCCAAGCCTCCCAGCACGTCTCTGCACAACTCCAACGCCGCCTCCATCAGTGAGGGGGTTAGTTTGGAAGATGACAGCGCTGTTGGCAATGCAGGGAGAAAGAAAAGACAGAAATACAGGCCTAAGGATTACATGGTAAATTTAGATGGACAGACCACAGAGGACAGCACTAAACCAGTCAGGTTAAAAGACAGGAGACTGACCTTTGACCCTGTAACAGGGCAGATCAAAGCCTCCTTCCACAAGGAGACTCAGGAGGCAGAGGTCCGGTCGGTACACAGACCTGAACCTCCACGGACAGAGCTGCTGAAGCAGAACCCACCAGTTGCTCCCAGTCCCTTCCAGCAGACAAACTGGAAGGAGCTGTCAAGGAACGAAATCATCCAGTCTTACCTAAGCCAGCAAAGCAATGTGCTGACGTCGTCGGGCGCCCAGAGCTCCGGGGCACACTTCTTCATGAACGAGTACTTGAAACAAGAGGAACATCATATCAAAGAGGGTAGGAAAACACACGTGCTGGCATCTAATCTCCCAGTCACGGACTTACCAGGGGTTAGCAGAGAGGTCACGAAGGACGACATTGACCGATTACACACAAAGCACTGGCCCGGGGTTAACGGTTGCTATGACACCAAGGACAGCTGGTATGATTGGACAGAGTGCATATCCTTAGACCCGCATGGAGATGAGAGCAAGTTGAACATACTGCCATACGTCTGTCTGGACTGAGAGCCGAGGGTGGCTTCCTAAATCACAAGGCGTGAGTAGCATCCACCGCGCATATCTCCGTGAGAGAGCAAGGTCGGGGTGTGTAGCGCCACTTCAGTCGAGCCTACACTGCTGCTTTGCACAGTAGGTGAAAACGGCTTGCGTCGAAGTGCTGCCTGTTTCGGGGGGGAGTGGTTACTGAGCGTATGAGGGGAGGAACCTTAGCTGCACCGTCACTGAACGTCCTGCGAGGGGAGAGCGAAGGGAAAAGGCTGTGTACAATCTGCCACTTCAAGAGTCGGTGTCCCGTAGCTCAGTTTACCTGCAGGAACCACTCTAGCCAATACACGCCGTTCTTTACATGGCAGGGAACATCACAATAAACCGCACGCCAAACGTTGTCAGGTTGCTCGCTTGGCGGCCGACGCCTGCCTCGTAGAGAACGACTTTTTCTGAGTTGTTAGGGTCCACTCACTGCATCCAGTCCACCGAAAATATTTTTCAATAACATCTCAACAATTAAAAGGGCATTAAGTAATTTATGACTTTTATTGGCCTGTCAGCGACCAACACCCACATGCCTCTGGCGCAGCGGCTTATGGGGGCCTGCAATGGACAGAAATATAGAAGTCACTTTTTCATGGTGGAGCCGAGTAAGCTGACTTGTTAGAGCGGCGTCTAGTGAAGAGGTAAGGTATCACCTGTTAAATACTGGAAGAATAAAACTGCTTTGTCACTTGTGGCTTCAACGAGGCGTTGTAGCCTGTAGCTGGTTCAACACCGGTTGCTCGTTTGTAGCACCGACAGTAAAACTACTTATTGACTCTACAACTCTGAACGCCTCCCACGGTGACTTACGGTGGAAGGAGTAATTGGCAAAGCAGTATTATTAATAAGTTGTTTGGTGAACCGTATGGAGGCAGGAAGGACGAGCGTCCCGTAATGATTCAGGAAAAGGTGTTAGTTGATCTACGAGGTTTGAAGTTTGGCCGGCGAGTAAAGTGACATCAACCTGACAGGTTTGATTGGACAGTTTGAAGTGACGTTCTCTCTCTTGCAGAGACAGAAAAGCTGGTGATGATAAAGAGGTGTGTCCCATCATGTATGAATTTATTTATCTTTACATATTCTCTTCATTTTTGGATTTCCATCCGTGTTCAGACGACACGGCATCGTTTCTGTTTATTAAACCTGTTGAGATTTGGTTCAATGATGCAACAGCGACATTCCAAACTGTCCATGTCCATGACACATTTTGATAATGTGAACTTTATTTTATACTTTCCTTTTCCTGTGTATTTAGGTTGTAAAATATGAATTGAAACGAAACGGCAAAGCAGATTATGCTACAACTTTGCATCCTTGTACTGTGAGGAAGAAAACTGAAAAATAAATTAACATGCTGGAAAATGTACTTAATACCATTCCTTTAGATATTGTTTGCCTTATGGAAACCTGTGTTTTCCCTAAAAACAGAGCCTTAGTGAATGTACAGAAATTAGCCTTTTGTGTTCAGTTGAATACAGAAGAGGACATATTTGCTACTTAGTCCTTTTAAGTGGACATGTTGATATGTGTTAATAAAAAAATGCAGAAATTGTGATGATCTTGTCCCTGTTCAGTGTGTATGAATCCTCACACATTGGCTGATTGCCTTTTTTTTCATGTCCATACGTGAATCTCTGAAACATAACACCCCCCCCCCCCCCCCCCCCACCCGCTTTTTATCCATTAGCGTACCGTTGGCCAATTCCAGATGCACACGCTTTGATGCAGTTTCCAGGCAAGCGACATGAAATCAAACACATTGGAGACGCTGAAAATTTAATTTAAAATTGGAGCGTTTGATTTGATTTTGGTGTCCTCAACCGGTCATGGATTTTCGAATGGAATTTTGAGACGTTTATTCCAGGATGGGGAAAGTCAGGGAAATTCTCTTGGGAATATGAGAATTTTACAAATGGGGTCCCTTTACAGGAGTATAGTGTATACATCCCTGGAGAACTACTGAGCTGAAAAACATTAACAAAGCAGGGAGGAATCACATGTTTAGCTGTGGAAGCTCTCCAACTTGGTTATGGAAAGTCATGGGGAAAGTGTTGGTATTGTGCATCAGGGCCACGGTGGGAGCCCTGGATGTCATTACCGCAATCTGTTTTGCATTGTTTCTATCGCATCACTGCTTTCCAACTGACCCAAGCGGTATGAATGCAAAAACAAAGGGGATTGACTTCTTTCTATATATAACAGTAACCTTTGCATGCTGTATATTCAGGGATGTAGCGGAGGGTAAACGTGCAGACTCTTATTTACTCTCGTTTTTGACATGACATAGAGCTTTATGATGTCAAATAAATGTGCATCATACAAAGTAGTATCAAACTTGGTGTAAGTGATAGGATCAAAATAGGATCTAAACGGGGGAAAAGCATAAATTAATGCTTTTCAGAATTTATAATTGATCTTTTGGTGGTTGGTTGTCTCATAATCACCGACAGCAGGTCATACTTTTTATTTACCGCTACATTAATCCATGTATTAAATTAAATATAGTTATGATTAATAGTATTGTTAATGTGCTTGTTAAAACCAGACTGACTGGAGTGCTGTAGCTGGACAGCGGACGTGACGTACAGCTGTCTCCACGTCTCACTTTTTACAGGTGCGTCAAGTCAGGTGGAGTTAGTTAACAAGACCCGAAGTACGGCGATTTTTCCTCCAGAATAAAAGCGCAATAGTCACTCCTGGAAGAAAAATAATTATTCGGGTGTAGTGAATATCAAAATCATATTAAAATAGTAATTTTTTTTATTTATTCATTTAGTACAGGTTCCTCATTAAATGTATTTTATGTTTTCACTTCCGACATCCAGCAGAAAGTTAATATTCCTCCTTCCTGTGATGAACCCAAATGGGGTGTTTTGGTTTTTGCAGATGTCCAGACTAGTTTCTGGCAGAATGCTTACATTATAAACACGGAACTTTCCTTGCACTTCAAATTGTTGTATCATTTTTTACTTTTTCTTTTGCTGGTCGCTTGTAAAACTTGACTTTCAAAGTAGCTTCCCCAGCACTGCATACTCAGAAAGGCCTTGAAATACATACGCGCCAATAAGGGTTTTATTTTGAAGGTGAGGACAGGAAGTCGTATGCTACATTGTATTTAGCAGGACAGCACCACTTCAACAGTGTTGCTCCCAGTGCCACCGCACACCGCCGGTGACTCCGAGCTGGAAGATGGCTGCGGTGGAGCGTCCCCCAGTCAAGGAAGGGATCCGGATATTTTTCTTGTGTGTGTGTTGGTACACGGTCAGCTCGGGAGGCAACATCGTCAACAAAATAATCCTCAATGGATTCCCGTATCCCGTGACAGTCTCTCTCTTTCACATATTCTCAATCGTCGTCTTCCTGCCGCCGTTGCTGCGGGCATGGGGAGTCCCCAAAACAGAACTGCCTAGCAGTTACTACCGGTGGTACATCCTGCCCCTAGCCTTCGGAAAATACTTTGCATCTGTATCGGCCCACTTCAGTATATGGAAAGTGCCTGTTTCATATGCTCACACTGGTAAGTAAAGTGGATTTGAGTGAAATGTGAGGCCAGCTGGAACGTGCACGCCAGGTTAACTGATGATGTGTCTGCCTTCCTAATGCGCCAGCAGATGTTAGCTAGCTCGGCTAAAGCTAACTAGCCTAGATTGCCTGGTTACCTAAGCTCGCCAGCAACGCTTCGTGTGGTGTCCTGTACATCGTAAATGGAGACATGCTTTGATGGGACAAACCCTCTTTGCCTTGACCCCAATTAGCCTCCAACCGGACAGCTCGTGGCGGCCTTTAAAGACGACCAGCTACCCTTAGCTAACGTAGCAAACTGAACTAACGTTATGTCAGGGGGAGGGTCCGGGGCTCCAAACTTGTCCTGTGGTACTAATGGAGTGTCGCGGAGCCTCGTGTCATTGGGTTTCTATTCTGTTGTTTCTGTTTCTGTTGTTGGATATTGTTTGTTAGGGAATAACACAACTGTCGACACTGCTGTCCAGACATTGGGGAGATAACTGTAAATAATGACTCATATTATCCGCTGTCCTCACTTCAACTAGAATTAAACAACAGGGGAATTAAACTATTGTAGACATGCTTGGGGCAGCTTGGAGACTCCTCAAGGACCCCTGGAGCTCCCTGGACCCCAATTTGGAAACCACTGCTGTAGTGTTGCAAGTGGTCAGTGAACTCCTCACATAGCTACATGATAGATGCTTTATTGATCCCCGGGGGGAAAATTCTTGGGTTGCAGCAGCATAACAGTATCAAAGTGCACAAAATGCAAAGGCAAGGTACAAAAAACAAAAGTCCAACACCTTGCTGCTTGATGAGTTCTCATCATCACAGCATCTTTTTATCACCAGCATAGCAGCATCCTCCACATCTGTGCTGTGTTCATCCAATTGACTGAGTTTATGAACCACTAGGGTGCCCCCACCGTTGGGTAGCGCTGTGTTATATTGTTGGTGCGCACACACACACACACACACACACACCAGCGTTACGACCGGCTGGCAGGCCACAACAAAGGAGGGAGATGCACGCCAAACTCGGCAATAACAAACTGAAATGTATTAAAGTAACTTACAGTGAGGTCAGGATCAGCGGGGTATGAGAGTGCATGTTGTCAGTGTAAAACCAAAGAAGGGCCCGACATGCTGGCGTCTGGGTAGGCGGGCTTAAGTAACTTGGCGTTCCCAGTTAACCCAGTTAGTGGCACCTCAGCTCCACTCAGCCAAGGACCTGCAAGACACACCTAGCACACACAATACACAGGACCAAGGCCACAGGCTCTTTAAAACCTGATGGCATTTTTCTCAGCATCAACATGACTCAGAGCCATGGAGGCGTGTGACCGGCGTAGTGTTTGACAAGGGGGTGTGTGTGTGTGTGTCGTGGCCTGGAAGGTTGGAAACCTAAACCTGCAGTGGGCTTTGTTGTATAACCTGAAGTGTATTGTTCATGTTACAGTTGCAGCCAATTAAATCCTGCCCACGTCCTTCACACAAGTAAACAAACCGGCTGTTGTACGTTTCAGTCTGACGTTGTCCCTTCCCCTGTTGCTCCACAGTCAAAGCCACGATGCCGATATGGGTTGTGCTGTTATCAAGAGTTATCATGCGGGAGAAGCAGACGACAAGGGTGAGTAGGCTCAACACAGCAAGTAAGGCAGAAGGCCGGCTCCGTTCTAGCCCTTCCTAAGTGTTTGGGCCTGAACGGCGGTGATGTGGCATAATGTGAGACGGCACCGCGTCTCGTGTTACCGCCATCAGCCGGGGCTTTTGTCTAAGGTGACCAGACTCCCTGGGAAGGGAACGAGCCTTTCCCCCTCACAGTTCATGGTAAAGCCACAAGTCCACATGCCTCTTTCAGATAAGTAGGTTTTGGTATAGAGTAGGACTTCCACATGATGATGATGATGAGGAGGAGGAGTTCTAGGGGTGGGCGATAATCGTAATCGCGATTTAATTACGTAATTGTGACAAATTTTCAAAATTGTTGATTTCGATTGTTATTTAGGCGACAAGAACGAGGAACGTCTAGAAGCGCCAGTTAGGTGTGTGTGTGTGTGTGTGTGTGTGTGTGTGTGTGTGTGTGTGTGTGTGTGTGTGTGTGTGTGTGTGTGTGTGTGTGTGTGTGTGTGTGTGTGTGTGTGTGTGTGTGTGTGTGTGTGTGTGTGTGTGTGTGTGTGTGTGTGTGTGTGTGTGTGTGAGTGAGAGAGAGAGAGAGAGAGAATGGGCCAAATACGTTCCCCAATACTGCGTTCATGAACTGTCCCCTTAAAAAATACTACGTGGTATTCCGTCACGTCCCTCCGTGTTCAGACAGGTTTGGACCGGTCGTTTTTGGCGAGCCACGAGCGAATGTGTCAAGCCAGGCAGGAAGTCAGACACAGGAACGGCATAGAGCATCCGGTCAATTTCAAAATAAAACAAATAAAAGAATCGTTCATTAATCGTAATCGAGGTAAAAGTTTGAAATAATCACGATATTGATTTTTAGTCACATCGCCCACCCCTAATGAGTTCCCAGTTGGCAGGTTGTAATTCCACTGTATGTTCCAGTGGTGCAGCTCGGAAAAAACAAGGTTGAAAAAGTCCAACTTTACACTTCAAATGAACATTTAATCATTTACCACGCAGGGTTTTAGATGAAAGGTCACGTGATGCTGTTGTTGCCCAGAGCAACTAACGAGGTTGTCTACTAGGGACATGGTTAAACCTTTCTGCACATTGAACAAGTTTAATTCCAAAATGTACTTTTAACAAAATGACACCTGAAAGTAAAACTCCTTACTGAGTATTAGTGAAGTTCTTGGCTATCTTGAACCCTTTACTTCTAAATCATCATCATTTCTGTCTTAAAGTATCGAGCAATACAAGAGCTGAATAAATCCTTTTACTTTCTCTTGAACTCTGAGCCAAACTTGACTGCAGGAGTTGTACTGGAACATCCAGACCTGGTCTAGGAGGACTGAGGACTATGTGTTTAATGTTGGCAGGATGGATGTGGTCTGACTTTACTACATCCTGTAAAAGCTTTCTGTCCTGCCGTCTCACTGGCTGGCGTTCAGCCTGTCCAAACAGGGTTTGCTCACCCTTCTGTCTAACCAGTGGTTCTCAACCTGGTCCTCTCAGGGCCTTCGCTCAGCGCTCCTCTTCTTGTTGAACCACATTTGTTCCTCTTACTGACTTCCACGACTTCCCATTAGTGCCGTCAAGTTCAACCACGTGCATGCTGAACAGAAAAGACAGATTTATTCTTTAGTGCTTTCCTGGTATACTCGGTCGAAAAGAGACACATGCCCTAAATCTCTACTTTAAGAATACTACTCTAAATAGTTTTCTGTTTAATAAAACCTACCGGAGCAACATTAGTCCAAAACTAATTCTGGCGTCGCTCCAGTGAAGGTTCAACGAGCAGTAAGGAGGATAAGAGGATAAGAGCCGGTCTCCATCTCCCACCACCAGAAACTCTCAAAGCTTGATCTCCTGTTTTGTGCCGTAAAGCAATCCAGCAGATCTCCTCAGTTATTGAACTGGAGAGGGAATCTGAAACGGCCGGGTTGCAGTCGGATTTCTCGGGCTCGTTTTTAATATCATTTACTTTGTTCTGACATTTTGGAGCCTAAAGCAATAAATGGGTTTCTGTCACTTTGCTGCACTGCAGTGTGCACTAGATTTAGACTCCTTAACTTGGGATGTTATTTGTATTGTCGCCGCTGCTGCTGACTGTGGCCTACTTTCCCTCCGCGGTCCTGATCCTAGGTGTACATATCCCTCATCCCCATCATCGGCGGCGTGCTGCTGGCCACGGCGACTGAGCTGTCCTTTGATGTGTTGGGCCTGGTCAGCGCCCTGGCCGCCACGCTCTGCTTCTCGCTGCAGAACATCTTCTCCAAGAAGGTAGGAAATCCTGACGAACACTGAAGGATTGTGGGGCATTTTAGCCGTTTGATAAAAGGCAACGTATTGGTGGAGCAAGGCACCGGCGCTGCCCGGGTCGGGGGTTTGATCCCCACCGGCGCTGTCCAGTCATGCTACTGTGATGAACACGTCCGTTTTAGTTTTGAAGACTGAAATTACTGAAATTTTAAAACGACTTAAAAAAAACAGTGATGAATTACAAATCTAAAACGAACCCAAAGTGACTACGTGGTTTACGGGGTCGTGTATGAAAATGAGAGAGCAACTGATTTAATTGAATCTATTATTTCTATTATATTTTCTCAGTGTGTTTAATGAATCAAACTGTGTAACTGATGTCCTTGATTAAAGATAACACCAATTTATTTAACCGGTATAATTCTATATTTGTTGTAAAGGAGCATTTTCACTCATCTTGAAGACGATGAACTTGTAGGCAATAGAAGAACGTTGTAACCAGCACAACTCGAGATACAGGGCTACACACGTAAACACGCCTTTCACAGCTTCATGTTCAACTGTCACACATATGTATGTCCTTGTATATATTTTTCACACTCTTTAAATCTCACGTCTATTTATTCTCTACATACGCTAAACCAGACGGTGCTGTGATCTCCTATTGGGGCTTCGAGGGGCCCTGACTGTTTAGGTTCATAAAGATGGATTGTTGCTATTTTAAAGGCACAGTCATAATGCAACTACGTATTAAACATCCAAAATTAACTTTTTGTTCACCTGCCAAGCGGTGATGAACTGAAAAGATTTACCTGCCAAGAGTAATGTGTTACCCGTCAGAATAAGAATCAGATGATGAAGAAAAACGCTGACTCACTTCTAGAACGGTTCAAGTTTGTAATTCATCATGAAGTGCAACAAAATTCAAATTCCGAGAGCATGTTTACTCACACACACACACACACACACACACACCACTGAAGTAAGAGTGTGTCACAGTTTGATATTAATCCCCAACTAACATCAGGCAGAGGAGCAACAGGAGGAAACGGTTGGAGAAGAGCAGTGTAGCAGGCAGCCAATCAGGAGCCTGTTTGATACAGTGTTAGTGTTTTCCTGCGGTTTGATTGGCTCACAGTCAGACAGCAAAGACCATTGAAATGTTAGCGTCTCCCAAGGTTAGCGATCAGTGGGCGGGTGCCTCTTGCTGATTGGTCGAGACAAACCAAAGACCCTGTACCTGCTGCTGCTTTAAAGGTGCTGCGGGACACGCGGATCCACCACCTGAGGCTGCTCAACATCCTGGGCTTCAACGCCGTGCTCTTCATGGTGCCTACCTGGGTTCTGGTGGACCTCTCGGTGTTCCTGGTGAACGGAGACCTGGTGAGTAGCGGGGCAAACGACCCAGACTGCACCGGGGCAGGAAACCAACTGTAGTAGGACAGGACCTTCAAACCATGATTACAGTTGGACTGGGGGCTGGTTATTGTATGGACAGGTTACATTACATTACATTACATTACAGTCATTTAGCAGACGCTTTTATCCAAAGCGACTTACAATAAGTGCATTCAACAAAGGTAGGTAAGAGAACTACTAGTCACCAGAAATCGTAAGTGCATTTCCTTCCTAAACAAGCAACTAAGAGCATAACTAGTGTTAATGTAAGAGTGCAAAGAGTTAGCAACCTACTTATCTTAAACAAATGAGACAAATAGAGAATCGAATAAAACAAGAGCTAAGATAAATAAGTGTATCCAAGAGCCAATAAACAAGAGCTCAGGCACATAAATGACGACAAGTAGTCAAGGCTAGGAGGAAGGGTCAGGGTTTCCTGAAGAGGAGGTTCATGCTGTCACTGATTTTCTACCTTTTGACACAGTTGAGATTTTTATATTACCAAGTCAATGATAGTAACTTGGGCTGTTGAAAGCCACAAGCCACTATTTACTCTACCAGAGGAAATGATCTTCTCAGAACAGGAACTCTGTTTGTTTGCCTGCGGCTGTTAGACTAGACAAACTTGGCTTGAGGCTGCCGGTAGTTTCTCTCCCTGACTGTCCTCACTGTGGTCCTCCCAGTCGGACGTGTCAGGCTGGACCGGTACCTTACTCCTGCTGCTGGTCAGCGGCTTCTGCAACTTCGCCCAGAACGTCATCGCCTTCAGCGTGCTCAACCTGGTCAGCCCGCTCAGCTACGCCGTCGCCAACGCCACCAAGAGGATCATGGTCATCAGCATCTCGTTGCTGATGCTGCGCAACCCCGTCTCCTCCACCAACATCCTGGGCATGATGACGGCCATAGTCGGGGTCTTCCTCTACAACAAGGTGAGTCGCCCTGACCGCCGGATGGTCGGAGGGATGGAGGGAAGGGAGGAGGGGGTAAAGGCAGGGAGGGCAAATTCCCTGAGATGGAGGGAGAGGCAGGGAAACGTTGAAATATTAGGGCAAGTACTTTCTGTTTCAAATCCTCCACCCCCCCTCAGACCCCGCCCCCTTCTCTGTAAATGGCCACTCATGACGTAGACGCTACGTGTCGCCAAGTACCGAGGGGAATCGAGGACGGCCTGTTAAAGAGTCATAAAACAGGGCCAGTGTCTTGCTTAACTTCCCCCCTACTGGCCAACCTCCAGTCTACAGTCGTAAATCATGTCCTGTTGTACCCTCTGTGTTTTGTAGAAAAGGCGCCGCTTCAGTTGCATTTTGAAAAAGCTGGTCGAAGCAAAATACACACTTAGTTTCAGTAGCGACCAGCTGCCACTGTCGGCCAACAGTACTGATGTCCAGCTGTCAGACGCTTGGCAGAAACTCCACAACCAGCCAGTGAGCTCCACACTGACGCGTCACGATCAGAGGAACGGCGACTACCTGCTTTTCTACTGCGACTATTTTCACTCTAGTTGTGGTTGTACAAGCCCCGCCTCTTGTCCTCAACACTCTGGGGTCTCCTAACAATTTGAACTGTTCCCGGTTTAAGTAAGCGCTAAAGAGACACTACCACCTGCCCATAGACCCTTTTAGCGCCTACGTCACGATGACGTCCCGGTGTTAGCTGGAGGCATCGCCTCACCTCAGCAGCAGAGTAAGAGGCTCCCGTTCACCGGAAATGTCGTCTTGCTGTGTTGTTGGATGCCAGAATCGAAGTAGAGGCTCCAACTTGACATTTTATCGTTTTATAAGATGTATACGCCCTCAGTTTCTCTTTACTATACACGCTTGGTTTCTCTATCAGGTCGGTGTAAATGTCTGGCCGTCCCACAGCAGGTCGTCCTGTCAGATCGTCGGGTCGGCCAGTCTGGTCCCGTTGGTTCATGTTAACTTGTTCCAGTAACACTCGCGGTCCTGGAGAGTGAGTGACCGTAAATATTCAGATATCGCGTTATTTTCTTCAGCCGTGTTAAAAACAAGCCAACGAAACTTGCTAGCCAGCGTTGTTGGCTAACGTGTTCCGGCCGGCTTCTGCCTCCACCTAAGCTCCGCCCCCCAAAAAAACGTCATCATGTTTACTAGCTGAAAAGGGCTCGATAGTCTCTTCCTCTCCCTGACTTTAGTATCGGTGTAGGTGGTGTGATGAAGCAGAACATAGATGTACCTTAACTTCCACACGGTCTCCTAAATCCATTTACCCCCCCCCCCCTCTGCCAACAGGCCAAGTACGACGCCAACAAGGAGAAGAAGCTGCTGCCCAGCACCAAGCAGGACCTGGTGTCCTTCGACAACCCGGGTCTGGAGAAGATCCAGGCCAACGGGTCAGTGCCTTTCTCCCACGGCTCGGAGCTTCAGCACAACTGGAACAACGTGCTGACCGACCACTTCCAGTACAGCCGGCAGGCCTACACGACGAACTACAGCGGCAACCACCAGTACGTGGTCTAGGCCAGGAGTCTCCATCCTGTCAGAGACATTGCTGTATGTAGCCACCCCCACCCCACCACCCCCACCACCCCCACCCCCCCACCCCCCCGGCAGCGCGTCCTCATAGCCCCCGCTCCACCAGACTGAAGGCAAGTGTTGTTTTTTGAGGGGGGAATGAGATGCGTTCGTCGTGAACAGGCCAGTGTCTTGACCTCTCCCACGCCCCTCCTCCTCTAAACGTCACTTTCTTACGGCTTTGCTGCATATCGTAGTTTATTTATTACTTTGGTACCGACCGTTTGAGCCCAGACAAAATGCGTATCAGGCGTTTTCAGGCATCCCGGTGGCAGATTAAGCCAGGTGATCTACAGGCAGCTAGGTGCCACAGTTTTGGGGGGCTGAGAGGAAATGGCGTGCACCTTTTTATTGTCTGGAAACGTCTGACTGCGTTTTGTTCTGCCAGAGATAGTGTTATTGGCTGTTTTCTGTTGGGTCAGAGGAGAGGATGTCAGCTGTAACTAATCACTGAGAGTCTGTCATGGTTCATTTTGTCCTGAACAAAACTTAGAAGGATATTTGGATTTCTAGTCGAGTCGTTTCTCTTCAGCAGGCACAGAAACCCTCCCAGAAAGAAACCGTCTACATTCTGTGAGCTTGGAAACAAAATAAAAGGTTCTCTGACCTTTTCATCAAAATCAAGTTGTCCACAAATTCATGATGTGGTGTTTTTGTTTTTTAAAGAACCTTTTGGGCTTTAATATTTAAAGACATAGGGAGTACGCACCAGTTTTGACAAATGGTTTGTCAAATGTTTAATATCTCCGAACTGCAGCCAGATAGAAGTTCATCACTCCACGTTTACAGTTTGTCCTTCGGCCTTTCGTAAGGCAGTTTGTTTGAGTTGGTCTCAGCCTGCAGGTGGAACCGGTTTGTTTCAGTAAGAAAGCTAACAATACTACAAGACGCAACGGGGAAAGGAAGTTGTAAATTGGTTTGTTGACTATCTTCTATGGAAGAGCTGTTATGAGGGCGAATCTGAGTTACTGAAAAAGTTACACTGAAGAAACAGTTACACTAAAAAAGTGTAACTTAAAATGTTTGCTTCCCCTTTAGCTGTAGCATGTAGAGCCCCCCCCCCCCCCCCCCCGGAAGTGCCTGGTGAAGAAAAACCACTGACTAAAAATGTAAACTCAACTCTTATTGGGGAGAATATCCACATGACTACAATTTGATGTTTCAGTCATACTTGCTATCAGTGAGTGTCTTTATCTGACACATTCATGAAAATGATTTTTTGGAAATGTACTTCGATCGATCACCTGGAGGCTTCAGGAAGTGGAGCTCAGGTCTTTGACTCGAGGCAGCGAGACGAGTCCTGTTGTCCAGAACAGTCCATGACCTGCATATGTTGCTGTCCCGGAAACAAAGAAAAAATAGATATCATGGTGTAAAAAAAAAAAAAAAAAAAGTCCAAATGTAAAGAATTTAACTGAGATTCACCAAAATAAAGCACCCTTGTTATGCGCTAGGATATCTGCACAGGACAAGGACGTTTGGTTTCATTTCTCTTGATGTTGATGGATTATGCTGTTATACACTAGTTAGAAATTAACTTTTTTGTTTTGTTTTGTTTTTTTAATCAGTTTAATCAGTATGTATATGTCTGACTATTTCATGAGTAATTCTGCATAGCTTCACCTTCTGGGGGGGGGGGGGGGGGGGGGGGTCGTCTCTCCTGTCAGATGATTTTAGGCCTTTACAGTGAACCAAAGCTGCTCTGTATCGCTGGGTTGTTCAGCCGAGGCCCTCCACCCACGTTTTCACATCACCGATCAACTCAATTAGTTCTGCAGATTGAACTGTGACTGTCTTCCCAGTGTCTTTGTAGAGTCCTGGTGTTTGATTTAAAGTCCAGACACAATCAGGTGTAACATTAGTATCAACCCGAGCATGAAATCATCGGTATAGTTTGTGCATTTAAAGAGTCAGCTCTGAGGACTGGATGCCTGATTGTTATTATTGATTATACTGTTAACAAAGTTGGTAGCCTCGAGCGTTACCACAGAACACTGTGTTGATCTCATCCCTGTCAGAAGTGTATTAATGACAAGTTATACTGCTTGAAGAATTGTACTAACACATACTAAGCCTCTGCATATCACGCTGCAGCAATATCAAGTACGATTCAGGTTTCAAGACTGTACTTTGTTATCTGTCTTATATAAAAGTTGTTTCTACACACATCTTTTTTTTTTGTGTGATCAGTATGAGTGTTGAATGGTCCATTAGACGTTTGAGGATGAGCCAGAGAGGAGGGAGGGGCTATCCTCGACTCGGTGGGCTTCTCAGCATCATAGCATCTATAATCCTCTTTATTCCATTCAAGTCAATGGAACAAATCGGATTGTTCCAGGAAACCCAGACCCGTTGTTTCCACCGGCCAAATCTGAAGCTGTGGCTGCTTGTCCACAATATCAGCTGCTCTGGTTGCTGCCCAAAATACCAAGAGGTCCTGTTCTGTTCTACCATCTGGTTGGCTGGGAAGACGCTGCAAGTGGCAGGTCGGTTTTGGGATGCACTGGTTACTGTAGCTGGTGGCCGGGCTTCCGGACTGGACTGGACTGAACTGGACTGAACTGGACTGAACTGAACTGTGTCTCGAACCTTGGCATCCACGCTTCTCACGACTACATGCCTGAAGACTTTAGTGGCACTGTAAGAGAATTCAGCCCCCCAACAGGAAAAGAACCCCGACAGGAATCAGCCAGTAGTTCTGGTTCCTCCTTGTTCAGCCAATCCTGGCCGTTGGTGTTGCGCAACATCGCACGTGACTCCCCACGTGCCCGCAATTACATCATCTTGACCACATGAACTCCATCGCATCCATTTCCGCATGAAGCATGAACCAGGTGTAAGGATGGGCTGGATACATTTACACTACGATAATGTTTTATTTTTCTTAACATATCTGATGTCTGATATGGAATTGATTCTTGCGGGATTTTTCTGTTTCTGTTTATTTCAACTGTATTTTCCAGATGAATCAGGTCTTATGCAGGGAGATATTTTAGGACCTATACGAGGTTTTACTGATACAACAAATCACGTTTCAGCCAGTTTGATCATCACACTGTCCGGTACCACCGTTCGTATGTTTTAATGTCTACCATTTGTTCCATGTCGTTCCTCATGTTGCCAAACGGGGAAAAAAAGAAGCGGTGATCTTTCTGTGGCCGATGAACCGCAGGATGGACGCAGATTGAAATCTGCTGTGTATTTAATTTAATGTCATCTGGTGTTTGCTGTGTGTACAGAAACTGGCAGCACTCAGAAACTGTCTTTGGGTCTGGATAGATGTGGGATGTTGCTCTTAACTGGAATGTAAATGTTGGGGGGGGGGGGCGCTGCTTTGTAAAAGTTGTACAAATTCAATTTTGTGTGTTTGAAGAATCTTGAGAGACAGAATTTTTACTGAACCGATGTTTCTAAATTTTTATTTATGGCGTCAAGGTACAAAAACATTGTACAGAGGTGCAGCCATGCACGGTCTCGTCCGCTTATGTTTAGTAAACGCTATTTTTAAATGTCGGGGAAAGAATAAATGCATTGTGGAATACTGATCATGTTGAACTGGTTTTGTGAACTGATTCTCTCATTCAGGGTTAGGGGTTCAGTGTCTTGCTCAAAGGCACTTTGACAGGACATAACGGTGTTGATGGAAACATTTGCGGTTCAAATCACATTTTGAATTTTACAGAAAGTCATCCTCAATTAATATAATAGTTTGATTTGATTTTGAGGTGATTTGATGAAGGATTATTAAACATTAGGGTTCAAAGCCAAACCAGTTTCAACTCGTCCTGCCCTCAAGCTGAAGAACCGTCTGAGTCATAAAACAGAAATGACCCTGCCAGGAGATTTTCAACCCTGCAACCAAACAAGTTATTTCAAGCAGCTTCACGCTCTTGCGCAAATGAACATTATTTACTCAGCTTCTCTAGCAAAACGTCTTAAAAACTTAAAAACTGCCATGAGTCGTCGGTTACCCTCCGTTCAGTTCCTGATCTCCAGGAGGACGAAGCTCCTGAGGTCAGCAGCTTGAAACTAACATCAGTCCATCTTCAAGAGTTAGAAAGAATTTCCTGAATACGTCATGTTTGTTTTACAAGCAACGTCCACATGGAGCGTAGACGAACCCTTAGCCAGTAACAATCCTAGCCCTCGTCAACAGAAACCTGCATTGCAATTGGAAAAAGTTGACTTTCTAAACCCAAGCAGTGCATCTTGCTTTGAGGGAGGAAAGAAGAACTGAGCTTCACAGAAGGGAAGAAGAGAACGTCCTGTAGATGGCGCTCACTCACTGCCCTCTTTCTGCTTTTGGAGGAAAGGCGGCGGTCTCGGTGAAGTCCTTCCTCTGCACACTGCTACAGGACGGACGGTATGTACGAGCATGATGGAAGTGTTCTGGTAAGGCACCCAAACAAAGTGCATCCTGGCAGCCTGTTGCCCTGCTGGCAGGATTACTGCTCGCTAACACAAACAAGACCAGACCTGTTCAGTATTTCATCCCATAACCACAACAAGCCAGACACAGAATGATACTGGTGAAATAGAAAACATGGACAGTGAATTATTACCAAGAGAACGATTTCTCTGATCATCACAACACAAATGACTTGACTTTATTTCATACCAATGCAGGCAGCGTCTTAATATTCATTATAAGAACTAGATCGCTCTTTACAGTCCAGAGTTGATTTCATAGAGTCCAAAGAGATGCAACTCTCTGTGAAGCTGGAATAGTTGATCAGGCCTGTAGTCAAGACCACCTCAGTCCAGTCTAAGTCACTTACAAGACCAGGTCCAGTCGAGTTCCGGTGATGACCAGGTCAGGACCAAACTAGGCAGTCAAGTCTATTTGTAAAGCCCTTAATCACGGTTACAGTCTCAAAGGGCTTCACAACGCCACAGGATGAAAACAAGCTTGGACCCTCTCAGAGGAACAACAGCGTACAGATGTAGAGATGTAGGGCCACCTACAGGACCTCTGTACTAGACCCTTCACAGAGAGTTGTACCTCATGGTCACAGCTCTCCTTCTGGTTGCTCGAGTCTTTTCACAGTCTAGACATTCATAAAATCTCACCCAAGTCCCCATAAGTCCATTCATTTCCTGTAGAGCTGAGCGATGTGCGGACGCTCAACAAGCTTGTCGGCAGAGAAGAGGTTCGACATGGCTGACCTGTTCATGGTCATCGGCCCTCAACGGCCAATCAGATTCCTGCACTTCCCTGATTCCCTTTGTGATTTAGGTCCATGAACAATAGTTCCTGCTGGCAAGTGCAAAACGGATGCAAAGTTGATTCCAACCATTCAAAGCTTTGCAGTTCTCCACAACTTTTATTTTGAAAGTCTACAGGAATAAAAGTCGTTGGGGTCGATGATGGTGGAAATAATTTAACTGGAGGTCAAATATATTTTACATGATGTTAACATAGCCTATCAAACTACATGGCCTAATATCAAGCAACTGGAGCCTCTTGCCCCGCCCACAGTCCGCCTGCCGCTCACAGTGTGAACCAGCAGTGAGGCGTTCACAGTTTCACAGGCGCGTCTGGAGGTTTCAGCGCTTTACGTCTGGTGGAGGCTCTCCGTGTCGCAGGGTGTGAATTTGACGGTGGCCGGCAGCTGAGTGATGATGTTGGTGTTGCACAGCAGCTGGCTGAACACGTGGCCGCCCCCCAGGATCTCGGGGTACAACAGGTTCCTCTGCGGCATGCGTGGGGAGTTTCTTTTGCGAGGAGCTCTTCTGGACAAACTCAATATCCGTCGAAACAGAGACCTTCTCAGGAGGATGTATATCCAGGGGTCGAGGATGGGGTTGACGGAGGCTATCCGGATGGCTGCCAGATCAGCTTTGTAGTCGTATTCCTGCGTCATCTGGTTGGCAAACACGCGCACCTGAAACAGAAGAGCAAGTTACAACGGGGCGCCTGTTTGTCCACAAGGGTGAAATAAAAATGTCCTATACAAGTGTACTATACAAATGTCACAGTAAAACTAATAGTTCCTAAAGTAATATTAGCGAGGTACCACAGGACAGTAAGGTCACTATAAACTAGTCCCTATAGGAATATTAGTGATTTTTCATATTCATGTCTCAGTATTTCAAAACATACATGACAGCATCATCCAACATGTGTTTCTTTTATGAAAAGTCAATATAGTTGCATGACTTCAACAGTATTTCAGAATGAGTTTTAGTCTACTCTTCTTTTATCTTTTCTTTTCAGAACGAATTGCTATTTGATATCACTGAAGGTTTGAATAAAAATGAGTTTAAAAACACATAGTTGTGATGGAGTCCAAACCCCTTTCACCCTAATGTTAGCATGCATGACCACGTCAAGTTCTGTTAACCATCACTCATAATATGAATATGTCTATAATATGATACAGTACTCTGCAGAAGTCTTCAGCACTTGTAAAATAATTCTGTAAAGCAAAGATGCTTTCAGAAATAATGAAATCAATACTATAAAGAGCAGCAATATAAAACAAAAATTAAATAATTAAAAAAATAAGACAATTTATATTACAAACAAGAGTGCCTAAGACTTTTGCACAGTAGTCTACTGTAAATATATACACTCACCTGTGAACACATCAATATTAATACTAACACAAATAGGCATTTCCCTTAGCAGCTACTTTGTTTAGTTACTGTATATATCCCATAATATCATGAATAAATGTTTGAACATGTATTAGTCTGTTGCCCCAAAACAAAACTCTCATGGAAACAACAACTACACCTCCTCTGAACCAGTTAGAGTTTCTCCATTAAACCGTCTTACCACTAACGGGGCTGAACAGGCCAGAACCACGGCGGAGGTTGTCACCAGCACCGCCATCATCTGGGTCTCTGCGGCCGAGGACAGCGCCCTCCACCGCTCCCGGACGCTGGCTCTGGTGACCGGCCGCTGGACGGTCCTCTGGCGCATCAGCAGCAGAGTCCCGCACACCGCCAGGTTCAGCACGATGGTGCCCAGGATCAGCAGCAGGCTCACCGCGCCGTACAGGAGGGAGTAGGCGGCGGCCGGCGGCTCCCGCGTCCTCCAGTCGACGAAGCACCAGGTGAGGGACGGCTGCAGCTCACTCCGCGCCATGCCCATCATCGGCAGGCAGCAGAAGAAGATGTTACTGATGTAAATACTCAGCAGAAACTTTTGCGCAAAGCGTCGGTCCACTCCCCACCTCTGGTAGGTGTACGGGCAGCATATGGCCAGGTAGCGCTCAGCGGACATGGCGCATATGATGCTCAGCCCCGCCACTCCGAAAAACAGCAGCAAAAACGAGAGAAACTCGCAGAGATGCTCGTCCTCCAGCACCTGGTGGTCCAGGTAGTTGGCTATGGTGAGCGGGCTGGCCAGGCAGGTGCCCAGCAGGTCCGTGACCGCCAGACCGCAGACCAAAGTGTAGAAAGCGGACGATTTCCGCTCTTGCCTTGATATTGAAAGAACGACTATCGCGATTAAATTCCCGACGGCCCCGCCAGCAAACATGAAGATCGGTAGAGCGATTGATTTCTTGACATCCGCCGCTTGAGAGGGCTGGATCTGCGTCTCGTTTAAAGGAACAGGCCCGTGCGTAAAATTCGCGTTTTCCATGAATTCGTATTTCTGGTCACTGCGCTGTTTGCTTTGGTTACTTTCTGACTTCAGAGTCTATTCCCTCCTGAAAACCAGAACCGCATCTTCTCTGACAGTCTCATATCTTTCCAACAGTCCGTAAGTCGGTAACCGCAGAGCCCGTTACGCACCTTGAGCACCGAGTCGAGGGTCTTGATAAACAATATCCGCCTGGACACACGGGGCCGTTTAGGATGGATCCTCCGAGATGGAGGAAGGAAAGTATTTTATTTCCCTTTCGTGTCTCATCATCAAGTGTTCGCGTCACCAAAGCCGTGCGTAATCTTTGTGGTCGGGAGGTCAACTTCTACGAGGCTGTTGAGAAAAGATAGAGCTCTCACTCTCATTCACTCACACACACCACACACACACACACACACACACACACACACACACACACACACACACACGCGCTCTCGATGCTTCTGGTGAACAGCCATACCAACACCATTTTTTTTACCCAAATGAAAATGACTCATATTTGGATGTTCTTCTTTCTGACATCAAACACATTGAACCTCCTGGTATGTGGCAGATGAAATGTGGTATGACTCAAATGTTTCTCTCTATTTTTGTTTTGAGTCTGAACACAACAGCTTGAAAACTGACAGGGATTCAGGTCCAGATTCACTAAAGGTTTGTACAGGGAAGACTCTTCACTATATGAACAAACCAGAAAGTCTTGCTATTCACTAACCATGCTGCCTCACTTGGTCATGCACATGGAAATTCTATTATATTATTTTGCCAACACAAACACAATAGTTACTATTAGGCGACCTCGACAGGCAGTTTGTCCAATCAGAATGGCTGCTGTCATCATGTGAGAGCATCACCAGCAGGTCAGGAAGCAGGGAGACGGTTTCCATCCTAGAAACTGAGATACTAGACTAGAAAACTATAAACAGATCTGTGATCAGATCAGAGAACGCTGCAAGTAGAAAGGGGTTCTGGGACACGGGGGTGCAGCCTTTGTGGAGGTGGTGGAGGCTCGTCCGTCTTTTTGAGGACTTTTTTTGTGTATGAAACTGCGCTCTTTGCTCAACTGAGACGTACGGAAACGTGCAATCTTAGTGATCCTCAATGTTTTGCTCAAGGACACTTCAGCAGGGTGGATGTTTGCAGACGGAGGAGGCTTGAACTCGGCTGCTTTCAGCTGAAGGAGGGTCTCCCTGCTCAGTACGACCCCCCTGCAGCCCGAGGGGTGAGAAAACACTGGCACTGATCAGACGGGCTTGTGGAACAGAGTCACTACTGATATATGCCAGTGCACGAGGCGAGGCAAAAAGCCAGTGGCGAGACCCGGGAAGTTGTTGCAGTTGGTATTTTCCCAGTGACAAGCCAGTGTATCCAAAGCACGGTCCAGAGCTCCGTCCCAAACACAGATGACTGTAAATGGTTGTGAGAAAGTCGCCTGATGGATGGAGAGAACACAGTGCACTCAGCCACTCTGACTGTCCTCCATCACACATGCATTACAGGATGACTAATGTTTACAGTGAGGGGTCTCTGTCTGCAGCCGGCCTCCCGGGACAGAACAACACCTCCGCCTGCTGCAGACCAAAGCAGCTCAGACCTCATAAACACCAACAAAGCACTTAAGCGACGCCAAACGCCAACTGGATTGTTGAGGTGAGAGATGAGGGTTTGTGGTGAATCATGGGACATACGAGCTGTTACGGCCCGTTTTATGGTCTTTTCTTGCATGTCGTGAAGGTAATTGTTGGAAATGCACTTAAAATGTTTAATCTTTGTCTATGATCGCTGTACTAGACTGGTACTAGACTGTACTAGACTGCGGTTGGTATTGTGGTTGCAAAACCGGAACTTGCCCCTAGAAGGTTACAAGCTCTTCTCTTATCCTAACCCTTCACCCGTCTTACCCTAACCCATACCTTAACCCTTCACCCGTCTTACCCTAACCCATACCTTAACCCTTCACCCGTCTTACCCTAACCCATACCTTAACCCTTCACCCGTCTTACCCTAACCCATACCTTAACCCTTCACCCGTCTTACCCTAACCCATACCTTAACCCTTCACCCGTCTTACCCTAACCCCAAATAGTCATAAAAAGTTTTTTTTGTAATTAAATAATTCTTAATTATTATTAGTTTTTTTTAAAGTTTTTTTATTTAAATTTAAATTATTTTTTTTATTGTATGTATTAAAGTATCCATTCACTAATTATTTATTTGTTTATTTATTAAGTTATTTATTAATTTATTTGGAGAAAAATCCATATTGGCAAAGATATTGTCAGAAAGGAGCGAAAAAGTGACTGATAGTGCAAGTAAGATGTCCAACATGGAAGAAAATGGTGAAGCCAAAAGAGAGGAAGAATAAAGCATCAGAGAAAATAGAGTAGAATTAGAATCAGAATAGAAATATGGATAGGAGTTATGAGAGGAGCGAGGCGGGGGTGAAAGGAGTTGTGAAAATACAAGGGAAATACAACTCTTCTGTCCAGGAAGTGAGTCAGGAGGATTTCCTGGGTCTCCGACAGCGACCCCAGGGGGACCTCTGAAAACAAGCTAGTGACTCACCACTATCAGACCATCCCAGCTGGAAACAGTCCGACCACACGAGGATCCGGCGGCCATGCATTTGATTCAGGGTTTTATTGCTTTACTACTTTGTGCAGACCGGAGTTTTACTTCTACAAAAAAAGGTTTTGAGGCAGAAATAAACCTCAGTGGGCGGAGCCAAAGCACAGCAGGGCCTCCATCTCATTCCCCCTCTCCCATAGTATCACATTTTTCTCCTCAGCTGTTATTTATTTCCCAGCTACTCCTCTTTCCTCCGTGAGCATTCAAGCTCATTCAAGGGTCACGTTTGTTGCGTCTATCATCGGAGTGCCGTGACCTCTGACCCTTGAGCTCCTGTCTGTCGGTTGCTTGCAATGTGGGTGATCTAGGAGTTGAAGCTTATTGTGCTGTAGTAGTACTCACTGTAAATCACTCTGACGACGTGTAGGTCCCTGCTCACGTTAAGCTGCACGCTGCGCTAATATCTCACGGGAATAACTCCTGTCACATTCCTACACTTACTGGAAGTTATGGGCTGAGACGTGACGCAGTTCATGGTGAAGATGTATGTCCCGTCCCGGAGGAGGGAGCTTCCCACAGCCCACCTCTCTCTGGGACCGGTACCCTGAGTTCTCCAGTACTTATCTGGTGTAACTCACAGAGTGATACATCTGTGGAGTCAGAGACATTTGAGATCTTTGTTTTCTTTATATAGTCTCCATCTTTGTCCCTCAGCCTCACTGTGGTGTTCTTCACTGTGGTGTTCCTCACTGTGGTGTTCCTCACTGTGGTGTCCTTCACTGTAGTGTTCTTCACTGTGGTGTCCTTCACTGTGGTGTTCCTCACTGTAGTGTTCTTCACTGTGGTGTCCTTCACTGTGGTGTTCCTCACTGTAGTGTTCTTCACTGTGGTGTCCTTCACTGTGGTGTTCCTCACTGTGGTGTTCTTCACTGTGGTGTTCTTCACTGTGGTGTCCCTCACTGTGGTGTTCTTCACTGTAGTGTTCTTCACTGTGGTGTTCCTCACTGTGGTGTTCTTCACTGTAGTGTTCCGTGTTCCTCACTGTGGTGTTCTTCACTGTGGTGTTCCTCACTGTGGTGTTCCTCACTGTGGTGTCCTTCACTGTAGTGTTCCTCACTGTGGTGTTCTTCACTGTGGTGTTCTTCACTGTGGTGTCCTTCACTGTGGTGTTCTTCACTGTGGTGTTCTTCACTGTGGTGTTCTTCACTGTGGTGTTCCTCACTGTGGTGTTCTTCACTGTAGTGTTCTTCACTGTGGTGTTCCTCACTGTGGTGTCCCTCACTGTGGTGTCCTTCACTGTGGTGTTCCTCACTGTGGTGTTCCTCACTGTGGTGTTCTTCACTGTGGTGTTCCTCACTGTGGTGTTCTTCACTGTGGTGTCCTTCACTGTGGCGTTCTTCACTGTAGTGTTCCTCACTGTGGTGTCCTTCACTGTGGTGTTCTTCACTGTGGTGTTCCTCACTGTGGTGTTCTTCACTGTAGTGTTCCTCACTGCTCTCCCCAGAGATCACCTGTCAATCAACCAGTGAGTCCAGTACTGTGACGCAGTACCAGCCGTGTTGCTCTGTACTGTCTGTGACTGTATGAATGTAAACTGTATAAAGGAACACAAAATAAAATAAACCCGTCAGCTTTGTTTGGAGATCAGACTGACGGGTTTGTTCAGCAGAAAGAGTAAGCGTACAGGACGGACACGGACACGTCGCTGTTATGGGGATTGAACCTGTGACCTTCCAGTTACAGAGCAGCCTCTCTAACCATCAGGCTGCTGCTATGTGAGGGTGAGCTGGTTCAGTTCTGGTCTGTCAGCAGCAGAAGAGCCCAAACATCCGTCTGTCGGGCCGAAACTGAACACAGACCTGATGGATGATCCTGATGTTTCTGTCCTGCTCTCGTTAGCTAGCTCACTGTTCTCTATGCTCAAATGTGATTTTATTGTTTATGTCAACTGCAGGCCACCGTACCTGAACACACACGCGCACACCTCCTGTGTGTGTGTGTGTGTGTGTAGGAGGAGATACAGCACATCACCCCGTACCGCATTCGTTAACATGGGAGTGGAAGTGAAGCGCAGCAGTGTACGGGGGTACCAATGTTGCTGCCGCTCCTACTGGTCACCAGTAGAGGTCAGTAAAGGTCATAGATTACTTACTGCACCTTTAATCAGCCATTTTTCTTATTAGATGTTATTAAACTAAATCAGAGTGGATGAATACTGAACACTGTGACATTCCTCTGGACACTTTGGGACAAACCTTCTGGGCCAAACGAGGCCTGCGTGCCTCACCTTGGACACCCTGGTGTATACAGTGTTATGTCTTTCCATTTAAGGCTGCGTTTCTGTTCGCAGGGCCTTTGGCATCTAGCCACGCTGTATGCTACCGGCCACCTCGTTCACCCTTGGTATTTTTATGGTTCTTTGACAAGAGGATCTGGAACTCCTTCAGAGTTAGTCGGCTGTTAGGGTTAGGGTGTGGAAAGTGTTTGTTTGTGTTGTGTACATGCAAACATATTCCTTTATAATCAACTGAATCACGCTAATAACTACAACGAAGGTACAGGAATGTGTCTGGGTGTGATTGGTGCAGAGGCACAGCTGATGTAGTAACACACTTAATGACACAAGGACAACAGCAGCTCAGACCCCCTGTGGACGCTGAACCAGGGGCGGAGCTAGGAATTAGGTGACTCTCAGCCCCCCCGCCACCACACAAACATCGACGTCTACTCCTCCACACATTCAATTCCTGATCAATTACTGGACACGACCCTAACTGAAATGGTTTTGGGCGCTAGTGATAACCGGCTGCCATAACCAAACTTTAACCATCATCACCTGTTCAAAGACTTAGTTTTGTTTTAGTCTGTTGAGACAATTTCAATTCCGGCTTGCTCCAGTTTGTGTCAGATCGCACAACAAGCTGCTGTATCATATTTATGAGAGAGTTTTATTTGTGTGCAGTTTAGTCGATTTCAACCAAACCCTGTTTCAAGACCAAATAATAAAAGTATGACATAGTTCAATAGGCATTTTAGTCCAGACAGTTTAGGGGCCCTGGGTATCCAGGACCCTCCCCCTATGAACTACACATCACTCTACACACACACCATACAGTCAATTAAAACAAATCTTTACCGAAATAAAAAATTGACATCACAAAATGTTTGTCAAAATATATAATGTTAACCATGCACTCCTTTTTTTCATAGCAATCTTATTTTGAAAGCCAACAAGTTGACAAAGGCAGCGTCTAAACTCAAGAGATGCTTGTTCATGACGGCGGATGTGAGAAACAGATCAATCAGATCAACAAGCTGGAGAACAGCCAACCTGTCTGATGAAGACTGAATCATCTCTCTTAAAAATGAATGCGTCACTTTACAGTTCCTGCATCCCATTACATAACATTACATTTCACATTGGAGACATTTAGTGATGTGCAATGAGTAGAATAAGATCCAGTTCCAGATCAGCAACATTACACAGGTTCATAAATATGTTCATTTTTGTTTTTTTTAAAGTGCAGAAAATGTGTCCAGTCCTGATGAAGCTACAATCTGAGGCTTCATAAGGAATCATAAGGAATCAAGGTCTGGAGGTCAAGGGTCAGAGGTCAGGTCAGAAGTTGATGTGACGGGTAAAAAGATGAGATCCAGGGACAAAAAGTGTGAGATTATTTTTTTTTGAATGTGAAGACGGAGCGTTGTAATAGGAAAATGAAAGTTCAAGACAAAAGCATGTTGGAGGAAGTAGAGGAGGGAGGTGTGTGTGTGTGTGTGTGTGTGTGGGGGGGGGGGGTTATGACGTCTTGAAGAAATGAGTTTTCAATATCAGTGTTGGAAAATGTGACCCTGACCGTTATCTTCCGCTGCTTATTAAAAAGAAAACCCGAAACCCCGTCAGTTCTCGAATGATGCCGCTAATCCAAAAGGCCTCTTCCTCTGTTTGACGTTTTCCACAGATCAGCTAGTACAGCGGATTAGCGTCTGGTATTTCATGTCCTCAGGTTACCAACGTCTTTGTGCCTCTGCCATCTGAACTACATACTCTGGCTTTTCTGTATTATTATATTTTTGAAAGACTCTCTCTCATTTAGAGGAGCTTTTGAGGAAAGCCTCGTTAATCCAAACTAAAACTCTCTTCCTGCTGCTGGGGGTTCGTACGCTTTCCTGAGAAAAGGGTGTTTCTGCATCAGAGGAGCCTCTCTCTCTGCTAATATTAATTTATTAATATTACTCACCATCTTGTGTTTAGTGTGATAAACATTTACTCTAGAAAGTGTCATGCAGGCCTTTTTAAGTGCTTGGTTCGAGAGGCTGCACGGCAGGTTTCCTTTCACTTTTAGTTGCAGTATTTTTGGCAGCGGTGGTGTTTTTAGATGTAAAGATAGAGGCTCAGTACAGACAAACAATACATCATAATTATTCACATAGATACTTAAAGTTGCCTAACTTAAAGTTGAGCAAAATTCTTCCAAAATTCATTTTTTATCCTGCACATGAACAAAAAGAAAACTAAAATCTATCTATGATCTTTCCCAGGCAATGCAAAAAGCCCGAGAGGTCAGAGTTCACTATGATAATGTTGTTACAGACCATGTTGAGCCATCCCCATTATTCAGTGCTTGCACTGCTGGATTGCAACCCAGGTGGGTTATCCCCCGGGTGGGTTATCCCCCGGGTGGGTTATCTCCCGGGTGGGTTATCTCCCGGGTGGGTTATCCCCCGGGTGGGTTATCCCCCGGGTGGGTTATCCCCCAGGTGGGTTATCTCCTAGGTGGGTATGCATGTTCTCCCTGTGCTCACGTGGGTCTCCTCCTGTAAAGAACCCCATCTAAAAACATGCAACACCGCTGTCCCTGACCAAGATGGCGACGTACACCTGGACGTGGTCCCCGCTGGTGCTGGCTCCTCCTGACTGTCCTGGAGGAAGGTCGGCGGCGATGGGAAAAAGCAGAGGAATCATTCAACTCAGACACTCTACCTGCATGTGTGTGTGTGTTGTGTTCGGCGGCCTCTTCCCCCCTTGCATGTGTTGTGTGTGTTGGTGCATGTGTGTTTGCACCACCGAAATAGCAAATAAAGTCTAATCTTAATCTTATCTTAATCTTATTCAGTAGCATGTGGATGTTTCTTTTGCTGTTAGCTATCCGACTAGCTAGCAATGCTAGCAAAGACGATAGTTAGCTTACAACATAGCTTTAGTTCAGATTTGATTTATCGGCTTTGGTCCGGGGGTCCGGGGGTCCGGCGGTCCGGCGGTCCGGCGGTCCGGCGGTCCGGGGGTCCGGGGGTCCGGCGGTCCGGGGGTCCGGCGGTCCGGCGGTCCGGGGGTCCGGGGGTCCGGCGGTCCGGGGGTCCGGCGGTCCGGGGGTCCGGGGGTCCGGGGGTCCGGGGGTCCGGGGGTCCGGCGGTCCGGGGGTCCGGCGGTCCGGCGGTCCGGCGGTCCGGCGGTCCGGGGGTCCGGGGGTCCGGCGGTCCGGGGGTCCGGCGGTCCGGCGGTCCGGGGGTCCGGCGGTCCGGCGGTCCGGCGGTCCGGGGGTCTGGGGGTCCGGGGGTCCGGCGGTCCGGGGGTCCGGGGGTCCGGGGGTCCGGCGGTCCGGGGGTCCGGGGGTCCGGGGGTCCGGGGGTCCGGGGGTCCGGGGGTCCGGCGGTCCGGGGGTCCGGGGGTCCTCTTCTCTGCTGTGCCGAGCTGCTTTGTCACTCTTGGCCACCATGCAGCTCCTGGACGTTCAGCTCAGTGGTGGTGGTCTTTACTACACTGACCTGAATTGATGAGAAACTGAACTACAGAAACACATTAGTCACGCACTATCAATTCAAGACCGAAGATTTAAGACATCACAGCCTGTTGGTGTCAGCAGAAGATAAAGTTTGGTGCGACAATCAGCGGCACTTTAAAATCAAATCAAACACATAAACCATAAAGTGCAACGTGCTGTTTCAGATCAATACCACATTTATAGCACTTTACTTGAAGTGCTCATAAGGCATTATAAAGCATCAAAAGTGCATTTTAAACATATTGTGAGTGTATGATAATTATTAGAATGATATAATAAAATTGAACAATTTATAGGAATGCTGAGTAATCTGATATGAAGTTATAATATAATGTTAATATAATGTTCTGATGTTTGTCTGATGACGTCCATGGATGCCTCTAATGGATTTATCAGATGCCCTTCAGGTTAAGTTATATTGTTGTTATATTAAACTGGTGAGGTGGTTATGGGAGAATAAACCAGAACTGACAGGGGAGGCTGCTGCTTCTCAGCCACTCTTCTCTCTTGCTGTGTGGCGGTCAAGGATCTTGATTTGTTGGCAGCCAGTCAGATTTAATTCAACGGTTATTTTAAGAAAAGACCCCCCCCCCCCCCACCCCCCCAGGGAAAGCACCACTTACTGGCTAACCTCAATATCAGACCACTTCAGTCCTCTCCAAGCGTTCCCATGCCTCCCAGAGGATGTTAATGTATCACCAGTGAATCTCCTGCTTGACCTTTGACCGCCCAGTGCCATGCGGCTGGAGGACAGGGCTTCCAGTAGGGGAACGTTCCCAGCAGGTGAGGTGGATTAAGCGTTTTCTCCTGACGTTTTCAGATCGGAAACCTCTTGAGCGATGGCTCACCGTGCCTTTTCCTCAAGCTGCTGATTTAGCACCTTTTATTTTCAGGTTGTTTCTGAGCCTGCGACGCTGCCAGCATGTCTACCTTGTGTTTTATTCCTCACAGGCCTCATCAGGCGCCACATCGTCATGGAGACAGACCCAGAAGCGTCGGCCCCAGCTGGGATCCGTCCGGCCCCGGGCCAGGCGGCCCTCAGGACCTGGCGGCCCTCCAGCAGAAGAGGTAAGCTGCTGCCTGTCAGGGTCGGGGGGTTTACTTCAAAGCTCCCATATTACAGGAGTTGAAAATGTCCTCGATTTATGTGCACATATGATCTAAGATGTTAAATTTAGATTTTGTTTTAGTGGGTAATTTAATGTTATTGCATTTTCCAGGCAGTTTCAGACCAACTCCAGTAAACGCATCACAACTGGACTTGATCCCGATTGGCTCCCTCATAAAGACAGTTTGGAGCGCTTGCACTCAGCAGGTTGACCAATCAGAGTCCAGCCTTGTGACTGCTCAGATTACTTTGCAATGTTTGACGTATAACAGAACAGAAGAAATGTAAAATTACAAGGATTGCATACAAACAAAAATGTTCTTCTGTGCCACGGAGAACAAACAGAGTTTCTCGCTTTCACTTCAAAAGTATTCCCAGAAGTAAAAGTACCTGTAGTCAGAACACATTCTTGTTTTAGGTGAGGTGATGGAGAACAGTTATGTTTTAGTTTTTTCGAACAGTGAAAGAGATTTTGCACCAAACCTCTTCACATAATGACTCGGTGTGTCTCTGAAGACTTGTGGTGAAATATTTCCTCTGCTGGGATCAGAGTCGAGTCCCTAGCAGCCTCTTCCAGGTCAGACGGTCCAGCTCTGGTCTCACCATCCTGCACCACTGATACTTTGTGCCAGAGACACTTTTGTTGACGTTCTCTCATTTCATTATACAGTAGCATCTTACTGGAAAACCTTTCGGGCTCTTCCAGCCTCTAAAGCTTTCATGTGAAGTGGATCCATGTCTGTTTAGATGTATCTGATCTGGAGAAGAGCATCGCATCGCTCCAAATAAAACACCTTTCAGGTATTTCCATTTTCAAGAACAATTGTTTTGGGACGACGTCGGAGAAGCCGTCAAAATGTTATATAATCTCTTTACAAACCTCTCTGGCATGTTAACGATTAACCAGCGAGACCAATGATCTTTTTTATAGGAATTTCATTACTTTGGAAGAGTCTGAATTCCATGCCTATAAAAATACCAAGGATCCTGCAGTAGTCATACTTTCAAAATAAAACAGGGGCCAAGGATTGTCAGAGCTTCATCTCTTTGGGATCCTGTGGTGTAGGGAGGCGATGAAACAGAACCAAGAGAAAGCAAAGACAAATTTGTACAAGTGACATGAAAAAAAACCAGGGGAGAGAAACCCTCATCAGCCGGGAACAGATATGTGGAGGATACAGGTCACCTCCAGCCTGACTCTGAATCAGTAGATCTCATTTTATTGAAATAAATTCAATGTAGGACAACGCTAAACGTCTGCACCATTCATCACTACCCTCTTAGAAGTATTGCTAGGATGTTTTTTATCTGTAGGTGTACAGGAAGTAGTTTGATGGTGCAAAGTAAGGGTGTATTCAGAGTTTGTGCTTATTTCAGGAAATGGTGGTTGTGTGCACGTGATCAACACACGACACAATAGCGGATGAAAGCCGTTAAGCTGTTATGCTGTTAAAAACACAACCTTTGTCACAACAACACACAGGACATCTCTATAGTCAGTTCAGGAAGTGGGATGAAACATTGACCAAGGATCGGTAAAACGCTGGCTCAGCATTCTGCATACACACACTCAACACACACACACACACACACACACACACACACACACAGAAACAGGCATACATGATCGTAAACAGACACATACTCACAAGCAGGCATGCATGAATGTACACACACACATGCACACTCACACAAAGACACACGAGCACGCACATTCGCAAACATACACTCACATATACAAACATACACACATACAGATGTAAACACACACACACACACACACACACACACACAGAGTCTCTGTTTGACCCGTCCTCCGCTGCCCATTAACCCGTTTGTTCATGTTTCCCAGGAGCCGCCGCCGCTGCCAAGACGCCTGGCGACACCGCCTCCCGTTTCCATGGAGACGGGGTTCGCTACAAGGCCAAGATCATCGGCATGGACCCGGTACCCGACGCCCAGGGAGACAAGATGAGTTTAGACTCCATGATGAAGCTGAAGGTAGAGCAGAAACCTTCTTCTCTTGATTGAAGATGAGATTATGTTCTCGTCTTATCAGAACCGATATTAAAGGAAAACAAATCATATGTGAGATGAAAATCTGTCATCATCGTTGTTATGACTTGGAACGGTCCAGGATTCATTTTCAGAGGCAAAGCACAGTCTGACGTTTATCCCATGATGCAAAGTCCCTACAAGGCGCCACATGCAGCATTTACATCTTTTATTTTTAAATCAACATATTAACAAATTAAAAGTACTACCTTGGTGTAATTACCGTAAACCAGTGAGACCATGGTGAAGACGACTGGTAGCCTCTATCTCACCAGTGGTGTTGTTACTAGTGTTCCTCCACATTAAGACTACATTTCCCATCAGCCCTGTTGCTTCCTGTCCCCCCTCCCCCTCCCTGGCGTCTTTGTCTCTCCTGAAGAGGATCAAAATGTTGAAGTGATTTCTCCATCTTCCTTTCTCTCCTTCCTCCATCTGCCGTCTCCAGAAACTCTTTATCTTTATCTCCGTTAGCGCTGGAAGAACAGAACCTCTTCCTGTTTGGTGCCGTAAAGCAATCCAGCAGATTTCCCTCCAAATCCACCCGGTGGACACAAAGTAGAATGAGAGTAGAGGCTGGTAGAGGCTGGTAGAGGCTGACAGGCTGCTAGAGGCTGCTGGTGGTGGTCTGGTTTGTTTACGGTAATCATAATAAAGTCTCAAAATGAACATGGTGACGCGTTACTGATGTTAAAATGGAAACCCATTTCTGACAGCAGTTTTGGTTTACTTCCCCACCCTGTAACCTCTCAGCTGGCTGAAGTCAAACCTCGCCTCGCTGTTTTAAACGAATATGAACTTATTATTATTATGGTCTGTCTTGTTGCAGTGGTGTAGATCGTCACTGTAACACTATTTCCAGTTCATGTGCCACAGATGAGCTGGTTAGAGACCGTCCTGTAACTGGAAGGTCCCAGGTTTGAACCCCTGTGAAAACATCCCCTGTGAACTTTATTTTCTCCCCACTGGTTGTTTCCCACTATGTCCCCTCAGGGCTTCCGTACGACAGACCCCGCCCCCCCTAAGAAAATACAGCAGAAAACACAAATCCATGTACTTTAGGGTCAATGCAATGCAAAGACAATACAATTTTCACTTGACCTCATATCCTCACTGGAGACTGTGTGTGTGTGTGTGTGTGTGTGTGTGTGTGTGTGTGTGTGTGTGTGCATGCGCTCCAAGGGTCTGGCAGCAGCTTCCAGAAGTCAGGGGAAACACAAGCAGCGGGTGTGGTTGAAAGTTTCCACCAGCGGCCTAAAGATCGTGGATGAGAGGACTGGGGTGAGTCCCATAGACTTGAACTACTCTCTCTCTCTCTCTCTCTCTCTCTCTCTCTCTCTCTCTCTCTCTCTGTAACCGTTACATCACCTTTGTTGACCTGTACTTGCAGCGCCCCCCTTGGGCCTCTGAGTGTAATTTTGAAAATGCATCATTTCCCAACAGTCTTGGCAAAATCCGATCAGCGGTGTCTGAGGTTGATGAACACAAACAAACAAACAAACAAACAAACAAATGAATCCTGGTTCTACTTTATGTTTATTGGGTATTTTCTTGTATTTTATATTTCTTGTTTTTTGTGATGCTTTTATGCTGCTGCTTAGAATTTCCTCATCAATCAAGATCAATAGATTATCTATCATCTATCTGTGTATGAACCAAAACACCAATGAATGAATGAAAGCATGAACTCTGGTAGAAGTCACTGAGCTGAAATGTTACTTGAGTAGAAGTACGATTACTGTAGTAAAAATCTACTTGAGTATCAGTAAAAAGTATCTTTCCATTACAATTAAAAGAACTAAAGGACGGAGGGTCAGAGCTGAGGATCTGTTACCACGATCTACCGCGATCTACCGTGATCTACCGTGATCTACCATGATCTACCGTGATCTGTGATCTCCTGAAGAGGATTTTAGATGATATTTTCGATATTTTTTTATTTTAGCTTTATTTTACCAGGCGAGTCATTAAGAACAGATCCCTGTCTTGGTCTCGTTCTGCTGACAGGCCAGTGTCTCAGTGTCTCAGTGTCTCAGTGTCTCAGTGTCTCAGTGTCTCAGTGTCTCCAAGCCCATGTCAGACGGCAGTACTCCCACTTCGAGACACTGAAGTTCAGACTGTTTGCATTCCTCCGATTTTGTTATTCCAAAGATAACAACTTTAGATATCCAGATATTCCCTTGGGACGGAGAGCGAGGTTGTGCACAACTGACCTGGAGTGTTGCCATGAAACTGCCCCGGTTACTCAGAACGTTTTCTTTGGTCTGCAGTTTCTCCTTTTCTGGTTAAAAGAAAAACCTCCATTGAACCATCACAGAACAGTACGATCCCAGGAAGACAAGCTTCCTTCCATCTTCTTAAAATCAATGTTGGGTAAAAGCTCCACAACTCCAATTCTGGCATTTTTCTTGCTTCAGTTGAAAGTTTGTTTGTTGTTTGTTGAACAAGTGCCATGACCCCCGACATCATGAAAACCATCAAAAACATATTTGACAATTTCCAAAATACACCCGGCCCCCAGTAAGACGATAACAGCTGTTTTCACTACAAGACGTTCATCCAGCGATAACCTTGAACTGTTCCAGCCACTGTTTGGGGATCACTTATGTTTTGGTTCCACATCCGTCCCGTTTTGGTCCGCTGCATTTTCTAGATATTTTATAAAACCATAAAAACATTATTGGTTTTTTTTGTATTTTAGAGAAACACTTGTCTCAAATATGCAGTTACAGTTTCTTCATTTCATGTTTTCTCGAGCAATGTTGGTAATTTTAAATGTCCCAGGCCAACTATCTCTTAGGACCAAAACTATCATTCTGATCTGAAGTGGATCAACACATCTACAAGATGTTTCCAAAACTTTACCATGTTCCATTTTGTGTGACTTGTTGGTGTCCTTGATAAGGACTGACCTCAGACCTGCTCCATCACTGTCACTCTGGTTAAAAGCGTAACTTGATGTAGTGTTTCTTCGTCAGGCTGTGCAACACGACCACGACAGCGCCAGGATCAGCTCTCTGAGGAAAGATGAGTCGGACCCCAGAGCTCTGGCCTACATCTACCAGACCCACGGCAGCTACACCCTCTTCTACATCAAGACGGCCAGCATGGTAACGGTTTAGTTTTACTACAACATGAACCAGAGAGACGAAACAGACTGGAAATGACACGGAGACCCTATTGATCAGTTCAGTGATCAGTTACTTAATGATCAGTTTAGATGAATGTGACCTCAGCTCTCTGACTCTGGTCCATCTCATACAGTAACATTAGCAAACATAGTTTATAGCATATTACATACATTTTATACATAGAAGCACAGAAATACAACAATGCAATTTATTATAAAATACCAGAGTATCATTTGTTTTACCATTAAAAAGATTTTATATATTTACAGTACTGTACAAAGGTCTGATGTAAAAAAAAATCCATAAAGCGAAGATGCTTTCAAAAACAATGAAATGAAAAGTTTCTAAATATCAAAACAATTACTATAGAGAGTAATGTAAATACAAATGCAGAAAACAATTACATTATATTATATTATATTATAGTATATTATATTATATATTATTATTATTATTATTATTATTATTATTATTATCATTATATTATATAGTAAGAGTATTAATGCAGCCCTGATCCTTTAAAGCCGCCCATCCGTCTTCTCAGGCTAAATCACCGTGATGCAGCAGAGCAGAGCGTCCCCACCACCAGACCGTAGATTCACCCTAGTGGTGCAAATTAAATCCTGGTGTCGGTTTGGTCACTGGTGGGAAATCTCCTCCACACAGGAAGTGACCGATTCAGAAGGAAATCCAAAGTGTCTCCTAAGCAGCAGAGGAAGCTGGACTCACCAATGTTGGATCATTTTCTCTCTCGTCTCTTTGGTGTATTTGGTATAAAGCATCACAGGCCAGCTGGGCTGGTGTTGTGTTCAGTTCACTGATGTCACCACACAGGATTTCTTTCACAGCGTCCAGGTAGAGATTGCCTCATCTTTGGTCGACCCGTCTGAATTTAGGAATTTAATTGAGGATATTTGAACTAAATGTGTTGCCTTAAAGGTTAGAGAGACGGGCTTGTGGCAGGAAAGTTGAATCCTCGAACCATCTGGGTTCCCTGAACAGCGACAGTAGAGACACTTGCATCTCACATTGTAGCCGCCCAGTGGCCAACTAGGTGTGAATGTATGTTTTAAATGTGCTGATTCTGCTCTGCTCAACAGGCCTGATCCTGTCCTGGACGACATCAAGGAGGTCTGCCAAAGCCTGGACGGAGAGACGCCGCAGCAGCCCGCCGAGAAACCAGCAGACGTGAGAATAATTCAACGTGTCGTTCGGGTCTTTGTTTGACGAGACTTTCTTTTTCATCACTTTTCCTCCTGTTTTTGTTTTTCTTTATTCCCAGAACGGCGCCTTGTTGCTTCTGGATGAGAGTCCAGACTGTCTGCCAAAGGTAAGAGAGAGAGAATGAAGAGCAGAAAGAAAACAAGGTGATCACATTACTCCCAGTTGCCCCAGTACAGCTGCTCAGTGGAACCAGTAGCAGACTGTGGTTGCACTGGGCGGCTCCCAGTGTGAATGTGTGGAACTGAATGAGTGTGAATCAGGGAGCCGATGATGTTGATGATTAAAAATGGAAAATACTTCCACACCGCTTGACAACCGTTTGGGGATCAATCATCAGCTGAGGTTCATCATGTAAGGACCCAGTTGTTCCACCAATCCTTTGATGAAGTAAAACTCTTCAACTAGTGTGTGAATGTGTTTGGTCACTGTGTTCATTAACCCGTTCAAGGTCCCGGCTGATCTGGACGTGTTCAGTCCACTGCTGAGCCCAGGACAACCCAAACAGGTACCATTCTGCCGAGGGTGTATATTTGTATAACTGGTGGCCCTCAGTGGGAATCAAACCTGTGATTATCTGTTGCTCTGTCTGAAGGTGTCTCCCAGCGCTGAGTTGATGGACGTCTTCTCCATCCAATTGGAGGAGCCACCGATGAGCAGCCTGACCTCCGATGCCGGTCAGCCAGGTTCGTTTTTGTGTCTGGTGGATTCCACAATTCAATTTGACCAATTAAACTCAAACATTTTTCTAAGATAGAAAACCTGCCAAACTGCGGATGCTGAATCCCAACCAGCTACAGGGTGCTGCTCTGTAGCTGAACCCTGACCTCTGACCTCTGAGGTCCCTGGCCAGGGGGACAAGGGATAAGCATGTCCCTATGGGGGATCAATAACACATTATTGTACACATCGTATATTCCCATGATCACACTGGCTAAGAACCAAGTCCATCCTTATATAAGTTGATGGAATGTGCCCAGTACAGTCCTTGGCCATTGACACTGGCTAGGAACCAAGTCTTAATGCCGTTTCAACATTAAACACGTCCATGGGATGTGCTGTGTTTACTGGTCATCAACATCAGAGGAAATAATCTCACAGTTCATCACTGACATGTTCAACGTGCACTCAGTTCCCACGTTGGAGGATTCAGCTTTCCCAACCTCGTGGAAGGACAAGCCTCCCTATCTGCTAAGAATAGGGAAAAAAAAGATGAAACGATGATGTTCAAGAACCGGAGAGCTACGCATTCACATTTTTACATCGTTAGCGTTTTGCTGAGGCTCTTAGTGACTCAGTGAGAGCAGACAGGGGATCAGTTCCTGGACACTAGAACACGATGCATCGCTGTTGGATGCAGATCAGCTGCTGGATTGAATCTGTGACCTTTCGGATCGGGGACAGTCCCTGTAACCAGCAGACCAGCGGTTCTCAGTAGGGTCCGGGGACCACCAGGGGGTCCTTGAGGGGGTTCCAGGGGGTCATTGAGGGGCTTCCAGAAGGTCCTTGAGGGGTCCTTAAGCGGGTTCCAGGGGGTCCTTGAGGGGGTTTCAGGGGTCCTTGAGGGGGTTCCAGGAGGTCACTGAGGGGCTTCCAGGGGTCCTTGAGGGGGTGCCAGGGGTCCTTAAGGGGGTTCCAGGGGGTCCTTGAGGGGGTTCCAGGGGTCCTTGAGGAGGTTCCAGGAGGCCCTTGAGCTGGTTCCAGGGGTCCTTAAGGGGGTTCCAGGGGGTCATTGAGGGGCTTCCAGGGGTCCTTACTTTACTACAAATCATCCCAATGAGAGAATGTACTACAATGACGATTGTAATCATAGGTTTCACTCTCACCACCATAATCTCCCGACAACAAACTAACAAATAAATCAGCAATAGAAACATTCCCTATCAAATGGGGTCTGTGGCATGAAAATGTTTGAGAAAGCCTGCAACAGAAAACCCTTCTTCCTGTTACTGAAGCATTTCTGGTTTTCCTCCCAGGATCCCCACAGCAAACATCTCAGTCAACATCTCAGATCCTCTCCAACTACTCCGGGCAGCCAGTAGGGGGCACTCCATACTCATCTCCTACCACCATGCCTTGGGGACAGCAGGGTCCTCTGGGAAGCTTGTCACCCAGCTTCAGTGGCCAGTGGGCGGGTCCGGCACCGTGGACCACCCAGCCTAGCAGCGTGGCAGCATGGGCCCCTGCAGGCAGCGCGATGCCCCCGGCAGGCGGATGGTTTCAGGCTTACGGGGCGAACCCTCAGCCTGGGGTCACATGGGGACACGGCTCAGCAGGTTATCCCACCGTTGTAGGATGTCCCAACCCTTTAAACGCCTTGTACGCCCCCTCTGGAGGACCGGGACCACTGCAGCCAGTATCCCCCACCACCATGCACAAACCCCCCCTGGGATGAATGTTTAGCTCAACGCCTTCTGCTGTGTTCTGTTCTTATCATGCTGTAAGGGTAGCGGTGATTTTCTTTTTTTTAAGTTTTATTTTAGATTTTTATTATTTCCTCACATGAATCAAAATCATTTCCATCCTTTAGGAACATAACGAGTCCTGATCTAATTCAGCTGCTATGTTTTCTCTCAGGATATGAAAGTCTGACATGTTTACGATCCTAATTTGCACTTTCATTTATTTTTTTACATTACATTACATTACATTACAGTCATTTAGCAGACACTTTTATCCAAAGCGACTTACAATAAGTGCATTCAACAAAGGTAGGTAAGAGAACTACTAGTCACCAGAAATCATAAGTGCATTTCCTTCCTAAACAAGCAACTAAGAGCAGAGCTAGTGTTAATGTAAGAGTGCAATAAGTTAGCAGCCTACTTATCTTATCTTTTTATTTACTTTACGTTGAATCAAGTCGGTGAATGAGTGACTAGCAAACCGGTTTTCATGCACGTCGTTTTCCTCCATGGTGCCAGTGCCTCCGAGGTCCTGAAGCCTGTTCTCTTGTTTCCCACAACAAGAACGGCTGTTGCTCAGCAATATGAATATTGATGTCAGTACTTGAGCCAAATAAATACTTTTAAAGAAATGTTCCTAGAAATGAACATCCTCATTTCTTCCACATACACATTTTATTTGAGTTTTATCTGATCTTGAAATTACTTTATTTGAAACTGCCTTCTTTACATGAAATTACTTTGCTTTGCTTTACTTTGCTTTTACATTACTTCACTGAAAATGACTGTACTTGAAAGTACTTTACTTTATTTTACACATAATTTACACATATGAAGCTTTTTCTTTCTGATACTTTCCCTTCAAACTACTTCACCTTTCTTTGCTTTATTTACCTTAAATTATTTTGCTTTATTTTCCTTTACTTTACATGACTAGAAATGACTGTACTACTTTGCTTCAGTTTACTTGAATTATTTTATTTTACTTATCTCACACAAATAAATGATAACAAAATCTAATTAATCTATCTGATGCTGTTCCTTATTTGAAATTAAAATACTTCACCTTGCTTTCTTTACATTAGAGTACTTACTTTACTTTACTTTACTTACTTTACTTTACTTTACTTACACAAGTAAATGCTAAAGCACAGAAAGAAGAGACAAAATGAAACAAAATGGTGAGACGAGGAAACCCCCGAGGGCTTCATGAAACCTCCTGCAGTTCCTCTGCTGTTAACCTGACCCCATGCTGTGACGCTGTAAGCCACTGTGTTGCCCCCACTGGATTGCAGAGCGTTTCCTCATATGCAGTAAGTTTAGTTACACAGGTCACGTTGCCAAATGTACAGTAGCATCAGCCTGGTGGGATACAGAGTCTCTGCTGAACATGGTGTGCTTTGTTTTCAACTAGCTGTGGAATAAATCAAGTCTCTGGGGCAAATATGGTAAGAGATTTAGACGAATTCTTATTGAACATAATATATATATATATATATTATATATATATATATATATATATATATATATATATATATATAGTTGTTTTTTTTGTTTGTTTTTGTTTTTTGTTTTTTCAAATAATCAAATTGTAGAGCATTCAACTTCCCTTCCACTCAACCTCTCAACTCTCTCTCTCTTTATAGTCGAGCCTGTTTTATTATAACCGTTTCCTTCTCATGGTCAAGGTGTCGATGAATAATCTTTCACTGTGAGTGCAGCTTAGTCTCCTTCCATCCCAATTACTCACTGAACGACCTTGAAAGTTACTAACTGACATTGTTTCTTTTTTTTTTTTCATTGTTACATTTCCTGTTAGCAGAAAAAGGCAAGCTCTTGTAAATTGTTTAAGAGTTTCTGCTGATGAAAGGAAGCATTATCACTCTGGTATCACTAGTTAATCATTGACAGACTGAATGTTACTGACACTGGTAATGTACCACCTCTGTACTTACCTCCTCTATGTTTCAATATGTGGTTTGATTCATTGCAAAATACTGTATATATAGTATGGGCATTTGGATTTTTTTAGACTGGAGATTCCCAATAGCCGATAATCAACCAATATCTTTAAATTTGATCGTTTTCAATGTTTCAATTCATGTTTTCAGAAATGATTCAGTGCTATTCAATGTTTCCTCACAGCTTTTTCTTCCTATGAGGGTTTAAAAGCCTCTGAAACAGCATTCAGACCATCATGGACACTAAACCTCTCCACTGGAACCAGACTGATCAATTATTTTAGTGAAAGTATCTCCCCCCCCCCCCCCCCCCCATTCAATGGTAGGGAGGCTCTGGGAGACGTTACTGCCTTTAGATGAAGAATTAATTTACAAAAACTTCACTGAACAATTGAATTATTATTATTATTATTATTATTATTATTATTAGCAGTAATAACAATACGGGTAATAATAATAATAATCATAATCATAATAATTATAACAATAATAATCATAATAATAGGCCAGTATCTGCCTGATATATCGGTCTAATTCGAGTCTTAATGGAGATGAAAACTTAAATAATATTCCAGAATGATTTTTACTTTCATAAAAAACAATTGTTTTAAAGAACAAGAGAATAATTACATGGATGTAATCCTGATTACCAGGTCTCCTCTGCATCCCACCTGCAGAGCTACAGTTCGCTAGGGGACTATTTTAAATGTCTGAGAGAATGTGGCACAAGAGTAACACACACACAGAGACACACGCACCCACACACACACACACACACACACACACACACACACACACACACACACACACACACACACACACACACACACACTCACACACACACACACAGTTCCGTTGTCAGTCAGAGCGCCTGCAGTGCGTGTTGTGGTGCAGACACCAGCTTTTTGTCTGTTTCCTTTGTTTCCCATAATAAGAGACACTGCCGCTAGCAGAGCTTGCAGCTTACTGGTGCAGGGGTGACGTTGAGGGTTGTCTCCATGGCAACTGGCGCAGGATGCTGGCTGAGGTGCCTAGGTGTGTGGTTGCACTGCACTTCCTGCTTCTGATCACTGTCTCACTTTGGTTTGGGTGTTAAGATAAAGGATGATCTCACGCCGTAGATATCAGTATGTTTTAGATTTCATCAAGATTATATTCATTCATACTATATAATAACCCCCCAAAAGAGTGTGTGTGTGTGTGTGTGTGTGTGTGTGATGTGTGTGTGTGTGTGTGTGTGTGTGTGTGTGTGTGTGTGTGTGTGTGTGTGTGCGTGTGTGTGATGTGTGTGTGTGTGTGTGTACTGCAGAGTAAAGGTCAGGTATCAGTATAATGCGTCGGTATTTGATGACGCCAATCATAAATACAATATAAATAATAACATAAAATAGAATAAATGAAATAATATGAATGAGGATATTTACTGTAGCCTCAGCGTAGTAATCTGCAAGATTCACATTGTTTTTATTTTGGAGACAACCTTGGTGCTCAGCCTCACTGTGGTGTTCCTCACTGTGGTGTTCTTCACTGTGGTGTTCCTCACTGTGGTGTTCTTCACTGTGGTGTTCTTCACTGTGGTGTTCTTCACTGTGGTGTTCTTCACTGTGGTGTTCCTCACTGTGGTGTTCCTCACTGTGGTGTTCTTCACTGTGGTGTTCTTCACTGTGGTGTTCTTCACTGTGGTGTTCTTCACTGCTTTTCCCAGAGATCACCTGTCAATCAAACAGTGTGTCCAGTACTGTGACGTCTTTCTCCTTGGATTTCCTGTTGATGGAGTTTGAGTTCCTCTTTTCTTTGTCTGTTCAGCCACGGTGGCTATCGCTGCTCATGCTAACTACCCAGTTCTTCTTCTGTTGAAACGTAAAACGCATCACTTCCTGTCTCCAGAGGGTTACTCCCGGTAAAGACCTACCTGACACCGGGTGTTGAGAACATCAGATGGAGAAACTTCATGACCTGGTAGAGGTTGATGATGTTGAGGTCCAGAGATCAGAGAGAGAAGAGGAGAATGAACATTTACTAATATGAACATGATATGATATGATCACAGATTATTACTTTAAGGACTCAGAAACGTGATAGAAGAGTTTGATGTTCCCTCTTAATGTGATGTCACACCAATGAACAGCGCCAGAGAATTAGAAAAGATGGATGTCGCCATTTATCAATACAATGATCAATGATGATGATTGTCCCTTATTCTGTTTTTTGGAGAGTCTCTGTGTAGAACACCTCCACACACACACACACACACACACACACACACACACACACACACACACACACACACACATACACACTCTCAACATTAATCAGATCTACATTCATCTTACACTACCTTTTATCTAAACTTTGGCTCGACCTAGTTCACATCATTACACCCAATGATTTCTAACCTTGCTAACATTCGGCCAATGGGCGGCTCAACCTGCTAGCTTGAAACAAGATAAGTTAACATCAGTGGGCGGAGTCAAAGAGCCACAGTTGACTGAAGCCCAGTGAAAAAGATAAGGTGTAAGAGAGGAGCTAGCTAATATTATGAAGCCTAGCGCTCTGCTGCTAACTGAAAAATACAATCTAGTCATACTAAGTTATCTTGGTTAGCTAGTTAGCCTAGCTGACCTTCCAAGTTCAAACTATCTGTACTAGCCTATAGCTATCTAGGTTAGCTAGTTAGCTAGCCTGCTGACCTTCTAAGATCATGAATTATCAGGGTCATGAATGAATGAAAAAGTCATTGCCGTTTCAATTTTTTATTTATATTTTGACCAGAGTTCCTTCTGAGTGCCATTCAAGTTTGCTAGTTACCAAATGGCACTCCAAAATGCCACTGGTTCTTTGGCTCCACCCACTGAGATTTAACTCAACCAATGAGATTATTTCTGCCTCCGAGAAACATTTGAATAACTGAAACTACAATCTGGTTTATAACTTTAGCCGTTACTACAATATAAAGCTGAGAAAGACTTTGTAAAGTCGGTGTCAGGTTCACTGCAAAGAGTTGTTTCATAAACTGGGTTATCTGGTATTGAGTCTTAAAATCTTACTTTTCTTAAAGCAAGTGAAAAAACTGCCATTGGGGTGAGATAATTTCAGGAAGCTTCTTGAAATAAGTGAAACTGCATTGGAAACAAATGAAAAATGTCTTACCACTTTGGCAAATTTATCCAAGTTTTAATAAAGAGATTTTAAAACATTTGATACTAGATTGATGGTTTATAGTTTTAGGAGGCATCCTCTCTGTGTTTCTGATGGGCTGTTGTGACCTAGTACTTCACATTTAGATTGTCAGCTGCTGCTAAAAATAAAGTGGCTCTGTATGAGATCACCAGCACGTAACTCGAGCGTTGCACCTTGAGAAGTTTCATCTGTGCAAACTGTTTCATCTTGTTGGACGAGACCTGTCAGTGTTGTGAAGGTAAAGAAGCAACCAGTTCCTGATAATCAAAACACCCAGGAAACTTTATTGTTGTGCATTCTAGCTTTGCAACGACTGCTGCAGCATAGGGAGAACTGGTGTGTGTGTGTGTGTGTGTGTGTGTGTAGGAGGGATGCCTTGCTGTGTTGCTAACTTCCTGCTGTAGAAACGGAGCGGCTGTAGTTGGGTTTCACCTGCTGTGTTGTTGTCAGGAGGAGACTGTAGATGTCAAGGCGTTGAAGGCCATGTTCCAGACCAACATGTCCGACAGCGGCAGCCGAGACAGCGGGTCGCCCAAAACCCCCTTGCCTGGATTTAGAAGAGAAAGCATGCCAGGGACAGAAAACGACCTGGTCCGACACAGACAGTCGCCCACGGTTCCTCCCCTACTTTCTGGACCGAGGTTCCCCGGGCCTCCGATGGAAGAGCCAAGGAGATCCTCCCCAGGGTCTACCCCCAGATCCCAGCTGCCACAAGGGGTCTTCCCTCGACCGCCTCCCTCTCCCAACATCAGAGCTGCTGTCCAGCCGCCAGACTCGGGCCGGATCAAGCTGACAGGGGAGATGTTACATAATAAAATGCTGAAGCACCAGAGGCCTCCAAGCACCAGGCCGACCTCCAGCATCCAGGCCCTGACCCCGGCCCCGGCCCCGGCCCCGGCCCCGGCCCGGCCCCGGCCCCGGCCAGGCTGCTGCCCCGCCAGAGGAACACAGGGGAGGTGACCCCTCTGAGGAAGCCCCTGCCCCACGAAGGCCCCCGGCCCAGTAAGCCCAAACGGCCTCCCAGCGTGAACCTGGAGCCCTACCTGAGGAGCCCCCGGACATCATCAGCACACCCGAGCCCGAAGAAGAACCATGGTAAGCTGCTGTCTGAAGTCCTCTTCCTCGCTTTGAGTTTAGTGCTGGGAAACGTGACTGTCTGCTGCACCGTCCTCAGATTATAGCTAAAGAGTGTTAAGCACGGATATTTTGACTGTGGCCAGTTTGTCTTCTCTGACAGAACTTTAGCAGGTAAACATCAGACAGACGAGGTTCTGTGCTAGAAAGGAGTTGGCCTGGCAAATAATGAAAATAGCTGGTGAACCAGTTAATGTGACTGGAGGACAAGAGTTAGTTTCCTGCCCTGCATGATGAGATGAGATGTGACATGTCACCATTTTACTTTTTCATGCAAAATGGTTTTAACGCATCATTTGATTATTGCAAAACCTCATAATAACATATTTTTCAATAACATCTTCAGAGAAAGAGAAAACTTTAGACTTTTGCACTCTTTTGATTTCTTGTATTTTTTTAGGAAATCAGATTTCAGGTATTGAAGTTTATTCTGCTGTTACACTCGTTGTAAGTCGCTCTCAACTAAAAGCATCAGTTAAATTCACAAATTTAAAATCGAATTGTGAGTGAAATAACAAAAGTTTCATTCTAAAACTAAAAATAAATATTTTTTTTACAAAATTGTGAAACCTAAAATGTCAATATTTCCAAAACGAAGATGCTTCTATCCTCAGTCATGTACGTATTTCATGAGCAAGGTCCTGATATGAATTTAATGTGCTTAACCTTACAGAATATCAGATGATACTTGGTCAAATTGATCAGGACTAGGAAACAGAGTAGAGTAACAAAGTAGAACAAGTAGAGAATATTGGAGATAAAGTTTTCATGACAGTAATCATGTTATTAGAGTAGGTGTCATTGTTTTCTGCTTTCAATCCTCAGGTTCTTCCTTCTCTGGAGGTGGCAGACTGTCTTTACCTGGATTAGGTAGTCCTACAGGATCTGGATTAGTCAATCCTCCAAGACCTGGATTAGTCAATCATCCAAGACCTGGATTAGTCGATCCTCCAGGACCTGGATTATTCAGTCCTCCAAGACCTGGATTAGTCGATCCTCCAGGACCTGGATTATTCAGTCCTCCAAAACCTGGATTAGTCGATCCTCCAGGACCTGGATTATTCAGTCCTCCAGGACTGCCCCAACGTCCCAACAAGCCCAGACACCTTCCACACCAGGTGGCCTCTGTGTGAGTATTTTCCAGGCCCTTGTGCTGTTGAACGCCCCTGAACTCCGACTAGAAATGTGGTTTGGATTTTGATTTGATTTAATTTATTTCATAATTTTAAAAACAATAAAATCACTGAGCAAGACAATCAGAAACGTATTTCCACTCATGATGTGAAGATGGCAAGGAGGGCAATGTGTGAAATACCATTAAGATAAACTACAGTCATGATCTTTGTACATAAATACAGATGAGAGTTTACAACATGATGAGTACAGTCAAAAGGCCTCACTGTGCAGGATAACTAGCGCCAGTTGCTGGTTCCCTTCTAGTTTTAACGGCTTACGTGTGACGGGTGAGTTACATTTAGATGACGACCCGTCTGAGATGTCACGCTTCACAAAGCCAATGTCTTAAAAAACCATTCCATGGTTTAAGTTTTAGTGACTTTTATTTGAACAATTATTTTCTTTGTAACATATATTTCATTTTGGAACAAAACATTTTATGGATATTTAATATATTTAATCAATACTTTAGTTTGGTTGGTTTATTAGTTAATTGGCTTTCTTTCTTTCTTTCTTTCTTTCTTTCTTTCTTTCTTTCTTTCTTTCTTTCAAGCATTTCATGTTTTCAGTGCAGATGAAAGGAAACATAAGAGAGTAAATACTGGATAATAAATGGTCTTAATTATGTATTTAATTAATTGTTTTGTTTTTCTGTTAATTTAAAACAGCCATATTGAGGATAACGAAGAAACCTATGATGACATTGGAAGCTTAGAGAGGCGAGGTAAGAACGACGGCATCGTTAAAGTCAAAGCATCGCTTCAGCTCTGCTGTTGTTCTAACTGAGGAGTTTGTTTCCAAAATGTTGTATATATCCGTATTGGGGAGAAATCATTACCTTAACTTAATAATTCAATATCTTTCCAATGTGTAGAAGATTACCAACTAAACCGTCCCATAATGCTGAACGCCCATAGTGCTATTAGAGGGTGTCCTCATTTATCTGAACATTATTTTGTAATAAATCTCTTTCTTTCCCGTTGAAACAACCTGTGACATAACATCTCTCTCACTGATCCACAGACTCCTGGAGTGGCAGCTCACAGTATTTGGATGGGGTGAGGAAGCCGATCAAATCACCCAGCAGCAGAAACTAAAACAACCTAACCTATGAATCATTATTGATGAACGTGTTCGGTTTGTTCCGGTCCAATGAATCCTTTTCTGTTGCAGGGCAGTGATGGCAGCCAGGTGTATGACTTTATCGATGAGTAAGTCCAAACAGGTGATCCAGTGGTCGCCACTGGATGCACACAGATAGTGGTAGTACCGGGCAGCTCCCAGTACTACTACTAGTACTACTACTAGTGCTACTGCTACTGCTACTACTACTACTACTAGCATGACTGCTACTACTACTATTACTAATAATAATAATGCATTTTGTAAGTCCTGAGGTCACAACACTGAGACATAGGTTTTCTCAATAACTGCCCCAGGAAACTTGGATTGAAATAGTAAAAATGATATCAAAGTTTAGTGTCTAATTAAGCATCCACAAAAATCTGAGTGAAAATAAACATTCAGAAATATTAGAAAACCTCGTTCAAAAACATCATTTAGCTGTTGAGACCGTTTGTCAGGACTGTGTAGGCGTGTCACATCAGGATTTGATTGACATCCTGACACAATGGATAGCTCCGCCCATGTCAAACTGTCAAGCTGTTGCACCTGTTGGGGGCGGGATAACTGACATGCATTGTTTAATGATTGGATGAATGAATTCTCTGCGTCATAAATCTCAGAAAATACCACGCCCACTTCAACCCCACTGTTCTGAACCCCCACTCATGTGAACCAGCTTTTCTGATATTTCTGAACATTTATTTTCACTCATATTTTTGTGGATGCTGAATTAGACACTAAACTTTGATATCATATATTCATTTTTACTAGACTTCAAGCCAAGTTTCCTGGGGCTTTAAGAGACGGCGCTTCAAATAACACTACCCTGAATAATAATACACTCTGTAACGTTCAAGGGACCAAGTGGAGGGGAACCAGGCTGCTTCTGACAAGAAAACCCAGAAAGAAATGAAGAGACAACATGAGCAGGAGAAGAAAGATCAGAAGGAACGTCAGAAAAAGGAGAATGAGTTGAGGAAGAACTTTCAGGTAACGCACCGCAACCTCCATCCACTCATAGCACTCTGACACTTCCTGTTGAGATGCAACGTGTGGCTCACAAACAGGAACGGAGCTGTATTTATACACTGCTCGAGTTAAACCTCAGTGGGCGGAGCCAAATAACCAATGTTAGACTGAAGAGGTAAAAGAGGAGCTAGCTAATATTGTGGCGCCTAGCGCTCTTCTGCTAACTGAAACAATACAATCTAGTCATACTGAGTTATCTAGGTTAGCTAGTTAGCCTAGCTGACCTTCCCTGTTCAAACTAGCCTAGTTAGCTAGCATGGTGACCTTCTAAGATCATGAATACCACGGTCATGAATGAATGAATGAATGAAAAAAATAGAAAAAAATATATATATATATATTTCTATTTCTTTCTATCCTTCTTTGCCATTATTTGGCTCCGCCCACTGAGGTTTAACTCGACCAATGAGATTATTTCTAAACGTTTCTCGAGCTAAAACTCTGCATCTCATTCATTTCTGTAAATCGTCCAATTCACTCACAACTTCCACAACTTGCTTTCTGCCCTCCTCCAGTTGCAAGGGGAAGTGGACGTTCTCCATACCGCCATGGTCCGACACGACTGGCATGGAGGAAAGCTGGACCTCAGCGTGCGACGAGGAGAGAGCGTGGAGATCCTCCGGGTGAAGAACAACCCGGGGGGCCGGTGGTTGGCCCGCACACTGACCGGCAACTGTGAGTTTCACGGCACACTGACATCAAGCATGGGTAAAGAACACGCCATTTCTAAACCCATAAAACCCATAAAGAAGCTGGAAACCACCATGACACAAGCACGTTAAACTTCACAGGTTCTGAGATACGTTTGCCCTTTAGTGGTATCTTCAGAACATTCCACTTCTGATGTTCGATGAACTAGGAGGTGATATACCAGAGGTTTTGTATGTATAGGTAAGAAACAGAAACAGCAGCGTGGCTCCGTCCAGAGAAAGCTGGACTCACCATGTTAGACCTTTTCCTAGACCTTTGGCATGCTTTGGTATAAAGCATCACAGACAGTGGCAGTTTAGTGCCGTTATGTTTGAGGATTTTGCAGTTCAGATCTTTCAGACAGTTACCTCTTTCTGCCACTTGGGGCCGCTAACGTGCCAAGTTGCCTCCTGCAGCTTTGAAACATATTTTGATGCAGCATCTTTCAACGTTTTTACACAAAAAGATCTTCCACAGTTTCACACTGTTTTCCCTGCAGACGGCTATATCAGCAACACGTGTGTGGACATCGACTATGAGGAGGTGAAGCGCAAAGTGCTCCAGTCCAGAGGAATAGATACGTCGGCGTTACCTCCACCGCCGCCCGACCCCCCGCAGGCCGACGACATCTACTACGACGTGGATTCCTCCAGTCATGCAGACAGGTAGTTCATGTGGATCTGAACGCAAAAACTCAAACGTTCACATACATATGTATTACTATACTTGTGAGGAACTTCCATTGACTACATTCATTCCATAACCCGCAACCCTAACCCTAAAATTCACCATTACATGCCTAACCTTAACGTTTACCCTAACCCTAATTCTAACCTAACCCTGAACTCAAGATCCAACCCTAAAACTTTCACCCGTCAAATACACCCGTCAAGTGGGGCTGCAACAGAGAAGGGTTTTGCAAGAGCACGTTTGGTTTGGTTTGGTTTTGAGCGTCCAAGAGTGTGGAGTGTATTATCATCTCCAGCGCTTCCAGCCACTAAGTAGAAAAAAATAGGTCCGAGGCGTGTTGTAGTCTATTGACATGTTACATGATTTCTGGGTAATGAAGTCCTTCAAACTTTCAACTATTCAAAAAGTTACATCCCGCTGCCACTCAGGGGCCGCCAAAGTGCAAAATTGTCCAGTGCAGCTTTAACTGTAAGAAAAATGAATCTGAGCCTCTAATGGATTCCTGCTTGTCATATATTACAGTTCACTTCAGGTAAAGTGTTCCCAGCATGTTTAAGTTGTATCCAGTTTATCATCCCACTTGTGATTAGCTATACTATCAATCCTTGGTTGTATTGATTTTCTTGATTTTGCTGTGCCACTGTTGACTGACATGCTGTTTTCTGTTTCCTCTTGTCAGTACGCCTCAAGAAGACGGTAAGTGACCCTGTTTGGACGTCACAGTCACTTTAAAAAATAAATTTAAATAAGTTAATAAAATCTCAAATCAAGCATCTTCAGGCCGTGGTGATTTTGAGATAATTCTACAATTGTTTTCAACTAAAAATATGTAAGATACACTAGTTACATCTTTCTATTTCTCTCTCCTCCTCTTCATCGTCTCAGATGATTATGACGACGTTCAGCCAATAGCTGAGGACTTTCCCCCACCGCCTCCTGATATCAGGTATCTACCCAAAGATAGATAGATAGATAGATAGATAGATAGATAGATAGATAGATAGATAGATAGATAGATAGATAGATAGACTGATAGATGTGTGTAGTTTATAAATGCATTAACTGTGAGCTGCTTTGACATTTTGACCCTTCTGAGCCACCGTCATTTTGTTCCAGCATACATCCCAAACTGGAGAAGGAGCTGAAAAAAAGGTTTAAGGTAAATATCTCTCATACTAATGCAAACTGCTCTGTACTGTTTCTTCCCACAAAGGCTCCATTCCTATACATCTATTTTAGGAAAAGGGATGCCTGATATTTATTGATCAATAATACAAAAATACAGCTGATTATATTGTCACAAATTGCTATTTTTTGTAGAAATGTACTTTGCAATTCCAGTGTATTAACCTGTGTATTCCTCTATGGGGAAATACTGTAAATTCACAATAATACTATGTAAGTGCTTAATGAAAGTTTGCCTAACACATAAAGTACTTACTAGGGTGTAACAACACAATGTAAATACAAGCTGTACAAGTATTTGCACAGTATTTTACTGTGTATTTACTATAATGAGGGACGTAATTTAAACTGCATGTGCACATTTTACCTCTCACATACTTAAACACACATTCACGTAGAATGAAACCATCTTACATACAGTAAAATACTGTACATACTGTGCAAAAGTATGAGTTGTGGTTTATATAAATTTGGTCTTAGATATGTTTTTTAGTTTTCTGCATCAGTGTTTTACATTACTGCTCTTTATAATACTTTTTTTATTTTTAGAAACTTTTCATTTCATTATTTTTGAAAGCATATTCACGTTACAGAATGTGCTGAAGTCTTTTTCTCAGTACTGTACACCACCGAAACCCTCGTAACCGACTGAAAACCTCCAACAGCATAATCTGTATTGAGAACATGGACAAAGTCAAGTGTGACCCTGAACACTGAAAATAACTTTTACACTCTTTTTCTCACTTTTATTTTGAAAGTAGGTGTCATTTCTTTCTTTTTCTATTTTTTTCTTCTAAAAGAGAGAGAGAGAAAAAAAAAGAAAAGAAAGAAATGACACCGACTTTCAAGAAGAGAGGGTTAGATTAAAGGGGACGTGATGCTTGTGTATGTAGAAGTGTACGTCAGATTAACACTGTGAGAGTAGTGGCATCTGTGTGTGTGTGTGTGAATGACAGTATGCAGGCAGAAAGAGGTGATGAGAGTATTGATGAATGGATTCCAGATTATGTCAAAATCAGCGGTTTGGTTTTTGATAGAGGTTTCATTTCTTTCAAATAACGAAACTCTGTGTCCTCCACCCCGGGCGGTGGGGAGGCCTAGTGGTCAGACACACCGCCTGGTAATGGAAGCGCCACAGGTTCGATCCCCAGTGTGTCCATCAACACCTGTCAAAGTGTCCTTGAGCAAGATTACGGTGAAATGATTAAACTGTTGTTTCCCAGCTCGAGGGCCCGCTGAGGGTCCTTCACACCATGATGGTGGATCCCAACGGCGTCATCAAGAAGCTGGGAGGGAAGGACCTCGCCGTGGCGCAGGGGGAGATCCTGGACGTCATCCAGCTCACCAACGGGAAGAAAGCCCTGTGCCGCAACCAGTTCGGAAAATGTACGTTGACACGCCATCTCCTGTCCGTCAGATCAGGATCAGCTAACGGGTGTAGAGGAGAGATGTTCCTGTAACAGCCAATGTGTGTCAATCAATCAATTAAACTTTTGCTATAGCACATTTCATACAAAACATAAACAAAACAAAATTATTTATTAAAATTAAAACTAAAAAGATAAATAAATGAACAAATAGGACAGAAAAAGTCAACACAGACAAAAAGAAAAGAGAAAGGAACAAAGGATCAAACAGCAAACACGATGAGATGACACCGTCGGTCATAACAACCTGAAAATATCGTCCCTGTAGAGTTAAAGTTCAAATTCATGAAAATATTGCCCTCTTGTGTTCGGGTTCAGTTGGTGGCAGAGGTTTCTACAGGACATGAGAGGTTTCTACAGGACATGCAGAGGAAAGATTTCAACATGAAAGTCAACAAGAGGCAGAAAATCCTTTCATGGCGTTTATTAATCCGTTCAGCTGACATGTTTTCACATACAAGATCTTCTTACTTCTAATTTGATTTGTTAGGTTTGATTTGTTTGGAGTTTGTTCGCTACAAGAAGACAAATTTAAAAAAACAAACCTCGGTGACTGAAGAAGAAAAACAGGAAAATCTATAAAAAGGATTAAAACGAATCTTTCAATCTAAATTGTAGATTTTTTATTTTCAATTTCATTTTCTTAATTTTAATACTGAATAATTTGGTTGTTAATCTTTTTTGATTGATTAATCTTTTGAGCTGAAACTACTCTCTGTGATTGGTCTAAAACATCACATGACCGGTTGTGTTGCCTTCTGGGAAAGTGTCTCCGTTCCCTTTGTTTTCTTCTCCTGACCAACATCTGGTGGTTTGGCACCTTCATGACTTCTCAGCCAGATCGACTAAAAAAGACGCCTTGGTCGCCGTTTCACCGCAGTTGTTGTGAGGGGAAGATGTCCTTTAATGATGGTTATCAGCAGACTTCCCAGCATGCATTGCATTTGAGTTAAATGTCCAAAAACCCTTCCTTCTTTTTGTTTGGTTAAAGTTATATAAAAAATAAACTAATGACAACCACGACGAGGTCCCTACCGCTTCTACACCGACTGACACTAAAAACCTCAGTAACTAAAGTTCATCAACAAGCCTGGACACTCACTGACTTCACTTACTGTCTTGAGATAACGAGCTAAAACTATTTCAGCAACTTCAGTTCTCAAGTTTCCTTTAAAACCTCCTATTCATTTCTTAATTATAAATTGGGTTATTGCAGCGACACGTTCACAAACAGTTGAATTATTTTCCCACTGTGAAGGGAAACTTTCACCTTCCAAGAGGAAAGATCTTTTCTTCATCTGCTGAGAAGTTGTGGATGTTGTGATCACCTCCATCTGAAATGTTTGAGGAGCAGCGAGGAGACGACACAGAGAGAATCAGTCCTTCATAAGATCACGCTAACACTCTTATGGTTTCATATCCAGGAGAGTTAAAGGAGACTTCTTCCAGATGTGGAGATCTGTTGTTGTGATGAGATCAACAGGAGCTGATCTGTGGTTGTTGTTGTCTCATCTCATCTTGGTGTTAAAGAGCTCGTTTGTGTTGAGAAACAAAAGGTTGAGATCTCTCCTGTGGGTTAAGTCTGTCATGTCTCCCTCCTCACAGATGGCTTTGTGTCCCGGTCTCTTCTCCTGCCGATGTGAGTGGATCCTCCTCCTCCTCCGATGTTCGGTTCGGTTTGATTTCTCTTTCTGCTCTTTCAGATATAAATGGAATATCTGTTAACGGCATCAGGTGTTCCTTTACAGGGAAGGAGACATCTACGACGACGTGGACCGGTTTGAAGGTAGGTCGTCTTCGGGTCACCGCGTGGATCTTTATTAGTAGTAGTAACACACTGGGATGAAACGTTCTCACGTCTCGACTCTCATCATCTGAACAGGAAGAATCTGGTTTCATCTTTTCTCTCTGATCTGCTTTTGTTTTATTCTCCTTCCAGACATCTACGACAACGACGTCCATTGAAACCTGTGGAGCCCCTGGACAGACCCCCCCCCCCCCACACACACACACACGCACGCACGCACGCACGCACGCACGCACACACACACACACACACACAGAAAGAGACTCACTGATATACACACATACAGATGTATATACACACACAAATACACAGAGAGAGACCAAAAGAGACAGGGTGATAGATACACACACGCACGCACGCACGCACGCACGCACACACACACACACACACACACACACACACACACACACACACACAGCGATTGTGACCTATGCTGAGAATAGGCATGTAACCTCTGGAGTTGCTTGTGTATAAATACACTATCTGCTTTGTTACTTTGTCTCGTGAGATTATTTAGATCAATAAAATAAAATGACTTTTTTTTGTTACTTGTGTTTCTAATTTTGAATCGGATCCAGCTGAAGGAGTGAATCCACTCGATGTGATAGGTGATCGACTACTTCCGCCTGGTCGGGTTACTTCCTGTTTCAAAGTCCGGCGGCCCGTCGTGTTGTTTACCGGGACAGCTCGAGAGCCCCGTTCACTTCTGTTAGTGAGTTAAAGTAACGGGGAGGTAGTAAGAACGACTGGTTGCACAGACAGACAGACAGACAGACAGACAGACAGACAGACAGACAGACAGGTTAACTGACAGACTGACTGACTGACTGATACACAGACAGACAGACAGGTTAACTGACAGACAGATAGACAGACTGACAGACAGACAGGTCATGGAGGGGTCCCTGGTCAGTCTGCTGGAGTCTTACAGAGGAAGAGACAAAGTGGTGAGTTTCTACTGAGCATGACATCAGGATATCCTGACGTCTAACCAGTTAGTAGTTACATCTAGTTAGTGGTCTACCCTAACCAGTTAGTAGTTACATCTAGTTAGTGGTCTATCCTAACCAGTTAGTAGTTATATCTAGTTAGTGGTCTACCCTAACCAGTAACCAGGGAAACGGTCCTGTGTTAGATGAACTCTGACCTCATCAACTAGCGGTCCATCAGTATTAACACATCAGTTACAGATAAACACATTTATGCCGTTTTAACCTTAAAGATTTTTTATTTTTTATAGTTTAAAATTCAGTTTGACTTTAGTGTGAGTTAGTTTTCAGTTTTAGTGAATAAATGTTTAGTTTCAGTTTAGTTTCAGTTCTAGTTTTGTATTTTGGTAGTTAGTTTCCCGGTGAGCGTTGAGGTGTGCGTCCCCCTCAGGTCCGGATGGCGTGCTACGGGTCCCAGCTGGTCGGGGGGGTTCTGACCCGGAGGACCGACGGGTCCCAGCTGGTCGGGGGGGTTCTGACCCGGGGGACGGACGGGTCGAGGCTCGGCGCCGGCCTGCTTCTGCTCTCCGCTCAGCTCAGCCACTGCCGCACGGTGCTGAGGCTGTTCGACGACCTGCCCATGCTGGCCTACTCCCACAGCTATGGGCTGGGAGCCGGGGTGAGCCAGTGGTGATCTGGTGGTGTGTGGTGATCTAGTGGTGATCTAGGAAAAGGATGCTTCTACTGTTGCTCTCCTAAAATGCCTAAAAAGTAAAAGCGTTGTTCTGTTCTTCATCCGCTTTGAGAAATCATACTTGTTATGTCTGTCGTCTGAATTAGAGTTGGACTGATGAGGGATGATGGCCGATGTCGATACCGCTGGTTTACCAACAACAACAAACCAGATATTTTGAACCGATATTCAGTATCTTAAAATTTGACAATTGTCACGTCAAAACGTTTAAAGGATTCAGTTTTTCCACCAAAGTTTTATTCTCATGTGGGTGGAAAACCTCTGAAACACTAAAACGCTCCATTCAAACAGACTAATAAAGTTTTAGTTCAGCAGCTCCTGCAGGTTTACTGACCGACCCTCCGGAAGCTGTGGAGTGAAATTGTATCATCCTCACCTCCGTCACACCGGCGTTGTGTGACGTATCGGTCGGTATCGGTCGGTATCGGTCGGTATCGGTCGGTATCGGTCATCCACCTCTCACGATGCTGCAGACCTGTGATGTCATCAGGCTGCGCTGTAGAGAATGAACCGGGAAACATGATGAAGGTCTTTCCATTCCTAACCTGAGTGGCTCTAAGACACGCTGTCATCGTCCCCAGGAGGAGGACCGCGGCCTGCGCTGGATGTCGGTGCTGAACAACATGGCCGACCAGCTCTACTACCCCTGTGAGCACGTAGCCTGGGCCGCCGACGCCCAGCTCATCAGAGCCAAGTCTGATAGGTGGTGGCTGCTCAGCACGGTGCTGTGGGGAACCTCCCTGCTGCTGGGAATACTGAGGTACGCTCTCATCTGTCCACAAGCCAGTTGCCTTCAGGGGAAACTGGGGCAGGGCGGCGCTGCCACTGTGAAAAAAGACTTATATTCCTGTGAGCATGACTCCTATGAAGGGAGAATGATGAGAATACAAAAAAAATATTAAAGAAAACAACAAAATGAAGAATTGAGGTGACTTATTCCCACAATGCACTGCAAATCAAGTCAGTCACAAGTCAGTCGAAGTGCAACCATCGTCCCACCAGACAGCTGACCTGACCTCTCCAGAATAAGACTCTCAATCTCTGACTTCTTTTAATCTCATCAAAGAGAATAATTCCCAAATTAAACTCTTTTATCTCGTTACTATTTTCTCTCCTTGTCTTTGAACACATCACCCAGCAGCCTTGGGGTGAGACGTTAAGGTGTGTTTTCGTTAAATACGGAGCAAAATGGCAGCGGACACTGTTGCGTTTTGGTTTGGTGACTCGGTGTGAGCGATGCACTTCACTTGTCTCCTCTACCGTCGCTGCTCCTCAGAAACACTTTCATCGGGTCTAAAAGTCTCCGCCAGGTTTCTTCCATGCTCAGAGTGATTGTCTGACAGTTTAGCAGACAGACAGACAGACAGACAGACAGAAAGACAGACAGAGTGCTTGTCTGACAGGTTAGCAGACGCTCAGTAAATAACAGCCCCGAGTGTTTTGTCGTTTGCGTGTTGCTCTGCTACACGAACAGGATCAGACCTGCTCAGTGTTTGACACGATGCCCTGACCCTCATGCCTCCTCCTCCAGGTCCCTCAGGGTCCTCCTGCTGCTGAAGAGGAAACTGAGGAGATGTTCGAGGGACCGACGAGACAGCAGGTCTGTGGTTTTGTTTCAGAGGACTAGCCCTTAGAGACGGTCCTGTAACGCAAATGTCACAGGTTTGAAACCTCACAGCAGCTCATGTGGGTCCATCAAAACCTGTTGAAGTGACCTGGAGCGAGACTCTGAAGCTCTACCAGCTCTGTAAGCAAGTCCTTCCAAATAAGAGCTTCAGTGTCCTGTGGGTCCCTGTGGGTCCCTATGGATCCCTGTGGGTCCCTGTGGGTTCATGATGGGAACATGTGGAGTGACTCTGCTCATGCTGAACAAAAACTCCAGCAGCAGATTTCACTAACTAGTCCTCCTAAAGTTCTGCTAACTAGTGAGATGAAGCTTGGTTGGGATGAAAAGCTGCCTTGAAGTGATTCTGTACCACTGAAGGAGTTTTAAGATTCTCAATAGTCACTTTACAACAAACTGAACTAGAAGCTGCTTGACGTGTCAAATGAAATGGAAATGTGAAGAAATCCTACAGAATGTAAAATAAATGAATTTTTTTAACACATTCCCTTTCTTCTCTTGGATCAGATTATTGACGTTCGATTGAGCGGGACTGCAACAACGCTGACGCATGCGCACTTCATTGACATTTTTACATGTAAGCAAATGCTGCCTTAAAGTGTTGTCTGAAATATCGTAATTAAATTCAAGTGCACATGAACAACCTGGGAAACAACAACTGGGAAAGCCTGGATTTTACTTTGACGAGTGAGTTATGAGGTGTGGCGTTTAGAGGGTGGAGAGCATGTCAACAATAGATGGACATTAATACAACTTTTGGCCAATACATTAATATATCAATTACATGCGCATTTTATCTTCTTCGTGCATACAAAGTAGCTCAGCCACCAAAATACTTTTGCTACAGGTATCTTTCTTTATTGGATCTTTACCATCCATACACATCGCATTACAAAAGGTGCAATGGAAAGAAAAAGTAAAAACAACATAGCATTTAAAAGACACGTCAGAGGGACCTTACATTTATTTTAAAACGAATGATTAATGCAGGGTGTTATAGGGTCCGTTATTGCCAAACAAATGCAATTGAATGCGTATTTACCACCGCAGATATCAGACATAGGAGTTTACGGGGGTACACGAAGGCAGCACAAGCACAGAGTCGGCGAATAAAGCTGTCGGCAACAGCAGCAACAATGGAAGGAATTTTCTATTAGCTGGCATTTTGATAGAGGAATTATGTGAGATTCCTACAGAGTCATGTAGCAAGATGTTGTTGTGGTTGTTAGTATGACAAACAAAACACAGACAGGGCTTTGGAAAGGCGTCAAAACCACGTCAACCTCTCTATCGTGGCACCAGGGGAGTTGTTTCTGTCGGACCCACAAAGAAGCTAGCGACCAAAAGTACCAGGTGAGAGCACGGTAACGTTAACGGTAACGTTAACGGATAGGTACAAGCTGTCATCTTTTTGTCACACAGAGGACAAGTCTTCTCTAAGAGGTCTTCCCACAACGGGATGAAATAAGTAATTAGCTTAGTTAGCACTTTAATTAGGTAGCTAACTTTAGTTAGCCAAGTTAACGTTAGGCTGAGCTGTCTTTAGTTTGCAGTGCACGTACTTTTACCCAGACTTCATATTTTTAGGACTAACGTTGTGTTTTCTGTTCAACCGTAACATCTCTTAGTTGTCAGCCCTCGAGACTCAAACCGACCTGTTCTCTCTGGTGTGGAGAGAGAACGTTTCATCAAAGTCCTTTCAAAAATCTGACAGTTTTATGTTTCCTTGTTTAACGGTTAAAGCACATTCGCCACACGATATGATCCAATGCGTCGTCTGAATCACTACGAGCCACTCTTCTGTGCGGCTTACACCGACCAAGCACGTAGTTCAATAAAATATCAACTTTTATAGGTGGTTCGCTTGTTTTTCCCACTCCAAATACACAGTGCAGGGTCGCAGCCATCAGTGTGATCCCTTTCCAAAAGTCTCGGTTTTATTGAAATCCAGTGCTGCTTGGTGGATCATCTGTATGCCGAATTTACCAGAACATCGTAGTGATTCATAAAAGTGCTTAAGTCATGTTGTACCAGGTATGTAGAAGCACAACGACAGCAATTGTCAGATTTCTGAGTGGAGTCACGCGTGCCGTGTCGTACCGTACGGTGCGTCTCGCTCGCCCACTGGTACGTGATTGTGTGCTACATACACAGCTGCACTAAGTATGACATGGTTGTTGAGTTGTGTGATAATAACTGGTTATCATGGAGACAAGGTACACCGTATCTTTCTGCTTGGTGGTTACCTGTACTGCACTTTGAGCCTGGTTATGGAACTGCGTGCGTGTCTTCGTGGCCGTGAGGACGACAGGGAGCGTTATTGTATTTTCTGTGTGCTCAGTCTTGTGATCAAGTCTCAGGCACACATGTGAGATGTTAGAGATATTATTACTGGACTCTGATAGTGCAACAGCTCCAGTAGTTAGTCCTCAGGAGGTTTTACTGATGGGCTTTTTGAACGTTTTATTCCAGTGCCATTCAAACCTAGTGCTGCAAAACGACTGAACTGAGCCAAAGTGCCAATGGCGTCTTAAAGGGAACTGAGTCAAACCACTGTGCTGTGGCCTGGACGAGGAACCGCTTCCCTCTTCAACCAAGTAATGCCTCTCTGCCTCTGACAGGCTTGTATGCAAAATGGAATCGGACAACCGCCCCGCTGATCAGCCGGCCTCCTCGCCCGCCGGGACCCGGTCCACCGCCGGGACCCCTGATGATGGACCGTCTTCGGTTGCTGAGGGCAGCAGGCGGACCGCGGCGGAGGTGGAGGACCTGGACTCCTTCAACCTGATCGAGCCTCCTCCCTTAGACTGGAAGTCCGACTCCTCCAGCGAGGTGGGCTCGGCGGACGACCTGGACGACCCCGGCTTCCCCCCGTCCGCGGACCATCTGGAGGAGGCGCCGGGTGGGTCGGTACCGCCTTTGGACCTGAGTGACGCTGCTGCTCCGCCAGTCGTTAACCGGCAAGAGCTGGCGGATGATGACACAGAGCCAATGCAGGATGGCGAGGGAGAGGTGGAGCAGAGGCTCGCCAAGGAGGAGGAGGAGGAGGTAGTTGAGGAAGAAGAGGAGGAGGAGGAGGAGGGAGCTTTTGAGGAGCTCGAGAAAAGAGTCACTAAAGAGGAAGTTGAGGTTCTGAACAGAAGGCCAAGCGATGAAGACCACACTCGCATCCACGCGCTCCTGAGCCAGCTCCAGCTGATGGGAGAAGACCACGAACGCCGGACCCCTCCTCGCCCGGCCCAGCATCACTACTACCACCCGCCTGAGCTGGAACCTTTCGCTGCTTCTCTGATAACCGACGTCGGCGCTCTGCAGTCGCCCCCGGAGACCGAGACCACGGGGCTGCTGTTCTCTGAAAGCCACCAGCGAGACCTGCTGGGCCTGCTGGAGTGCACGGAGATCGGCGCTCCTCCCCAGGCCGCCTACCTGCCCCACGGAGGCGAGGTGGACGCCGTGGTGTCGGTGTCCTACAACCAGGAGGACGCCCAGAGGTTCTGGGGTCACTATGGCAACGGCCAGCAGCTTCGGCCCAGGGACGACTCCCTCTCCTCCCTGCCCGAGGACGAGTATCCCGAGCCGGTGTGGATGAAGCTGGGGGAGGAGCCTCCAGAGGAAGAAGCCGCCGCCGAGAGCGAGCAGGTAGGGTGTTAGTTTTAGTAGTGGTGTGGTGGGTAAACATGACCTCCGGTTGGTGGTAATATTGAACTATTTCCCAACTCGAGTCTCCCTTTGCTTTCATTGCAGAGCGCCGACGACCGCCCTGCCTATAAAGACGGTGAGATTGCAACACGACAAATACTTTTTTTGTGTTTTTAATTTCAACAATCTCACATTGACATCAAAGAGAAAAAGACATGAGACGTGACTAAAGCCTGAGAGTCGTTTTCTAAGTTTACGTGTCTCTGCTGGAACAGTGCCTGGTCCTTGTGACCCAGAAGACCTGTTGGATGGAGTCGTGTTTGGTGCCAAGTACCTGGGCTCCACCCAGATCAAATCAGAGAAGAACCCGTCTACCAACGCCCGTATGACCCAGGCTCAGGAGGCTGTGGATCGGATCAAGGTGAGGATTAGTTCACTGCTAACACCGAAGTCAAGGCAGGTCGTCTTAATAAAGGAACATCCCTGTCTTGACTATGTATGACTAAAAAAATCAATATTTTATTATATTAATCTATATTAATAACTATTATTCATGTGTTTATTTTCACTGAGACAAAACTAAAGTCATATTGACCACAGCGTCCAAGTGCACCACCTGCTGGCCAAAAGCAGGCGGCGTCACGTTGCGTGAGTCAAGTAACGTTCGCTAAACTTTGGCATTATGTTATGTCAAATGATTTCCTTCATGCCACTGCAACCGTGACTTTTGCGCTGCTTTTCTTAGCCAGAAACAAACCTGGGACATTCACATCACATATTCAATATTTGCAGCATAGACCGGTCATGGAAACTGTGCTGTATGTCATGGAATAGTCTTGGAAACATGGTGGAACATGTATATATACCGTAGCCATAGCTGGCCCAGTGTGGTTCAGTCCTTGTGACCGTCTTCCCTCCAGGCTCCAGACGGCGAGTCTCAGCCGATGACGGAGGTGGACCTCTTCATCTCCACCAAGCGGATCAAAGTGCTCAGCGCCGACACACAGGTATGTTTCACCTGCCGCTTTTTGCTCCATCGCTTTGCATTTATTTTTCTTTCCTCTTGTGTTTTATCTGCTTTTATTTCTCCTCGTCTTGCTCCGTGTACATGCGTTTCAAATGTTGTTGCACGTCCACCGGTGTAATCACGGTAAAGACCGTAAACGGACCAAAAACGGTGGAGCGACGCCATCTCAACGAAGAGTCAAACTGTTTATTATTGTAAAAATGAATCTCAAAAGATGCATCTGGTTGAAAAACACAAACTACTAATTCCAGAGGACAGATTATCACATTTATGCCCCTTCACACCTCAGGGGGCCAAAGTACCAAAGTCTTCCAAACATGTTAAAAAAAGTGAAGATGCTTTCAATAATAACGGAATGAAAAGTTTCTAAATATCAAAACATTTACTATAAAGAGCAGTAATGTAAAACACTGATGACAAAAACAAAAAATACACATCCAAGACCAAATGTTTATATTAAAATGTATTGATTAATTATTAAATATCTTCATTAAATATGAATTATTGATTACATTTATTAAAAAATCTTAAATAATCTAGGGTGACTATGACTTTTACACAGTACTGTACCTTTGGAATATAAGACTGAAACCTCCCTGCCAGTGTGTCTCCATCATGCTGAACCCAGACCTGCTCTTAAGAGTGTCACTAACCTAAACTGTACATGCGACCTTTATATGTGATGGTCCAGCGTTTCATTCCTTTCCTCCTCACGGCTGAACTCTCCCTCAGGTGGATTCCTTCAGGTAGGATTTGAGGTTTGTGCGGACATTGTCCCTCTGCAGTCCAGGAATAGTCCGGTCTATTCTGATCCCTTGTCTGTTGAGTTGAATTGTCAGGAGAGTGAAAGTGGGTCATCCAGTTTGGGCTCCCTGTTCCCTGCATGGCTGGCTGCTCCTCGGGCGCTGCAGCGGCGTTATGTTGTGATGCCAATTATCACTGACAAGGTCAAGCAGGTGACTTCAACCCACGCTTTACTTCTCATGTCAGCGTCTCCACGATTTGCAACCGAAGCAGACGGGAGAGAAAAGTTTACACCTGGTCAAGTTCTTTAAACAGACGTTAACTCCTCTCTCCCCGTTTCTCCTCAGGAGGCCATGATGGACCACTCGCTCCAGATGATCTCCTACATCGCCGACATCGGCAGCATCGTGGTGCTGATGGCGCGACGGAAGCCGGCGAGCCGCAAGGAGCAGGACGCCGCCACGCCCACCAACTCGTCCTCGTCCTCCTCTTCCTCTTCCTCCTCCTCCGGGCCGCAGAAGAAGTGCTGTATGATCTGCCACGTCTTCTCCTCTGAGGATGTGAGTCAGTCGGCTAGTTGTGGGGCTCATAAGTTACTTTAAACCAGTTGATCATTTTGACCTTTATTACCTTCGACTGCCGACATCAGTGGGTTCGCTGCCGTGTGTTGAGTTGACACCAAGTGGGAGACCTGTCCCACTGTAATGATGACTAGCTCATATTTCCAGTACTAGGTGTCAGGTTCCCAACCCGACTCTCTTAGTGGCCTGAGGATGAAACCGTCGCTTCCTCCTCTGGTTATGGTGGTTATGACATCACAGTTCATCCAGTTGAGCTTCAGTACTCTTGACCCATTTGGTTGAATCGCTCTGAGCAGAAGCCAAACCATCACACAGGGTGAAGCTGTAAGACGTTGTATACAGGCCTCAACATTTCATCTGATCACGTCGAGTGTGCTGTTTTGATTTCACCGGTTTGGCTCGGTTTCCCTCCCCAGGCAGCCTGGGAGTTCTCCTGAATGGAGAACCGGTCTGGCTGCCGTCCCAGTTTTCCAGCCTCAGCGAGGATGAATAGGAGGAAGAAGAGTTTCTTTTAGAAACTAATTAGCTGTGTTACTGCAGGCTACAGGGCAGCGCTGCTAAATGGGCTGTTTCATAGGAAGCGTTTCAGTCTGCACTGAGACGGCAGAATAAAAGAAACATTACAGTACTTTTATAGGACGTAGGTAACTTAAAATAACCCTCTCACCTTTCAGACCAGAGTCTCTGTATTTTAGAGGTATTGAATGGCAGATCTGATGACAGTGAAGATGTCCAGACAGAGTCCTCGCTCAGCTTCCTCCCCTCCTCCCTGTTCCTCCCCCCAGGCCCAGGTCATAGCCCAGGCTATCGGTCAGGCGTTCGCCGTGGCCTACCAGCAGTTCCTCCAGGCCAACGGCATCAAGCCCAGCCAGCTGAAGCCCGGCGAGTACAGCGACTACCTGGGAACCCAGGAGCTCTACAACGGAGACCTGGCCCACTTCTCCGACTCCCAGAACATCCGAGAGGTAAGAAGGAGTTTGGTCTGATGGAGGCGCTCAGATGCTCTGCTCTCACTCACTGGTTCTTAACACAAGTTATAACAGCCTATAACAGCCTATAACGTCTATAACCGTCTATAACCGTCTATAACCGCCTATAACAGCCTATAACAGCCTATAACAGCCTATAACCGCCTATAACAGCCTATAACAGCCTATAACCGCCTATAACAGCCTATAACAGTCTATAACCGCCTATAACAGCCTATAACAGCCTATAACAGCCTATAACAGCCTATAACCGCCTATAACAGCCTATAACAGTCTATAACCGCCTATAACAGCCTATAACAGCCTATAACAGCCTATAACCGTCTATAACCGCCTCTAACAGCCTCTAACAGCCTATAACAGCCTATAACCGCCTATAACAGCCTATAACCGTCTATAACCGCCTATAACAGCCTATAACAGCCTATAACAGCCCTCTGTTCTAACTCATTTTGAAGATGAAAATAATTATTTTGTGTATTAAAAATTCCATTTAGTACTTAACATACTGTCTCTACACATGACGGTTGTTGTGTTTTTGTTGTTGTTTTAATTGACAAATAGGAGGTAATTTAAGTCATTGGTCGACAAAATAATAAAATTTAAAAAAATAGAATAGAAATAGGAAGCTAGAAAAGTTAGGCTTATTTAACAAATACACAACTGACCATTTTAGCACTTGAACATACTGAGGAGAAAAATAGGTACGAATTACAACATTTAGATGGGAAAGAAAAGAAAATGAAATGAAAATCTGTACAATTTTGAAGAAAAGAGAAGAAGAAAATCTAGATGAGAATAGAGTAAATGGGGGGGGAGGTATTAAACATAAAACAACCAACATTTACAACACTAGAAAGTATCAAGCAGAAATATTTTCAAAATAAAAGTATGGAAATGCCTGAATATGCTTCACAGTTTTTGTTCTCCCCTTAAAAAATGGATGTAAAGCACTTAGAACTGCTCATGTGAAATCCCACCAACTTCCTCTGGTCTCAGGTTGTCATGGCCAAGGCTCCAGGAGAGATCTTGGGTCTGGCGGTGGTGGAGTCGGGCTGGGGCTCCATCCTGCCCACCGTGGTGGTGGCCAACCTGCTGCACGGGGGCCCGGCCGAGCGCTGCGGCGAGCTCAGCATCGGGGACCGCATCATGTCCGTCAACGGTACCAGCCTGGTGGGCCTGCCCATCGCCACCTGCCAGAGCATCATCCGGGTGAGGCGGGAGGAGGGGGCGGGGCTCTGTTAGACACTTACAGGAAGAGAGTTTTTGGTTGGTCAATGTAGCTGTTCAGTGATGAGATCATAGACGCCAAAATCATCCACGTGTCCCCGGTAGATCGTTGACTCCGGGGCTCCATGCTAACACTTTAGCATACGCTATGTTGAGTGATGGCGTGTTTTCTTGATGTACCGTGTTCTTTCATTCATATTTATTACACATATTTATATCGTTTAATACTTTCTCTTATTTCATATAGCATGTATCTTTTTTTTCAGATATTTTTATTATTTTTCCATTCTATTTTTATTAGATTTTTTTTCATACCTTTCAGTCATGCATTTCCACTCAGTATGTTATTGAAAAGGAGGAGTTGTCGGTTGTATCTATTACCCCAGCTGAGTTTGTTTCATATTCTTTTTGTTCTTTTTGTTTTACTTGATTCTGCTGCAATGTCCCAATTTCCTCGATCAGTAAAGTTATGTTGATCCGTTTGTCCACCAACCGCCATGTGTCCTGCTGAAGTGTCCTTGAGCAACACACTGACTCCTACCTGATCTCACATGCGTCTCTCTGGATAGAGCTTCAGATCAACTGTAAATCCTCACTGTGGTGATCCTGAGGATGCACTAGATGGCGCTGTGGTTCCATTCCCTGCTCTCTGAGTTTAGAGGCGGTAGATAACACACGAGAAGATGCAGATTTTGTTTGGGTCGTGAATGATACTGGACTAGAAACTGGTGCTGGACTAGAAACTGGTGCTGGACTAGAAACTGGTGCTGGACTAAAAATGAAAATATTTTCTCTTGAAAGGGTTTCACAGTCGAGTGTTTGGCCTCATCATCCTCAACTCCTTCGAAACACGTCAGGTGATCAGAGGAAGTTTGGCTAACATTTGTTTTTTGCAGTTCTTCAATGCATCAGAATCACTGGGCAGAGCAAGGCACTAACACTGCCAGGGTTTGGGGTTTGATTCCCACTGGGGCCTGTAACATAATATATAATAACATGATTTTATCTTTAATGTGCTTCAGATAAAAGTATGTGGCGTATGTATGGTTTGACTGAGCCATTGTAGGTTTGGGTCAGTATGGTTTTCAATATATTTAGACTGAAGTCACTGGTTCTACTTGATTTCATCTTTTAGCGTTTTACTGAGCGGTTTGTTGTTGTTTTCTTTTCAGCTCAGTCACATTTCATACAGTGAGATCTGCAGTATGTTGAGTCACTGACTGACTGTAAGCTCAACGCTCTCCTCATCGTCTTGTTTCCATCACAGGACTTGAAAAGCCAAAGCTGTGTGAAGCTGAGCATCGTTCACTGCCCTCCCGTCACCATGGCGATCATTAGGAGACCAGATCCCAAGTTCCAGCTGGGCTTCAGTGTGGAGGACGGCATCGTACGTAGAAGTCAATCTGGTCAAAAAAACAATGACAATAAACTGTGTTTGTATAGTAGCTGGGTCACGTTTGGCCCCTCCAATTCAGTTTGTATTCCAGTGTTACTACTACTTCTACTTCAGTGTTTGTTCTGTGTAAATGCACGTGTGTGGCAGTAGAGGTTAGGAAAGCTGGCTTGTGACTGGAAAGTTCGCTGGTTTGAATACCAAAATTGGACTGGGACAAGACGCTAAAACAAATAGTTGACCCCAAAATTAAACTTGTCATCATCTACTCAACGCTTGTTTAGACTAGGGCATGTTTTGACATTTCTCTCAACAGCTCGTGCCAGCATGATCCAAACATTGACACTGTGACTCTGAAAAGCCAATATTGACATTATCTCTCATATTTACCTCAGTTTCCTTCCTACAGCGCCGCTGGCCTCCTCAAGGCTCCAGCTCTGTGTCGGTGAGGTTATGGGTTAAATGTCATCTTGTTGGACTCGCAGTGCAAATGTGTGGATACAAAACTCTTTGATGCTGCATGAGCTGTTTTGAGGAATTTGGTCGCTGTTTTAATCCCTTTTCAGATTGTTTGGGAGAAACTGACTGACTTGGGCCTGTCGGGGCTAACTCGCTGTCTTGGTGGCCCTATGAACAATAACACTAAATAACAGGGTTCCTACAGTCATGGAATACCTGGTCCTAAGAGATAGTTGGAGCCAAAATAAGACCTTGACATTCACACCACTTGTTCAAGGGAGAACAGAGACTCTGATGGATACTGGTCATGGAATAGTCTTGGAAAAGTCGTGGAGTTTGATTAGCAGAAAGGTATAGGAACCGTAAAGGTCAAGGATGAATGTAGCAGGATCTGAGCACGCTCAGTCACTGGTGTTATAAATAGATAACTACGTTGTGTTTCTCTGTTGTTTCTGTCGTAGATCTGCAGCCTGATGCGAGGAGGGATAGCGGAGAGGGGGGGCATCCGAGTCGGGCACCGCATCATAGAAATCAACGGGCAGAGCGTGGTCGCCACGCCCCACGACAAGATCATACACATCCTGTCCACCGCCATCGGGGAGGTGAGATCTGTACAGTTAAATGTTTACTGGCAACAAACACGAACCATAATGTTCAGAGTAGAAGTTTTTACTGGAGTTTAATATCCGTAACCCACAAGAGACCATCCGCAAATATGGACCACGATCCACCAACTTCTATGTTCTCTTGTCCATCCTCTTTTATTCCTTTTTTATATCTCTCATTCGGTATTTCTTTCATAATGTATGTTATTCTACATAAAGCACTTTGAATGGCCTTGTGGATGAAATGTGCTATATAAATAAACTCGTCTGGCCTATCCACAAACAATACTTTTTTCATGTGTGTCTTGTAAAATCATATGCAAATTTGATAAATTTCAATGACTTGCAAAAATGCAGAAGAAATTTCAAATACACATGAAATGGATCGAAATTAATTAATTTATATTTGTAGTTCCAGAACATGGGCATGTACCACTGCCAGCCAGTAGGTGGTGATGTTTATTTCAAATTTGGTCCAATGAAAACAATGAAAATCACTTTCTTAAAAATCCACATCAAAATAAGTTTTATTTTCTACTGCATTTTATTACATGGCGGAAATTCTGTATACTATTGAACATTTTTGGACTGAATCATTCCTCTCCTCTTTTTGCGCAGATTCACATGAAGACCATGCCAGCCTCAACATATCGCCTCTTAACAGGACAAGAACAGCCACTGTATCTCTGAGAACCTCCTCTTTGGATCAGGAAATATTCTGGAAAGAAATACTGCTCAGTATTGAAGCTACACAAACTTTTGCCAACCTCGACAACATTATGCAATTCATTGTATCGTATCATCGGCTGGTGCCATGCCACTGAACACGACGAGCTCGTCTAGCTATATATTTTTGAAGTTGTACAGTATGTTGGAATATCGTGACACCGTGTTTTAAAGTGACAGGGCTATAGATATATTTATCAGATATTTAACAAAGCAGCCAATAGCTGAGATGCAGAACGGTGAAAGTCTGATATTACGTTTGACTACACTAATTCTTCCACTTCTGGTAAACAGTGTTGATGCTCACTTCGTCCTCCAGGTCTTCCAGTATGGTTGGGTGCCAGAGTGCCTGAGCTGAGTGTAGTGAGAGAAAACTTTATTGAAACGAGGATGGACAGTCCATATCTTTCATCATACATGCTTCCATGCACCAAGTCTCTCAGATATGACTGCGTATTAATACGTGTCTGTCCCAGTATCACTGTTGTTATTTCATGGACTCTCAGAAGGCTCTGGGTTTCAGTGTGCATGCTGCTTCCCCGTCTCTGTGCCTGAAAAGAAAGCGTTTATTATTATTATTATTATTATTATTATTATTATTATTATTATTATTATCATCATGCAGAACTAAAGGTAACGGCCTTATTTGATAGACAGAAAGGTATATTTTTAAGAATTTGCTGTTCTGGATGTTCATTAAAATGATCTATGATGTTATTTATTGAGTTTTCATTTAATTTCATTAGATATTTCAAACATTAAATATGTAACATGTTATTATTTTAAGTCTATCCTGTTAGTACAATTAGTTGTAAGTTGTATTATTAATACATTATTATATTTACTATTATTTGATTTAATATATTACTCATACTTTACTACCTCTACTTCTCAAGCCGAAGCAAGAACACACCTTTTCTTCAGAAAATTTAACCTTTTCTCGTTGAATACTGCTGCTACAAATAATATACTAGTACTTTGTAGTATTGGTATTAGTAGTATTATATGTAACAGCCTAACCTTCTGTAACACTGCTCAACACGGTCAACGCCTGACCAATCAGCTGCCTTTTTGTACCAAAACACAGACGAATACCAATCAGGTTCTTTACCGGTATCCTCTTCTGACCAATCACCGCCGCTCAGTGGGCGGGGCTTCTTTAGATTCCGTCTCCAATTACAAACACGGGCGAAACGCAGAGTGAGCGTCATTGACAAGCTGCTCACTTCGACCGCAACCTGGTGGAAGTAAACTAAAAGGGGATATTGTCAGGAATATTAAAGGTAGGTAAAATATACTTTCATCTTTTATGAGGCTTTTGAGCCTTTTATTATGTTTTATTTATTTATTTATTTGTAAAGAACCTGTTCACCCTCTAACCGCATCACTCGTATGTGGGACAAGCTAGGACCGAGACTAGGAAGAGCTCCTCTTCCCTTTCAGCTTAGTGCGAATTATGTTTCATTCATCATTATGTGCGAGTCAAATACTGACATTGACAGTAATGACTGCGTTATTTACTGTTATTTACTGTGTATTACCGAGCTGCATCTTTCACATGAAACGCAGAATTATAGCAGGTTAGCGTACATCATGTGTTGGTGCATTATTATTATTATATTATTATTATTATTATTATTATTATTACCGACACAGTCTGTAAGATAGTTCTATGGTATCTTATGAGTTTTGCTCAGCGTTTCATTACATTACCAGTATATTACATGGCAGGACTGCCGTGCTGCAGCAGGCTACTTCCTCGTATCCTCTCCTGCTTAACACTCAAAAATATTGCAGGCCGACACTTTACTTTGAAAAGTCAAAGAAAGGAGAATAAAATGGTCAGAATAGAAAAAACAATGTAGCTAGAAGCCAGTAAATGATGCCAGTGTTGACATGTGCACAGTGTTACAGTATGTAATGCATGTCTGTGAGCATATTGTACAGGTAAGAGTTTGACATTGCATTTACAAGAATAGATTCGCCTAACCATTGTTTTGTTCCCCAGTACAAGTCAGTATTTCCTACAGCGCTGCAGAATAAAGGGAAAACATCATCTGTCACTAGGAGAGTAACAGTTAATGTTGAAGTCTCAAAGTGGGACAGGTAAACCCGTCAGGATCATGAGGATTTCAGGATCCTGAGCAGATCAGTGTGACAGCCTGATGGCTCTTTAATCACATCACATATAGAAACTGCTCCTTCATAGCCTGTTGACTGTCTCGTGCAGGAGTTGTGTAATAAAATAGTTCCTCAGCCATCGGTGTCCTCTGCACGGAAGAAAGCTTACTGTTGAAAGCTGATTACTAGTTAGTTAGTGCTGAAATAATACTGCAGGTTTCCTCTGTTTCCAAGTATAGGACCAATAAAGTTAAGGTTCAATTTATTATTATTATTTAAAGTGCCTCACAGAACTATTAAGGACATGGAAAAACAGGAAAGGAAAACAATTGTAGTGAATTTTTTGGGGGGGAATATTGAAATTTCAGTATGAATTTGTGATAAAAGTGGACATTTTCATTTCATTACTTCATATTGGAAAATGTGTGTGGGAGGAAAAAATAGATGCTGTGCAAATGAATCAGTTTGAACAAGGTGAAAGTTTTTGTTAGTTTCTCTTTGCAGGCCAGCATCTCTGCAATAACTTGTTTAGTAACCTGAAACATCTTTCCTTTGAAAGCATCACAGACCGGTTTACTGACATCACTGCACAGGATTATGGGTATTGAAGTTCAAGTGGTTTTCAAACCTCTCACAGCCAACGTGTGAAGTTGCCTAGTGCAGCGTTAATTGTGCAGCTCTAGCAAAATCACACATTTAAGTTACAGGTTGGATCATTTTGCATCGTCGGTTAAACATCATGACATCCTGATCCAGTTTTCTGCTCCTCTGATTGGTCGCCAGCGTCGCAGCATGGCCAGGTAGCTGCTCCAAGCGATGGCGATTTCCAGACAGCTGCTCCTCCTGCTCTGGAAGAACGTCACCTACCGCAGGAGGAACAAGGTAGTGGCACGAAAACACAGTATAATACACAACAGTACTAAACTTAGAGGGGCAATAAGTACGATCTAGCACAAAATGACCATAATATATCTGTGGGGTTGATGGGTTTGGTGATCAATACCAATGACTCATCGATTACTTGCTCAGCTGCTGAGATGTCTGGCTTCCAAAACCCATTTTCTCATTTTCTCTGTTTGGGAATAAAACCTCGAGACCCTTGAGCCCAGAGGCTCGGAGGAGATGAGCTGGTCGATGGTCACGGATAGAGGTCGATGAAGGTCGTAGATTACTTAGTGCCCCTCTAACAGATCCATGTTGAGGGATCCAGTGCGCGTGACAAGTTTTCCTCTCCCTTCAGATCCAGCTGATCATCGAGCTCCTCTGGCCGCTCTTCCTCTTCGTCATCCTCATCGCCGTCCGCCACTCTCACCCTCCCTACAAACAGAGCCAATGTGAGTGACGTTGCACTATGTGTGTCTTTTCACTAAATCCTCCACTACTTTACTCCCCCCCCCCTTAGCTGCCAACTGGCTAAAGCTGATTAGCTCGGTGAGAGTGATTCTGGTATTTTTCCAACCTGTTGTGTTGTTGACCTTCCCGGAGAGCTCGCTTGTCCTGCCCTCTCTGGCTGGTGTCAGAAACATTGCATAACATAACATGGTCCAGTTGGTGGAGGCTTTTATTTTCTTAACTTGTGTATGTGAGCAAAGAAACAAGTACCTGTTTCTTCTCAAATCAGGCTGTTTGGTTCCCTACGTAGCACAGGAAGTCACATCGGACTGCAGGTTGAAGTAATAATCCACAATATTTTAACAGAAATAAATCAGTGATCAACCTCAACCATCATGAAGTTTCTCCATCTGATGTTCTCAACACCCGGTGTCAGGTAGGTCTTTACCGGGAGAAACCCTCTGGAGACAGGAAGTGATGCGTTTTACGTTTCAACAGAAGAAGAACTGGGTAGTTAGCATGAGCAGCGATAGCCACCGTGGCTGAACAGACAGAGAAAAGAGCGCCACCTACAGGAACTCAAACTCCATCAACAGGAAACCCAAGGAGGAAGACGTCACAGTACTGGACACACTGTTTGATTGACAGGTGATCTCTGGGAAGAGCAGTGAGGAACACCACAGTGAAAAACCCCACAGTGAAGAACACCACAGTGAGGAACACTACAGTGAAGAACACCACAGTGAAGGACACTACAGTGAAGAACACTACAGTGAGGAACACCACAGTGAGGAACACCACAGTGAGGAACACCACAGTGAAGAACACCACAGTGAAGGACACTACAGTGAAGAACACTACAGTGAAGAACACCACAGTGAAGAACACTACAGTGAGGAACACCACAGTGAAGAACACCACAGTGAAGCACCAAAATAAAAAAATGAGAATCTTTCAGTTTAATTATTTTTCTTTGCTCACGTTGTTAAAATGTATTTCTAAATTGAAGAAAGAGGTGCTGCCTTGTGATTGGCTGTTGGGTAAATGGAGGACCCCCCCCCCTGCGCGTTATCTCTACATGTGAGCAAGGAAACTAAAAAGCTGCCAAGTGTCCTTCCTGTCCTACATGAAGAGACACTGAGAGTCATGAAGCTGCTCATCTTTTATCCAATCTGTTCCTCACCTTCCCTGAGAGCTCAGTTGTCCCGTCCTCTACAGCGGTATGTGAATGCAGCTCACATTAGGTCAAGCATATTGACGTCACATGAGTTTGAGGTCAATTGTACAAAGTTTGGATTATTGTTCGTTTCGGTCCAATCCCAGTAGATTATGTTGCAGCTCTCACAGTCCTCATTGTTTCAGGTCTGTGTGTTTCACCCTGCAGGTCACTTCCCAAACAAAGCGCTCCCGTCGGCGGGCAGCTTGCCCTGGATCCAGGGCATCGTCTGCAACATCAACAACCCCTGCTTCCACAGCCCCACGCCGGGGGAAACCCCGGGGCAAGTGGGCAACTTTGACAACTCCATGTAGGTAAACTATAGGTAGAGTCCTGTCCCAGAGTCTGAAGCATCCTCGGTTTATTTTTTGTTTTCTGCATCAGTGTTTTACATTTCTGCTCTTTAACGTAGTTGTTTTGATATTTAGAAACTAGGGTTAAGGTTGACAATGTTTCTGTCACCAACTGCTGATGTTTTCCTCGGTCGACCAGGTTCGTCACACCAGCGTCTCTTTCTCCTTCAGGACATCCCAAATGGTTGTCCTGCCTATGGCCAGTGTTTGTTCAATGGCTCTGATTGATTTTCCATCTTCTCTCAGCTTCAAAATTGCCAGCCTTTCTCCCATAGACAGCTGTCTGGTCTTCATGTTAGTTACACATTTTTTTTTACTATAAATGCAGTCTGCACAGGCCAAACCCAAAGCTGAGACTGAGAGTAGGACCTGGACAACAAGAGATGCCTGTCAGAAGGGAGGTCAGAGGTCAGAGGTCAGAGGTCAGGGTCAGCTACAGAAAGGCACCTTGGAGCCGGTAGGGATTTAGTGTTTTCACACTTCAGCAGGTCAAGTCCTTGCTGTAATGGGGGATCGAACCCGGGTGTTCCTGCTGAAGGGCCACCCTGCTGCCCAGTCTGAATGAAGCGCTTGTGATGAAGCTGTGTGCTTCGTAATGAAATATGACTGAATGTAAGTCCTGTCCTCCAGACTGTCTCGTCTCTTCGTGGACGTCCAGACTCTCCTGTCCCACGGTGGAAACCGGAGCTTCTCCGGCCTCCAGGACCTGCTGGAGAGCGTCCAGCGGCTGGGAGAGAGACCAGGAGCCTGGCCAGGTACCGGTTTGGTTCTCCTGTAGCGTTGTAGTAAAGGGATACCTTGACATTCTGACACATGAGGGGAAACACAGGAGCTCAGGGTATTAACTAAAGCTGAACATCTCATAGAAATCAAACCGGACGTATGCAGACTTGGCAGTGTGATTTGAGTCAGTAGTGATTCTGACTCTCTTGTTTGATGTTAAATAAATAAATAAATATCCTTACATCACATTTTCACAGTTACTCTCTGCATTAGAAACCGTCTCCCTCCCCTCGTTGTTTTGCTTCATGTTCCGGATAATATTTTGCGTTTTGTTGTTTTCCACCCTTTTACCTTTTTCCTAGACACACTGACACACATCCGTCACATTGTGAGGGAAAACATCCTTCAGTCACTCAGTGGACAAATAACAAAAGTCATTAAAGCCAATGGGTACTGCTAGCCAGAAGCTAGCTCATTAGCTTCCCAGTAACTATTGGTTGTAAAGTGTAAAGGTATTCCTTTAAGTTTGCTGTTAGATGAACTCTAATCATTTTAGACTGAAGTAATTGATATTTAGTTCTGATATTTGATTACTTGATCAAGTATCCGGTGTTTCCTCATGTTCCTCTCTTCAGGGTGAAAAGCCTCTGAAACAGCATTTAGACCATCACAGGACAAAAAACAGACCAATCAAAATCTTGAATTAGTTGTTGAATTAATTTTCATTTATTATATGAAAATAAAATGAAATACGCAAGAAAATAAAATGTCATTAGAGGTTCTACAGGCTGTTTCCATGCAGCTGTGGTCAGGGAGGTGGAAGACACTGACTGATATCTGATATTTAATAAAAGGCCGATATCGGTCTGATATTACTACTACTACTGCTAATTTGGAGTATTCACATCCCACCCCTGGAACACAGAAACCTAAATGCTTGTTGAAAGTAAAAGTCTTCACAAGCCGTTCATTTCTTTCCTACTTTTTTCTTTATTTGACATTTAAAAGCACAATGTCATGTGTCACGTTAAGGATAACATGACAGAGTCCCAGTTTGTTTCCATCACGGTCTTTGTAGCAAGTCGGATATCAAGCACAAGGCAGCATACAAGTCATTCAAAAACACATTGTTTTCATGCAGCGCTTCCCAGACGTACTACAACAGAGCTGAAGAGGTAGTAAGTAGATCATCATTGTGGCTTTGATCGGTGTCGAGTGACTGCAGCCATTCACTGCTGCTGGCCTGGCTGTCGAGGCAGCACAGAGTGGCTTTTTGTCTCGCTGTGCTGAGGGCAGATTCAGTTACAAGACTGCAGCAGAGGAACAATCGGATGAATGACAGCAAGTTTTCAATGGTTTCTGTGGTGAATCCCATGTTAACTGGCTGGCAACACTGAGCCACCTGAGCTACAGATCCTAAAGAACCTGGTAAAAGCTGCTCTGTGTTTCAGCTCAACGCTAACATGGAGGCAGATTTAGTTATACAAACATTCCTCAGAGGCAGAAGTGTCTTCTTGGTTGAGTCAAACCTCCCTGGGCGGTTCGTTGTGTTTCTTTTGAGGTTATTCATAGTACTTTTTTGTGTTCCTGTATTTCCTCCACAGATCTCCCTGTACGACAATACCTGAGAGCCAATGAGACGTTCTCCACCTTCCTCCTGACCAATGGCAGCCTGTCGCCTGCTACTATGGACCAGCTGCTCAACGCCCGCCTCAATTTTCAGGTGAGGGGTCATCCTCAAAACGCTGCTCAACGAACCTACCAGACATCTGGGATCCCATTGGATTTCCCAAAAAGAAAACTTCAGGCAATAAGAGACAATAAGTTTGATTTTTACTTCCCCATAGCACAAAATAACCATAGTGTATCTGCAGGGGGTTGATAGGGTTATTGATCTACAGTGCCGTGAAAAAGTATTTGCCCCCTTCCTGATTTCTGATTTTTTTGCATATTTATCACACACAAAGGTTTCAGATCATCAAACCAATTTTAATATCACACAAGGACAACCCAAGTAAATACAAAATGCAGTTTCTAAATGATGATTTCATTTTTTAAGGCAAAAATAAAATACAAACCTATCTGGCCCTATGTGAAAAAGTAATTGCCCCCTGAACCTAATAACTGGTTGTGCCACCCTTGGCAGCAATAACTGAAATCAAGCGTTTGCAATAATTGGTGATGAGTCTTTCACATTGCTGTGGAGGAATTTTGGCCCACTCTTCTTTGCAGAATTGTTTCAACTCAGCCATATTGGAGGGTTTTCTAGCATGAACTGCCCGTTTAAGGTCACACCACAGCATCTCAATTGGATTTCAGTCCGGACTTTGACTTGGCCACTCCAAAACCTTAATTTTGTTTTTTTTGAGCCATTCAGAGGTGGACTTGCTGGTATGTTTCGGGTCGTTGTCCTGCTGCATAATCCAAGAGCGCTTGAGCTTGAGGGCACAAACTGATGGCCGGACGTTCTCCTTCAGGATTTTCTGGTAGACAGCAGAATTCATTGTTCCATCAATCACAGCAAGTTGTCCTGGTCCTGAAGCAGCAAAGCAGCCCCAGACCATCACACTGCCACCACCATGCTTCACTGTTGGCATGATGTTCTTTTTATCAAATGCTGTGCCATTTTTACGCCAGATGTAACGGGCCGCACACCTTCCAAAAAGTTCAACTTTTGTCTCGTCAGTCCACAGAATGTTTTTCCAAAAGTCTTGGGGATCATCAAGATGTTTCTTGGCAAATGTGAGACGAGCCTTTGTGTTCTTTTTTGACAGCAGTGGTTTTCGCCTTGGAACTCTCCCATGGATGCCATTTTTGGCCAGTGTCTTTCTTATGGTAGAGTCGTGAACACTGACCTTAACTGAGGCCAGCGAGGCCTGCAGTTCTTTGGATGTTGTTCTAGGTTCTTTTGTGACCTCCTGGATGAGTCGTCGTCGCACTCTTGGAGTAATTTTAGTTGGTCGACCACTCCTGGGAAGGTTCGCCACTGTTCCCAGTTTTCTCCATTTGTGGATTATGGCTCTGACCGTGGTTCACTGGAGCCCCAGAGCCTTGGAAATGGCTTTGTAACCTTTTCCAGACTGATAGATTTCAATCACTTTTTTTCTCATTTGTTCTTGAATTTCTTTGGATCGTGGCATGATGCGTTTGTTTTTGAGATCTTGTAGCCTACTTCACTTTGTCTGACAGGTTCTATTGAAGTGATTTCTTGATTCAACAAATGTGGTGGTAATCAGGCCTGGATGTGGCCAGTGAAATTGAACTCAGCTTTCCCAAAACTGTGGTTAATCACAGTTAATTTGTGATTTAACAAGGGGGGGCAATTACTTTTTCACATAGGGCCAGATAGGTTTGTATTTTTTTTCCCCCTTGGTAAATAAAATCATCATTTAGAAACTGCATTTTGTATTTACTTGGGTTGTCTTTGTGTGATATTAAAATTGGTTTGATGATCTGAAACCTTTGTGTGTGATAAATATGCAAAAAAATCAGAAATCAGGAAGGGGGCAAATACTTTTTCACGGCACTGTATCAGAATACTCCACAACCACTGGATTTTCAAGACACTCCCAATCCCTGTACCAGAGACTTGTGCTTGCCTCAACGTGAATCAGGATGTTGAGCTCGTCCTTTCCAGGTGTCTCTGGCCGGGGCGGGGATGCCGCTGAAGGACTTGGTGTGTAACGCCAGCCTGCTGGGACAGTTCCTGACTGTGGAGGGAGGAGAAGCCGACATGGCCGACCTGCAGGAAGAGCTGTGTGGCCTACCAGCCGACACCCTGCGGCAGGCCGAGCGCCTCTTCCTCTCCCAGCTCGACTTCACCAAGTTCTTCACGGTAGGAATCACCGGAGCAAGGAAGGGACCTAGGAACCAGTACAGGGAAACTACAGGAATTTGTCCTGATTGAGAGCTAGCTAACAGTTAGTAAGTGCTATACTAGCTCTTACGAAGGAGTGGACTGAAGGAACCATGGTCCTTCCTAGGTTCCTTCTTAGGTTCCTTCCAAAGGCAGTGACTGACTTGACTATAACTATAACTAATACCAGGCGCTGTGCTGTGACCCTTGCCCTCCTTACGACTGGTTGCTAGTAATGTTGCTCTAGGAATTTAAGCTTGTTTTACTGTTGGGACTCGTTATAAAGAGCATCGGTTAAATGCCTAAACGGTAAATTGAAAAATGTTGAATCTCATTGGTTGTAATTGATTCTGTCTGTTTGCTGAGACGCTAAGCTGTCTGAACCCGTCTGTCTGTCCTCCCCGTCAGAGAGACCGTCTGATGGCCAACGCCGGCGACCTCAGGGTTATTAGCCAGGCCGTCACCGCCGCGTCCCAGGAGCTGGCTGTCCTCATGGACGACGTAAGAGCCCGAACCTGATTGGTTGTGTGTCTAATGATGTCGTTTATAGTCCTAGGTCGGGTCATAGTTTATAGATTGGACTGGATCTTTTTAAGGCATCAATAAATCATCACAACGTTACATTAGATACGTTTAGTATGATTACCGTAAACAAACCAGACCATCACTAGCCTGTCAGCCTCTACCAGCCCCTACCAGCCCCTACCAGCCCCTACCAGCCTCTACCAGCCTCTACCAGCCCCCACCAGCCTCTACCAGCCCCACCAGCCCCCACCAGCCCCTACCAGCCTCTACCAGCCTCTACCAGCCCCACCAGCCCCCACCAGCCCCTACCAGCCCCTACCAGCCTCTACCAGCCCCTACCAGCCTCTACTAGCCCCTACCAGCCTCTACCAACCTCTACCGGCCCCTACCGGCCTTTACCGGCCTCTACCAGCCTCTACCAGCCCCTACCAGCCCCTACCAGCCCCTACCAGCCTCTACCAGCCTCTACTAGCCTCTACCAGCCCCTACCAGCCTCTACTAGCCTCTACCAGCCTCTACTAGCCTCTACTAGCCTCTACCAGCCCCTACTAGCCTCTACTAGCCTCTACCAGCCCCTACCAGCCTCTACTAGCCTCTACTAGCCTCTACCAGCCTCTACTAGCCTCTACTAGCCTCTACCAGCCCCTACTAGCCTCTACTAGCCTCTACCAGCCCCTACCAGCCCCTACTAGCCTCTACTAGCCCCTACCAGCCTCTACCAACCTCTACCGGCCCCTACCGGCCTTTACCGGCCTCTACCAGCCTCTACCAGCCCCTACCAGCCCCTACCAGCCCCTACCAGCCTCTACCAGCCTCTACTAGCCTCTACCAGCCCCTACTAGCCTCTACTAGCCTCTACCAGCCCCTACCAGCCTCTACTAGCCTCTACCAGCCCCTACTAGCCTCTACCAGGCTTATCTCCCTCCCTCCATACGCATGTTTATACAACCCCACAATTGATTATATTCTATTTTATTGCTTTATTGTGTTATTGTTTATTATTTTTACAGTTTTTATTGCTTGTTTTTGTGTCACTTTCGCTGCTGCAACAACGTAAATTTCTCACTGTCTTCACTCTCTTTCTCATCTTTCCTTCCCTCCATTTCTGTTTCCTCTGCCCATCATATCTCTCCTCCTCCTCCTCCTCCTCCAACCCCTCGGTCCTTCTCTCTCCTTCCAGTTCTCCTCTCTCTCCAGCTTCATGGAGCTGAGCGCGGCGGTTCGTCTCCTCTCTCCGGAGAATCGCTCGGCGTTGCCCAGGGAGAGTTTCCGGGCGTTTTCCAGGATCATGTGCGGTCCTCCCAAGCCGGGCGGCGAACGCATCCCGTCGCTCAACTGGTACGAAGACAACGACATCAAGTCCTTCCTGGGCAAGAACGGCACCGAGGACGCCGACCCGGACCGCGACAACAACACCAGTAAGAGGATCCAGTTGGGAAATCTGTGGGGGTTTACCAGGTTGACCATCCGTTAGGGTTGGGTACGGTCGGTAGCGATACCGACAGAACATTTCAGTATGCAGTCAATCAAAGTATTTCCTGTGACATTTCTACATGACGTCTGCTTTTCTAAACAGAACCAGGCCATGCTGAGTTGTAGGATTAGACCAAGGCATCAGTTTACCGATATATCATGCCGATATTGGCGCTTTATTATCATGTTGTCCACCTCTGATGTGTTTGAGGTTAAAAACTGTCTGTAAAACCTGCAGTTAAATTTTATTTGCACATTTAATTTATTGATTTATATGTTCAATTATATGTTTATTTATTTAAAGGCCGCAATAATTTTTTGTCACATGATGATTTTTTTGTCAAATGCTGTTACTGAGGCTTTTCCTCTCTGCCAATAATACCATTTTTGTAATTTTTGAATGAAAATACTCAAATTTAAAGATATTGAATATCACCACAAAATATCAACTATTAGTAGCTTTAGTACAAAAATATCGGTATCAGTATCACCTGCAAAAACCCATAGCAGTTGAACCTTTGAATAGATTTCCTCAGTACAATAAACAAAAAGAAAAGAGTTCTTATTGTTCGATTCCTTTCAAAGCCTTAAAATCAATAATGACACCGAGATCAGTACGATACCAATCTGTAGCATCATTTGATATCCAGCTGCACCGTTCACTTTTTACTGTGTTATTACCTCCTTATTACCTGTACCTATTCACTACGTGTTGACATCCGTCGTGACCTAACCCTCGGCCCGTCCGACCCCTTCCTCCTCACAGCTCCGTTCTGTAAAGGTCTGATTCAGGGCCTGGAGTCCAACCCGCTGTCTCGCATCGTGTGGCGAGGCATCAAGCCGCTCTTCATCGGAAAGCTGCTCTACACTCCCGACACTCCTGCGGTACAACAAGTCATGAAGGAGGTGCTGACGTCCTTCCCTCTGTAGAAACAAGCTGCTAAATAAAAGGATATATCGTATTACGTAAATGCAGGACTCTTAATCAGCTGTTGTACACCTCAGAAACACAGGAGCCCCAGCATCACTACAGCTGTATATTCTGAATATCCAGACATGCAACACAGAAACCGACATCAACTCAGTATTACATGTAAAGCCAAACAATAACATAGTAATATAATAACTTTCACCATCAGGCTTCAATGCTCTGCAGCCTCTAAACGTCACAGACTGTTGAAACGACTCAAATCAGCCACTCATATTTCACTCTTACATCTGAGTCGTGCAACTTTAAACATCTCTGACAACAAAAAGTCTCACGTTACTGTCTTGTACACACATATAAACACAGATGAGCAGGGTTAGGTCTGTCGGACTTGTACTGGGGTGAATTTGGGGGCATTTCCTGTATTACGAACAAGAATGACCTTTTAAGGAATTTAATCTTATTCTACTGTTGCATTGATTGCAAGTCACGTAGCCCGTTAAGCTAACTGTGAGCTCTACCCCGTTGTCATCCAGGTGAACAAGACCTTCCAGGACCTGCAGATCCTCCAGGAGCTGAACGCAGCCTGGGTGGAGGTGGGACCGCGGATCAGGAGCTACATGGAGAGCAGCCTGGAGGTTCAGCTCCTGCAGGTCTGGCTCAGGGACGGCAGGTTGACGCTGCGGTAGTGAATCTGAGTTAAATGTGTAGCGTAGCATCGAGCAGTTGGAAATGTCTTTAAACTCCAGTGACGGGGATAGTTTATTACAAAAGGAATTCAGGAAGTGAGTTTTGAAAAGCCAACAACTCTGATAAACCCCCTTCAGATATATTGTAGACATTTTGTGCTGTTGCCCCTTTAAAAGTCGGGCCATGACACCTCCAGAGGGCAGCAATGAATTCAGCAGTGTGTGTGTGTGTGTGTGTGTGTGTGTGTGTGTGTGTGTAATAGGACTTGCTGAGGCGACCGGAGGTGGCGGTGCTGGTCAACCTGCGTCTGCAGAACACGTCCTGGACGGCCTCGCGCATCGCCCGCTTCCTGTCCGACGCCCCCAGAAACCCCGGAGCGCCCCCCAACTGGCTGGACGTCTACAACGACCTCAACTACACCATCACCACCATTGCACAAGTCACTCAGGTTCTCGCAGGGTTTCACTTTTAAAAATACTTCTTAATCCAAAAGTCATTCAGGGTTAGATGTATGTTTCATTCCAGCTACATTTTGTTGTGTCTCGATTCCCGGTCCTGTGGGGAGTTTGCATGTTCTCCTCCTGTTCTCCTCGTGTTCTCCTCATGTTCTCCTCGTGTTCTCCTCGTGTTCTCCTCGTGTTCTCCTCGTGTTCTCCTCATGTTCTCCTCCTGTTCTCCTCGTGTTCTCCTCGTGTTCTCCTCGTGTTCTCCTCCTGTTCTCCTCGTGTTCTCCTCCTGTTCTCCTCGTGTTCTCCTCATGTTCTCCTCCTGTTCTCCTTGGTTTCCTACCATGACTGCTGGCCTGAAGAGGTTTCAAGAGGTTTCAATAAGGATCCTAATGACTAATAACTAATAATCTCACATTGCGCCTCCCCTCGTCTCTTCCAGTGTTTCTCCCTCAATAAACTGGAGGGGGCGGAGACTGAGGGACAGATGATTGACAGGGCCCTGGAGCTATTGGAGGACAGACAGTTCTGGGCGGGCGTGGTCTTCCAGCTGCCAAACTCCTCGTCTCCCAACCTGCCGCCTCACGTCACCTACAAGATCCGGATGGACATCGACGACGTGACGCGGACCAATAAGATCAAGGACAGGTACTTTGGAGGAGGAGCTTCTCTCCCAAGACTTCCTGGTTTTATCCCGCCTCTTATTCACGTTACTTTTAATGTGCAAACCAATTATTAACCAATTATTAACCATTTAGTAACCAATAGTTAAAATAGCAGCATAATGCTTTTTTATGTTTTACTAGTCATTTGTTAATCATTGAATCATGAATACTTATTAGTATTAGTATATATTTATTAGTATTAGTAAATTAGTATTTAAGTGTTGAACCTGGATGATAATCTTGAGTAACTAACCAATTTAAGACATTAAATAAATATTATTTTATATTCTTAACAGTTATAATACAACATATAATTGATTTTCATTAATCAGTGATTAACTAATGTACATTAATATTACTATATATTACTATATATATTTAGTAAACATGTAGGAAATTAAATAATCATTAATTAGTTGTTAGTTCACCATTAAATTATAGTTAATAAATATTAAATAATGATTAATTCACCATTTATTAGTGATCATTATTATAAAGACCATGTTTCCTCTGAAAGATGCAAAACCATTGGTATTGGTATATAAAGTTAAATCATCGAAGGTATTGTCTGATGCAGATACTCTACATCTTGATGGTTTCAGCAGCGACCTGACCACCCTGTGTGCTTCCTCCTCCAGGTTCTGGGATCCCGGTCCGGCGGCCGACCCCTTCAACGACCTGCGCTACATCTGGGGCGGCTTCGTGTACGTCCAGGACCTGGTGGAGCGAGGCCTGACCCGGGTCCTGACCGGAGTCCAGCAGACCACCGGCATCTACATCCAGCAGATGCCCTACCCCTGCTACGTGGACGATGTGTGAGTCGTGCTTTTTAAGTTAGCCTTAGTTTGGTTAGTTTGGTGTTTAGTTCAGCACAGTTTCATTCAATTTAACTTTTATCTGCACATATAAATGAAATACAGTTGAAAAGTTAAAGGGTTAAAGCCCAAATATCTTTAGTTTCTAGAGTCCGTGAACACCCAGGGGTCCTGGAGGTGCTTTCAGGGGATCCTCAGGAAAATGAGGATTAGTTTGGATTAGTTCCCAGTGGGAGAATGTATAAGATTGGCTATTGTGATCACAGGTTTCAGCACCATTACCTCCCCATGTACAGTTCAGATCGTTCTACCATTAAACACAATCGACAACGACACAGATCTTCCCGTTTGGGTCCCTGACAACATCCCATCATGCTCCAGGCTGCCACTGCCTTCCGATTGTGATTCTGGTGTCCTGCCTTTCCTCCAGCTTCCTGCGAGTGCTGAATCGCTCCCTGCCGCTCTTCATGACTCTGGCCTGGATCTACTCGGTGGCCATGATCATCAAGGGCGTGGTGTACGAGAAGGAGGCGAGGCTGAAGGAGACCATGAGGATTATGGGTCTGGGAACGGGAACGCTGTGGCTCAGCTGGTTCATCACCAGCGTGGTTCCCTTCCTGCTGTCTGCGGCGCTGCTCATCGCTATGCTGAAGGCACGTCGACGCTCGCGCTGCAGAAAATATCTCAGACGTTTTAACAGCTCTTGGTGATGTTCACCTCCCCTCTGTGGAGGTTGTTGAAAGGCATTCGGGGAAATGTAGTAAATCACGTCCTCCTCTTCCTCTCCCTGTCCAGTGGGGGGACATCCTGCCCTACAGCAACCCGGCCGTGGTGTTTTTCTTCCTGACGGCGTTCGCCACCGCCACCATCATGCAGTGTTTCCTCATCAGTACCTTCTTCTCCAAGGCCAACCTGGCTGCTGCCTGCGGGGGGCTCATCTACTTCGGCCTCTACCTGCCCTACGTGCTGTGTGTCGCCTGGAGAGACCACCTCAACACCACCCACCGAGTCCTCGCCGTGAGTATGACACGCATCGGTAGAGCCCAAAGTTTTGTTTGGACTTCAATACCCAGAAAATCCTATAACATGACGCCCGGAAACAGGAAACTGAACGCTTAACCCTCAATCAGGGAGGGTGGACGCTCTTCTCTGTTGCAGCCCAACTTTGTGATTGAGGCTGAGAAGATCTGTATTTTTACACAAAAATGCAGCTTTAACATTTATTCACCACCAATACTAAATTGGTTTAGCATTAAAAACATGAGGCTAACAAGCATTGTTGTCATCGTCAGCATCATCATGATATCATGATTGACAGGCAGTCATGTCTGTCCCCCGATCATTTAGGAGGCCTGAAGCAGTAGGGGTGAAGGATGGGATGGTGGCGTTGGCTTTATTTACCACCATGACAGTCTGTACTCCTTCTGTCTTGCTGACCACATTCACAATCTTCTCTAGCGTTTTTCTCTCTAATGCCAAGATTACCATACCAACAAAATAGTGGAAAGAAAGAAAAGTAGTAAGGAAAACAATCAATAAAGGTTTATGTGTATAGCACATTTCATAGAACAAGGCAATCCAATGTGCTTTACATAGAAAAAAGATGATTAAAAACTAGAAGAATTATAAAAGAAGGTGCAGAGAAAACATGAACAGGATACGGTATATCCCATCCTCTGCTATACGTCTAAAAGATGATGCTTTGCTCCCCAGAGCTTCTTCTCCCAGGTGGCCTTTGGGTTCGGCTGTGAGTATTTCTCCCAGTACGAGGAGCAGGGCGTGGGCATCCAGTGGTTCAACCTCCACTCCAGCCCCGCCGAGGGAGACTCCTACAACTTCACCATCTCCATAGTCATGCTGTACGTGGACGCCGTCCTCTACGCCACCGCAACCTGGTACATCGAAGCTGTTTTCCCCGGTAAGGCTGCACACAAACGTAATGGGAAACGTCTGTAAATACAAGGAGTTACCTCTGGCTGCCATTGGGGGGCGCCAACGTGCAAAGTCGCCTAGTGCAGCTTTAATTAAGTTGCTCAGAGACATTTGATGCTGCATGATGGTTTGAACCCAGCACCTTACTAACCACTAGACCATCATGCCCATCGAAAATGCATGTCTGACTGGTTAATGTTGATTGATTCATTCAGACTTGGGATTTTAAAGCTTAAAATGGAATTGAACCAAGGCCAACTGGTCTGGTCCAGTCTAGTCGTATTCTAGTATTGAGCCTTAAAATCTATGAAACAATGGAAAACTTGAGGTGGGGTGAGAAAATCTCACTTATTTCCAGTGGATCTTCACCCATTGAGAATTTTCTGAAACAAGTGACAAGATGTTGAAAGAAGGCAGATCGCTGCATCAGCATCAAGATCATTTCACTTGGTTCCAGAAAACTCTTGAAAAAAGCTGGTTTGCATTTGAATCAATGGCAGATTATTCCTTAGGAAAATGAAATTAACACTCGATACAAGACAAAATGACTTGTTGAGGTTGTTTTGCACTGCACTTTCCTGCCAGTGCTGATCTATGAGGTACCTGTTGATGTCCTCAGAGCGTATATGTGTGTTTACAGGTGAGTATGGGATCCCCAGGCCCTGGTACTTCCTCTTCCAGGTCAACTACTGGGGAGGGGTTCCCCTGGAGGCCGGCATGCCGATCCCCCCCCCACCCGCAGAGCAGGACCAGGGTAAGACTCAACGCTGCTCTCTCTACATTATTTCCGTTCACCATCTTTAAGGGTGCGATCACACCTACAGCTGGTTTCTGTCTTGGTAACCGCGGCAGAGGTTCGTTAAGGTTCACACTGCTCAATTATAAGCCAACCAGAAACGCAGCAGAGTTCAAATAAACCGCTCTGAACATGCTGGCTGTGAACGCATCCTAAGGATAGTCGTCTTGTTTTGGGTGGGGAAAGTTAAAGTTCATCTGTGGCTGGTGACCAACCTATGAATCTAGATGACTAGTTAGAGGAACATTAAACCTTTTTACAGATTATTGTGTCAGTAGAAGTAGAATTAGAAATATTTCTTTCTTGCCTCCTCAACCTGGATCTCTTATATTGACTGTTCTGAATATCTCCCACGGTTCTTTGTAATCCCACTCCACAGATCACATCGAGCCGGATCCCACTCACCTGGTCCTGGGCGTGACCATCCGTAACCTGGTGAAGATCTACAAGCAGGGAGCCAAGCTGGCCGTCAATCACCTCAACCTCAAGTTCTACGAGGGGCAGATCACCTCCTTCCTGGGCCACAACGGCGCCGGCAAGACCACCACGATGTAAGGACTGGAGCTGGGTGTTGAGTTGAACCTCGGTGTGTTCCAGTGTGTTGATGTGTTTCATGTCTGCCAGGTCGATCTTGACCGGCCTGTTCCCCCCTACCTCGGGGACGGTGTACATCAAGGGCCTGGACATCCGCACCGACATGGACATCATCCGGAGGACGCTGGGAGTTTGTCCACAACACAATGTCCTCTTTGACATGTAAGACTCCACTGGCTTCCTGTCTGGCTGAGTTCATGATAACATAACTAACTAACTAACATCAACACCTTTTCTGGTTCAAGCTGGAACCGCCAATATTATCTGTCAGCTTTATGCAATAAATCTCAATACAAGATCAGATCACTTGCTAATCTTGTCAGTTCAAAAGTCTGTTGTTGAGAGTAAATTACCCCCCACCTCTCTCTCTCTCTCTCTCTCTCTCTCTCTCTCTCTCTCTCTCTCTCTCTCTCTCTCTCTCTCTCCCTCTTTCTCTCTCTATGTCTCTCTACCAGTCTGACGGTGGAGGAACATGTGTGGTTCTACGGCCGTCTGAAGGGTTTGTCTGCAGCAGAAGTGAAGGCTGAGCTGGACACTCTGCTGGACGACGTCGGCCTGCTGCACAAACGCCACGAACAGACCAAGAACCTCTCCGGTAAAATCACTAGTTAAACCTCTCTGGTAAAATCACTAGTTAAACCTCTCCGGTAAACCTCTCCGGTAAAATAACTAGTTAAACCTCTCTGGTAACATCACTAGTTAAACCTCTCCGGTAACATCACTAGTTAAACCTCTCTGGTAAAATCACTAGTTAAACCTCTCCGGTAAACCTCTCCGGTAAAATCACTAGTTAACCCTCTCTGGTAAAATCACTAGTTAAACCTCTCCGGTAAACCTCTCCGGTAAAATCACTAGTTAACCCTCTCTGGTAAAATCACTAGTTAAACCTCTCCGGTAACATCACTAGTTAAACCTCTCTGGTAAAATCACTAGTTAAACCTCTTCGGTAAACCTCTCCGGTAAAATAACTAGTTAACCCTCTCTGGTAAAATCACTAGTTAAACCTCTCCGGTAACATCACTAGTTAAACCTCTCTGGTAAAATCACTAGTTAAACCTCTCCGGTAAACCTCTCCGGTAAAATAACTAGTTAAACCTCTCTGGTAAAATCACTAGTTAAACCTCTCCGGTAAACCTCTCCGGTAAAATCACTAGTTAACCCTCTCTGGTAAAATCACTAGTTAAACCTCTCCGGTAAAATCACTAGTTAAACCTCTCTGGTAAAATCACTAGTTAAACCTCTCCGGTAAACCTCTCCGGTAAAATCACTAGTTAAACCTCTCTGGTAAAATCACTAGTTAACCCTCTCTGGTAAACCTCTCCGGTAAAATCACTAGTTAACCCTCTCTGGTAAAATCACTAGTTAAACCTCTCCGGTAAAATCACTAGTTAACCCTCTCTGGTAAAATCACTAGTTAACCCTCTCTGGTAAAATCACTAGTTAAACCTCTCCGGTAAAATCACTAGTTAAACCTCTCTGGTAAAATCACTAGTTAAACCTCTCCGGTAAACCTCTCCGGTAAAATCACTAGTTAAACCTCTCCGGTAAACCTCTCCGGTAAAATCACTAGTTAAACCTCTCTGGTAAAATCACTAGTTAAACCTCTCTGGTAAAATCACTAGTTAAACCTCTCTGGTAACATCATAAAATTAGTAGTTAAACGTCTCCCCAAAAAATCTGTAGTTGAACTTCACAATAAAAGCACTAGTTTATGGTTCCTGCAGTCATGGAAAATGTTTTCCAAGCCTGGAAAAGTTTTGGAAAATGGAAAAGTTCCCAGATGACTGGAAATGTTTAAATGTGAAGCGTCTGAAAGAGCTGCCTCACCTTCCTCTGGATCAATACAGGTTAAAGAAGTCTGTTATGAAGGATAACTAACTGTCTGTCTGTCTGTCTGTCTGTCTGTCTGTCTGCCTGCCTGCCTGCCTGCCTGCCTGTCTGCCTGCCTGCCTGCCTGTCTGTCTGCCTGTCTGTCTGCCTGCCTGCCTGCCTGTCTGCCTGTCTGTCTGCCTGTCTGCCTGCCTGTCTGTCTGCCTGTCTGTCTGTCTACCTGTCTGTCTGCCTGTCTGTCTGCCTGTCTGTCTGCCTGTCTGTCGTTATCAGGTGGGATGCAGAGGAAGCTGTCGGTGGCCATAGCGTTCGTTGGCGGCTCTAAGGTGGTCGTTCTGGACGAGCCCACAGCCGGGGTGGATCCTTACTCTCGCAGAGGGATCTGGGATCTGCTGCTGAAGTACCGCAAAGGTCCGGGGGGGGCGGGGCTTAGAGGACCTAGTGGGAAGGTCATATCTCACTGCTGGTTTTGGGTGAAAGCCTCATAACGCCAGTGGGTTTTACTTCAACAGAGTTGTCTGAGGGTTGAGGGGATTTGGGCTTCAGACCAAAAAAACACTTTATAGTTTTAAAGGTACAAGGTCATTAATATAAAGGTGCTAAATCCACCATTTTTAAACATCAATTTATCATTGTCACATTAGTTATGATACCTGTGTGTTATGATACCTTAGTATAATTGTCGCTGAGTTAGACAAATAATGTGATTTGATTTCATTTATTTGACTTATTATTTATTTACAGATTTTAATCACTTTTTTATTTCGGAGACTCACATGAATTAGATAACAGAATAACAGCAATGAATTCTTCCTCAGACCGGACCATCATCCTGTCCACCCACTACATGGACGAGGCCGACCTGCTGGGCGACCGGATCGCCATCATCTCCCAGGGGAAGCTGTGCTGCTGCGGCTCGCCGCTCTTCCTCAAGGCCCAGCTGGGAACCGGGTACTACCTGACCGTGGTCAAGAGGGAGGGGCTGGACACCAGCACCACCAGCAGCACCAGCATCAGCACCAGTACCAGCACCAGTAAACTGCCTCCGCTCACCAAGGTGCTGTGACTGTTTTCAACCTTTATTTATCCATAACATTCACACAGTTTCAGTTTATGACAAAACAAACCTGATTCTGGATCATTCAGTCTGATAGAGGAGGTGACAACAACATATATTATATATTTTCAATGAAGAACAGAAATGTGTTTTTCCACCCTGAAGGGTTTCCATAGGGAGGTGTCTCACTGTTCCTGATCAAGTCAAGTTTATTTGTCACATGTAGTAGATACAGCAGGTGTGTTCCATACAGGGCAAAATACATTAGAATCAAATTAAGTAGAATAATATCAATAAAAATAAATACATAAAAAGAGTATTGTCTCTTGAAGCCCGGGGGCTGTGGCGACCACACTGTAACAGAAACATAATAAGATGTGAAAAGACACAAAACTAAAACCATCAAGACGACAGGTTGTGACCTCTGACCTCTGACCTCTGACCCCGTCTGTGTTTCAGGACAGCGACTCGTCCATGAGCGAGGACACGGGGCTGGGCAGCGAGGACAGCGGCGTCGGTGGGTCAGGCTTCCCTTAGCCAGTACATCAGCCTCAGCTGGGTCTGGCACTCGGCGTAGCGTAGCCTCAACGCTGCTACATGTAGCATTTTAACATCGATAGATCACAGAACACACAAATGTTTTTTCAGAAGTCACGTAGCTGCACAAGCGTCAGTTCACAGCGAGGCCTGCTGAGGTCTTAATGTCTTCAATCACATGATCAAACTCAAGGCCTTAAAAGGTCTTTAATACAGTTAAGTAAAGCATTTCAAGTCTTGAATTCAGTTTTAGAGGTCTTAAAAATGTTGCATACCTCGTCTTTTTTCTAATTTCATTATCACAGGCATTAAAAAAAGAATAAAAAGTCTTAAATGTAACTTGACTGAAGTTGCAGCCACGCTGGTTTAGCGCTGATGGCCGTTGGTCTAAGGCCTCATTCACTCATGTAATCTCTCTGGTCCTCTTGTCAGACCTGGCGGCGTTGCTGGCCCTGGCCCAGCGCCACGTCCCCGGGGCGAGGCTGGTGGAGGAGGTGGGGCGCGAGGCGGTGGTCAACCTGCCCCAGGCCGCCGCCCACGACAGCAGCCTGGGCGTCTTCCTGTCCGAGCTGGACCACCGGCTGGCGGAGCTGGGCATCACCAGCTACGGCCTCTCAGACAGCACGCTGGAGGAGGTGAGGTCAACTATACTAGCCACGCCCCTGAGTACAGTTAAATATGTTTTAGTTTTTACAAATATTGCAAATATTATTTCTTAGTGCACTATTTTTCCAGTGTGTTTTCAATTGTTCCTTTACCTCCTTTATTCTGTTTGGCCTTAAAAAGTCTTAAAGTTAACTAGAAATCTGCTTCCTGTTACGGGGAGGTAGATAAACCCAACACCAGGGTCTGAAATTACCACCCGCCGAATGCCGGTGACATTTATCTTTGGCGGATAAATCAATAAGTGTCACCCACTACACTGTACGGTAACTTAACATTCAAAATCCTCGGTCATGCAGTCTTTGGTTTTGCCTGTTCTTTTAAAAAAAAAAATTATTATACCTTTATTTAACCAGGAAGTCCCTTGAGATTGAAATCTCTTTTCCGAGGGAGAAGACAGTTTGCCAGTTACAGTTTAAAATGAAAATAAATAAAAACACAGACAGGGAATACACACATCAAGCACACAAGGAAGAGACTAAATCCAGCTCAATTAAAGCAGGTGCAATTCTCAGTTACGTGGACCTTTAACATGGCTTTAAACATGTCCCTGCTGGCCACCGTACATTCTCTCTGACCGTGAGCCAATCAAAGCAAAGCAAAGTGTCTTCATGGTGACAACAGAATCCCCCTGTCTGTTATCTAATCTGGATATTTGTGGAGCAGCCGTGGTCGTAATGGGTTTAGCTTCAGCATCAGATTAGCGCTGATAGCCGACGTGTGGAGGCTGATAAGTCTCCTGCAGATTGGCATGAGCTGCTCTTCTGACCTCTACATAAAGCTTGTGTAGGAAACAGTCTGGGTGTCCCAAGAAGCTCCTGGTGCCGTTGACTGCCACCTACTGGCTGTAACCTGCTCTAGTTTAGTTTCCCAACCAGAGAGAGAAAACCTGTTGTAGTCAACCTTGTCCAGGCAAAAAGCATCAGGCTAAACATGGACGAGTTGATATAAATGGTTTGAAGTTAAAGCTGCACTGGGCAGGTTTTTATGTGAGAATACACCCATCTTAGTCCCCGTTCACATACGAGTTTGTGCTACGTTCATAAACAGACGAGATCCCTGTGAAAATATCAATTAATTCCGTCCAAAACGTTTAAACTAGCAGAGGTAAACGTCAAAACATCATCCGCTAACGGACTTCATCAGCCAATGAGAGTGCTTCAAAAGGTTTCGTGACACGCCCACAACAACGCAGCCCAGGTGGTTGAAGCGTCGTTTCACTGTTTGAAGAGCCAGAGATGGAAAATATTCAAATCAATTATTTTTTTTCTCTGGCATGAAATTGAGACAAAGAAACAGTGTGATCGATCTGTGGTCTTCAGACACTGAATCACGCCAGGAAAACCTCATACCAGACCCTTCTGTCTCGTTCCAAACCTCGGGGGACGCCGGTGTGCTTGGAAAGAGTTTCATCTTCCATCACGACCTTCCCGTTTGTTTTTCCAGATCTTTCTGCGCGTGGCGGAGGAGACCGGCGTGGACACCGAGCCAGAGGCCCTGAACCAGCAGCCCTCAGCTGGGCAGCGAGCTCGGAGAGAGGCCGCTGAAGAACCAGAGACTGGTACACACACACACACACACACACACAGATATGACCTCATGTGTTTCCGTGTCCATTGTTTCCTGTCTGACTGTTTCTCTCCACCCTGCTGCCAGGAAGGAAAAGGCTTCGTAAGCAAGGTACCTTAACTTCAGTCCTCGTGGATCATTTAAGATCCTGATTGATTCACTTCAGGGACTTTCCCCCCAAAATGGATATAGAGCATTTTGGAAATGATCTGCCTTAAACCACTAGTGTTGACACATTACTGGGTTTATGTTCTGATATGGGTTTGAAAGCTGATAGGCATGCCAATATTTTTCATTGAACTGCCAATCGCTGGTATTTTGTGCAAATATTCAATTAGGGAAACTCTGGGATACACTTTCTGCCTTTAAATGAAGAATTAATCTCCAAAACCATTATTGAACAAAATATTGAAGAACAAAATGTGTAAAGAAAATAAAATGTTATTGCAGGTTTTCCAGTTTTTCTGTATCTGTGGTCAGGGAACCTCCATCATATCAGAGGTGGACGACGTAACCTCTATCTCTGTCAGATCTGATATCTGATATTTAATAAAAGACCAATATCGGTCTAACCCCACATATCATCATTGTGGAAGTTGAACTGACCAGCGTCTCTCTTTCCCCCCCACCCCCACTCTGCCTGGGCCTTTCCTGCCCCAGACCCCCAGGAGACAGACCTGCTGAGCGGGGACGGGCGTGGCGGGATCCCCCTGACCGGCTGGTGGCTGACATGGCAGCAGCTGAGGGCTCTCTTCATCAAGCGGTGGCTCTACGCTCGGCGAAGCCGCAGGGGCTTCTTCGCTCAGGTAGAGACAAACCGCCAGACTGGCTGCTTGTGGCCGACCACAACATCTACACAGTAGGTATTAAGGTCTTGTATGCCATGCAAGCACCAGTGTGGGTGGTGCAAGAGGCTCTTGTATCTATGCAGCTGCATCTACAACGTTTTAAGCAAATCATGTATTTTTGGTATTTCATAACGTTACATCGTTTTGATGAGTTAGTGGAGCTAGCTAGTAAGTGCTAATTAGGTAGCTTTAACTAAGTCAGCTGAAGATCGTAAGTGTTAAAAGTGGTTTTGTTGTTTTGTGCTGCAGATTGTTTTGCCCGCCATGTTCGTGTTGATCGCTCTGCTCTTCAGCCTCATCGTGCCTCCGTTTGGGAAGTACCCCGCCCTGCAGCTCCAGCCCTGGATGTATGGAGACCAGTTCACCTTCTTCAGGTAGACACCTCTCTGCTGCTGCTTTTAAAACTCAATATCACCGAAGTATGGAAACATAGGTCCTACACAGGCACACAGTCAACGTTTTTATTCACAATGTCATAGTAAAAACATATCTGATGAGCATGGTAGAACCTCCCACACTGGATACTCTATGATCTCCAGATGTTGGTAAATCTTTGCTTTGGCCCGTCAGTTGGTCTCCCCTGCCTGTCCAGCCTCCGTTGGGAAGTCCAACTTGATGTTCTACTTGTTCTGTATTGAATCTGTTGCCCTTGGCTTCATGTTTGTAGCAACGATGCCCCTGGGAACTCGGCCATGGAGAACCTTCTGGAAGCCCTGCTGGACCAACCCGGCTTTGGTACCAAGTGCATGGAGAAGGAAGACAACAGCACGTGAGACAAGTTCCCTCGACACTCACCAGAACACCCAAATCACTTTACTCCCAAAGTACAATAAATGTGCAGGAGTTTGTCTTGGTGGCATCGGTGCCGAGACATAGTGGCTGGTCATAATCACTACTGGAAATAGAAGATTAAACAGTTTAGTGATGATGCATCTGTTCTTAGTTACAAAAGGTTCACCGCTGGATGACCAGTGTTAAGGAATCTATGACCTTGATACTGTTGGTCTCTGTTGGCAACCAGCAGCCTTTCACCAAATGTATACTGAACCAGCGACCATGTTCTCCCTGCAGGAGCCCCCAGTGTGGAGGCGAGCAGGGCGGCCTGTACATGCGGCCCCAGATCCCCTACTCCACCTGGAAGATGTTCAGCAGCGGCAACTGGAGCGTAGAGAAACCCTCGCCTGACTGCCAGTGTAGCACCGAGGAAGTCCGCCGGATGCTCCCCGACTGCCCCGATGGCTCTGGAGGACTGCCCCCTCCCCAGGTCGGTGTCGAGTCGAGACAAATTGATGGTTTTCGAAAGCATCGCTGATGGAAATTCTCTTGACGATTTTTTCAAAATGTTTTTCAGATTAAGAGGCTGACTGGAGACATCCTCCAAAACCTGACAAGTCGCAACATCTCTGACTACCTGGTCAAGACCTACCCGCAGATCCTCAAGAAAAGGTGCTTCACAAAATACAATACAGTGCAGCCAGCCATCACTCTAAAATGACATCTTTTAAGACATTTGCCTACCAAATACAAACATTTTTGAGAGTGGATACCAATATGTTTCTGTAAATGTCTGTTCATTTTTAAATGAAACCCTTCATACTTTGATTAGAACAATGCCTGGTGGTCAGGGCTAGAGTAGTCTTCACTCCCAGAGGCAAGAGCTTCATCAGTCCGATATTTGTCTTGGCGTTAGAAGTATTCCCTCATAGATTCACTCTTCCCTCTCCGTGTTGTTAACAGCCTGAAGACCAAGAAGTGGGTGAATGAATTCAGGTAAGTGAATTCTGTGTGTGACTCATTTTTGAAGGTACAATATCTGCAGTACTCAGGTTTTACACAGTTTTTCTACTCCATTCAAGTTCAAGTTCATTCAAGACATTTGGCAGGGTTCCCACTACTCATGGGATTTCTGGAATATTATGGATTTTTAAAAGGTGTATTCCAGACAGAGCAAGTCAGGGAATTTGATAAATTCTCTTAGAGTATGTGACGGACGAACATGAGTTATGAATGTATTTTGAAGTTTGCGAACCAATGTTACGGTGGGATTGAAGAGATTATTTTCCATTAGTGAGTCTTCAAAAATCTCTTTGTGTATATTTCACTTCAGAGGAAGAACCAGATAAGTCCATGTTAGGTTTCCAGAGGTGTATTCTTCATTCAGATCTCAAAGGAGGAATGTTGTGTGCATTCATAAAGACAGTAGAGGCTGATTTGGATTGACTGTCATTTTGAGATCATCCTAAAGGGTTCTCCACCTGAAGGCTTCAAGTCTTGTACACAAAAAACTGCAGATTGTTCCTCTAATCTGTTTCAGATACGGGGGGTTTTCTCTCGGGGCCAGTGCTGCCCAGGCTATATTCCCGGTCCACCAAGTCCAGGACTCCGTCATGGCGATCAGGACTCGTCACCGAGTTACCCAGGTACATGTTTTATTGACGCTGCTGGCTTCCTAAACGTCCAGGATCTGTTTTGTGGTTCTTACCGTTTGCTGGTTTTGATTGGTTTATCGCAGAATAGCTCCCTGGATCACCTGCTGAACCGCCTTCCAGGGTTTCTAGGAGGACTGAACAGTCAAAACAATGTCAAGGTAATTGTCTTTGTTTTCTGCAGCCTGTTTTTGAGACACAGGTTGCAGATGCCCGATGGATAGCGGTGTGATTAGATTATCATTATTGAAACGAAGATAAAACCAATATGCTACACACAAAAAAGCCCCAACCTGTTTAAATACAGTACTTTCTGATTTAAAGGGGATTGAGAATCAAATGTTATACCTGGGTTTACACTCTGGGATGTTCCTTGTTCAAGGTAAATTCAAAATGATATTATTTGTCGTTAGTCAAAGTGAGAGGTGCTCTGTCTGTTCCCCGTGGTCAGGTGTGGTACAATAACAAAGGCTGGCATGCCATGGCGTCATTTGTCAACGTGATGAACAACGGCCTGCTGAGGGCCAGCCTGCCGCCTGGACCAGAAAGGAGGAAACATGGCATCACCGCCTACAACCACCCCCTCAACCTGACCAAGGAACAGCTCACCGAAATGGCCATGTCAGTTCTCTGGCTGTGTGGTGCTGTGGGTAGATGTGGGTGAATGCTTGTAGATGTGGATATGTGCGAGAGGATGTGGGTAGATGTTCATGGACCGGATGTGGGTAGATGTTCATGGATGTGGGTAGGTCATGATGGATCCCCTCTCCCCCTCAGGATGACCACGTCGGTGGATGTTCTGGTTTCCATCTGTGTGATCTTCGCCATGTCCTTCGTGCCGGCCAGCTTCGTCCTGTTTCTGATCGAGGAGCGAGTCAGCAAAGCCAAACACCTTCAGTTTGTCAGCGGGGTCAAACCAATCCTCTACTGGCTGGCCAACTTCACCTGGGACATGGTCAGCAGGGAGGGAGGGTTGGCCACCTTTTGTCGACCTGCCACATTTCATCCCTACATCCAGAATTTGATTTCAGACCCTGGTTGTTTCTGTACTACTGGCATCCCAAAATTCATCTGCCACTTTAAACATTTTATTTGTTGCCATGAGGCCGACATGACACAATTCACGTAATCGTCTTGGCTAGGCTAACTGAAGTAGCTGAACGATAAAGGTGACATGCTGTGGTCAACTTTATTTTCTAAGCTATTTTCTGTTTGGGTTGAAGAAAAGCCTCACTGGGCCGGTTCAGCGTCTACAAGCTAAGCACTCTAACACGTTTAAGACTGTTTGTTCTGAGCTTTCCGTTGTCGATTTCCCTCCCAGTTGAACTACAGCGTCCCGGCCACCATGGTGGTGCTGATCTTCATTGGTTTCCAGCAGCAGTCCTACGTCTCCAAGACCAACCTGCCTGCCCTCATCCTGCTACTCCTGCTGTATGGGTGAGGCTGGTTTTCTGCTGGTTTTCAGACTGGACAGTGCTTTATTCTTCTGTAGAATGTATATTTAAAGGAATGGGATGTCACTCTACAAAGTGAAAATGTATTTCAGTATTTATTTTCATGACAGACAGAATGTTTTCACACAGACAATAAGGTTCAGTTTTAGCCTTGTCAGCAGGACGTCCTTGTGGATCAGCAGGTTGAGGTTGAGTCACCTGCCAAGACCAATTCAAAATAATTCATATGCATTTTTCATAGATATATGAAAAATGCCTGCACAGGTTGTCACTCTATCGGTCACTCTATCGGTTTTCAATGCTATTTAATTTAGTTTAAATTAAAACCTGCTCACTCACAGTGAATTAAGTTTGTAATTCATCAGATTTGTACCACCTCCCACCTGCATATTGTCTCATAAAAGCAGAAATGTCTTCAGAGACGATCTTTAAAATCAGGATGCTTTCTACGGTAGATTTTAAGTTAGACAGTTGGATCCTGCTCCATAACAGAAGTAGTGTGTGTCTGTCTTTGCTTACTGGATAACCTAACCATCTGTTTCAGGTGGTCCATCACCCCTCTGATGTACCCAGCATCCTTTGTGTTCAGCGTCCCCAGCACGGCCTACGTGGTTCTGACCTCCATCAACCTCTTCATCGGAATCAACGGCAGCATTGCCACCTTCGTCCTGGAGCTGTTCGTAGACGAGGTACAGACTACAGCAGGGTTCCCGTGCTGGTGTCTGAGCTCAGTACCTAGTGAATCAATCGTCACTGGTATTGATCAATAACTATCAACCCCTGCAGATGTATTGCGGTCATTTTGTGCCATGGGGCAGGAAAAAGCGTATTGCCCCTTTTAACCAGTCCACCATCTCTGGGTGATTTCTTCTTTCTAGCATCTGAACGAGGTGAACAGGATCCTGAAGAAGGTCTTCCTCATCTTCCCCCATTTCTGCCTGGGCCGAGGGCTTATCGACATGGCCAAGAACCAGGCCATGGCCGACGCCTTCCAGAGGCTGGGTAGGTAGTGGAGGAAGGGTGTGCTTTGGGGAAGTGATGCTGCCGAAGATTCACCACCAAAGAACCTCCAAAACATTTAATAGATTAAGGTGTTGAAGTGGTGATCCTTTATCTAGTCTCCATCTTTGTCTCTCCTCATCACTGTAGTGTTCCTCACTGTGGTGTTCCTCACTGTGGTGTTCTTCACTGTGGTGTTCCTCACTGTAGTGTTCCTCACTGTAGTGTTCCTCACTGTGGTGTTCTTCACTGTGGTGTTCCTCACTGTGGTGTTCCTCACTGTGGTGTTCTTCACTGTGGTGTTCCTCACTGCTCTTCCCAGAGATCACCTGTCAATGAAACAGTGTGTCCAGTACTGTGACGTCTTTCTCCTTGGATTTCCTGTTGATGGAGTTTGGGTTCCTGTAGGTGGCGCTCTTTTCTTTGTCTGTTCAGCCACGGTGGCTATCGCTACTCATGCTAACTACCCAGTTCTTCTTCTGTTGAAACGTAAAACGCATCACTTCCTGTCTCCAGAGGGTTTCTCCCAGTAAAGACCTACCTGACACTGGGTGTTGAGTAGCAGATGGAGAAGCTTCATGATGGTTGAGGTTAATGATGTTGAGGTCCAGAGATCAGAGAGAGGAGAGATTTATATTTACCTTTCACAGCCTCAAAATACATGTAAAGCCATATGTGATGATTATATTTAGCCAGGATGTGGGTCAAATCAAACCAAAAGACATTTGACCTTAGACACTGACACTGCTTTAGGTCCTGAAAAAACATAGAATCTGATTCACAAAAATGTGTAGTAACCCTGAAGGATGATGATCCTTGATAACAGTTGACAATGGTGTTAATCAAATGCATGAACCTTTGGAAAAATAAAATAATACTTTGCTGCAGGTTAGGGTTAGTACACTGGAGTAAAGGATGGTCTTCTTCCCAGGCACCAAGCAGACCCTGGACCCTCTGCACTGGGACTTCGTAGGGAAGAATCTGTTTGCGATGGCGGCCGAAGGGTTTGTCTTCTTCATCTTCACCATCCTGCTGCAGTACAAGTTCTTCATTCGCTGCAGGTACCTTCAAAACTACTGAACTCTCTGTACTCAAAAAAAATGTCCTACCTTTTCTGCTTGGCTCTTGTATCATACGTGTTCACTCCAGGGACTAAGGTGCATCTAATGTCGGGACACCGTGGTGTTAAGCTTTGACCTTGGTTAACCTTGGTTGCTTCTAATGTGTTTGGTGATCTAGGAATTTAATTCTACTGTTATTTTAAGTTGCTCTGGATAAGAGCATGAGTTTTAATGACTAAAATGTAAAAAGGTAAAGAAATGCATAATAATAATTTAAATATATGAAGATTTCAGTTGAAAAAATAATCTAATCTAATGAGCCCTAAAACATGGATTCAGAGCAAGGCTGTCTTCACACTTCACACATGTTTGGATTGATTGAGTTAAACAACTACAGGAAGCAACCCCAGAACACAAGGCATTATGGGTAGAAGGAGACTTGGTCAGTCTGGACTGATAAACTAAACTAAGTGGTACAGGATGGTCAGTCACCTGGTCTCGTATCCCTCCACCCAGGCCGTGGTGGGCGGAGCCTGAGATGCCTCCTCTCGGTCCAGAGGATAAGGACGTGGCCAGGGAGAGAGAGAGGGTGAAGGGTGGCAAAGCCCAGGCCGACATCCTCACCATGATGGACCTCAGCAAGGTTAACGTCTTCTAGTACCTTTCACATCTCTGAACCCCTCAGAAAGCATTTGATGTCTGATTATTTCAGATTATATCAGTTTTAAATCATCAAAACGAGGCCCAAGTGTGCCAGGGTGGGGCCAGCCACTTGTCTTTTTTGATTGGTAGAAATCAGCCTTGCCTAGTAGACCAATGATTTCCTCACAAGGCTTGTTTGAAGATGTTCATATTGTCTGTGAGCTCAGAGGACGATGACTTCAAATAGTAACTAGAAATGCATTTCCTGCAGAAAATGCGTGGAATTGCTGTACGGGCAAACCACAAAGTATATATATTACTCTGTTGTACCGGGTGGTCACTAAGGTGTACCAGCTGGTGTACCAGGGTGTCCTAGGTGGGTGCTAGGCCGTTTCTAGGGTGTCCAAGGCCATTGCTAGGGTGTTCTAAGCCATTGCTAGGGTGTCCTGGGCCATTGCTAGGGTGTCCTAGGCAGTTGCTAGGGTGTCCTAAATGGTTACTAGGTTACTATGGTGTTTCTACATGGCTGCTAAGGTGTACTAGGTAGCTATAGTAATCCTATAGTTCTCTATAGTAATCATATGGTTCTCTATAGTAGTCCCATAGTAATCCTATGGTTCTCTATAGTAGTTCTATGGTTCTCTATAGTAATCCTATGGTTCTCTATAGTAGTCCTATAGTAATCCTATGGTTCTCTATAGTAATCCTATGGTTCTCTATAGTAGTCCTATAGTTCTCTATAGTAATCCTATGGTTCTCTATAGTAGTCCTATAGTAATCCTATGGTTCTCTATAGTAATCCTATGGTAATCCTATGGTTCTCTATAGTAATCCTATGGTTCTCTATAGTAATCCTATAGTAATCCTATGGTTCTCTATAGTAGTCATATAGTATTCCTATGGTTCTCTATAGTAATCCTATGATTCTCTATAGTAGCCCTATAGTAATCCTATGGTTCTCTATAGTAATCCTATAGTAATCCTATGGTTCTCTATAGTAGTCCTATAGTATTCCTATGGTTCTCTATAGTAATCCTATGATTCTCTATAGTAGTCCTATAATAATCCTATGGTTCTCTATAGTAATCCTATAGTTCTAGATAGTAATCCTATGGTTCTCGATGGTAATCCTATAGGCCGTTGCTAGGGTATCCTAGACCATTGCTAGGGTGTTTCTATCTTGTTGCTATGGTGTCCTAGGCCCTTGCTAGGGTGTGCTAGACCATTGCTAGGGTGTTGCTAGGGTGTCCTAGGCCGTTGCTAGGGTGTTGCTAGGGTGTTCTAGGCCATTGCTAGGGTGTCCTAGGCCATTACTAGGGTGTTGCTAGGGTGTCCTGGGCCGTTGCTAGGGTGTCCTGGGCCATTGCTAGGGTGTTGCTAGGGTGTGCTAGGCCGTTGCAATAAGCACACGGAAGAATAATAATAAATTGGTCGGATTACAATAGTGGGTTTGTTGTTTCTTAAAGGTGACTCCATCATGGCGGTCGATCCTGACAGACCGTCTTGTGTTTCACAGGTCTATAAAGCTGGCAGGAAGCCGGCGGTGGATCGGCTGTGTCTGGGGATCCCTCGCGGCGAGGTGAGAGATCCCAACTGACTCTCCACTGCTTTCCCAAACACTCACACACTCTCTGACGTTTGGTTTCTCTGAGCCAGCCTCGGGTTTGACTCACACATATATTGCTGCTTCCCACAGCTTCTTTATTCTGATTCATAACAGAACAAAACAGTTCCTCTGAAACTGTGACGTCATCCATAATGAACCATATACCCAGACTGTGTTTCAGTGTTCTGGTGGAGGGTTCACCCCACACCCGGAGATCCAGGGAAGGGAGCAAGAAAGATCAGTTTAAATAAAGTTTGAAAGGAAACCAAAACTCAGATTAATAAATACAATCTCAAAATTACATCTGAGGAACGGTGATCTGAAATGTTGAGCAAATGTTTGCTAGCATGGCAACTTCCCCCGAATGAAGCGACGGGACTGAAGACCCTTCCAAATACATTTCTACAATTTTGTTTTCACTTTGATAAAATAGAATAGAATAGAATAGAATAGAGAGCTTTCACACGTTGGGCACTGTGAGACTGTAGCAGTGATTAATAGTTATACAACTATTTTGATTTGATTTGATTTGCTGATTTTGAAATAGCACAGCAAAAAGTCAAGGGGGGTGAAACCTTTTCAAGGCGTTGTATAACTTTATGTCTGTGTGACGTTGAGTTGCTGTTCTCCAGTGTTTCGGTCTGCTGGGGGTGAACGGGGCCGGGAAGACCTCAACGTTCCGCATGCTGACCGGAGACACCGCCATCACCTACGGCGAGGCTTTCCTCCACCACCACAGGTACAGACCACCTAGTAGTAGTAGTAGACAAGTAGTAGTTGTGGAAATGGCAGTTGTAGTAGTACTAGTAGTTGTACCAGTAGTAGTAGTGCTAGTAGTAAACGTGCCTGTTGCTGTACCTCCCAGTGTGCAGTCAGAGATGGAGCAGGTCCACCAGCTGATGGGATACTGCCCCCAGTTTGACGCCATCAGTGACCTGCTGACGGGTCGGGAACACCTGGAGCTGTTCGCCCGCCTGCGGGGGGTCCCGGAGGACGCGGTGGCCAAGGTACCGTAGAGGAACAGTTCACCCAAACTCTGACATTAATATAACGGGTTGTTGTACATTCAGCTCCTTCAGCTGCTACCACTTAGCTAGATCATTTGGAGGTCTCAAAATCTACCTGTACTTAGTTGATTTCTAATTTAAGTTGTCCTCCTTGATAGAGGTCAGAGGTCAGCTACTGACAGCATCCTTGGAGCTGGTAGGGGTTCAGTGGTCGCCTCCCTGCTCACAGTCACAACAGTATTAATTCACATAGTGTAATCTCAAATCACATGTGACAGTTTATACTTCAGATGTGAATATTTTGGATTTTGGATTTTGGATTACAACTTGTGAAAAAATATTACTCATGTGAAAACCAACATGTGCCACTGTGGCAAGCGGACCAAACGTGTTGTCAGAGTATTGACGGTATTGGACAGTTACTGTACCGGCATGGTGACGGAGCTTCTCTGCCTTAGGTGGCCCAGTGGGGGGTGAGGAAGCTGGGCCTGACCCACTACGCTGAGAGGGAGGCCGGAGGCTACAGCGGAGGCAACAAGAGGAAACTCTCCACCGCCATCTCCCTCATCGGGGCACCGCCGGTTATATTCCTGGTGAGGAAACTTATTACTCAACACAGAGGTTGAAACACTCTGGGGAACAGTTCTGTGGCATACAGTCCAACAGCCTTCAGTTATGTCTGTTTTTGGTGTCTTCTTTTGTTAGACTAGTTGGTTAGTTGATAATAACTCTAACCTCCCCAGATATTTCTTTACCTCTTTTTCTTTTTTAGGATGAGCCGACCACCGGCATGGACCCCAAGGCCAAAAGGTTCCTGTGGAACTGCATCCTCAGCGTTACCAAGGAGGGGAGGGCTGTAGTTCTCACCTCCCACAGGTAGGGGGGGGATGTATGAAGATGATCCACACCTGAAGCCAGTCATGTAGGGATGCACTGATACTGATGCTTGATATCAGGGAATCCATCCAATACTAAAATCTGATACAAGCAGACACATTTAACATTTCACAAATCCAAGAAAAACAACTGTCATTTTCTTTTATACACTTTTTTTCACACGTTATGGATGTTAGATCTCTCATGGAGAAAACTGGATTCCTGCAGTGTGTAATGTTTCTTCCTTGTCTGTGGTCAGTATGGAGGAATGCGAGGCTCTCTGCACCAGAATGGCCATCATGGTCAACGGCAGGTTCCAGTGCCTTGGATCTGTGCAGCACCTCAAGAACAGGTAACCTTATACCTTATAGTTGTTGTTCCACCTACGTCATTTAGGTACACGACGACCCAACAACAACAGATCGGTCCTATAACTCGTCGTCAGTCCGTTGGTCTGTCGGTCTATTTACCAAAACAATAAATAGCTGCGAGACGTGTTCGATGAGATACGAGATGAGTTTGCTACCGGTCCTGAACAGGCACCGCTGTTTACCGGTATTTAAAAATGGAGGTTGGCGGACTTGATGATTGTTGCGTAGCTTGTATTGTACTACCTCGCTAGCAGGAAGTTTTTTGTGGTCCAGGTATTATCCCAGAGGAACCTTTTTCAGGGCTAGTTCCCCCAGTGGGAAAGGTCGAAATTCCTGGAAACAAGTACCAATAGTACAAAGTTCCTGGAGAGTTCCTGCGCTGGAAAAACAAATTATACCAGCAAAGTCAGACTGTCAACTGCACACATTTAATTTGACCTCACAAGTGCAGGTCTAAACATTACACTCTAAATGTAATGGCTTATTCAGAGTCAGAATCCCTCCCATAAAGTGAATGGGGATAGTGTACAGATACATACAGCTGTCTATCACTGTGTGCATTCAGGCAGTATAGCGTACAGTATGACAGTATGGCTGCAGCATTCGAACCGTGTAGCATCGTTCTGCTAAGTAGAACGAAATGCATAAAATACGTTTGGAGCATTACGGAGCTTGGAGTCCTTTTATTGTTCCTTTCTTCATCTTTCAGGTTCGGTGACGGCTACACCATCATTCTTCGTCTGACGGACACCAAACCCCGCCAGGACCCATGTCCCGTCAACGCCTACATCAAGAACTCGTTCCCCGGCATCGAGCTGAAGGAACGTCACCAGAGCGTACTGCAGTACCAGCTGCCATCGTACACCTGTTGCCTGGCTCGCGTCTTCGATGTGCTGGCCAACAACTATGAGGAGCTGGGCATCGCCGACTTCTCCGTCTCACAAACCACCCTGGACCAGGTGAGTCTCAGTAGCATCACCAGGAATCATTGCCATGCTTGTGTTGTAATCATGTACTGTGATAAAGTCCATGTTGCACTGAACTTAGTTTGTCCTTGTAGGTGTTCGTCAACTTCGCCAAGGAGCAGACTGACGACGACCAGCTCACGGATGTGATCGTCAGCAACGGGACAGTTCAGACCAGCTGGACTGCCCCGCCCCCCCAAATTGCCCCGCCCCCCCTAATTGCCCTGCCCATCATCCAACCACAGCTATCAGTCAAACCACCTCAGCAAAGCAAGGCTCCACAGTCCGGCACACCAACGGAGGGTACATCTAAAAAGGCTAAACCGAATGAGGGCAAATCCAGTGAAAGAAAATCTAGAGAGGGCGGGGCCAACGGGGAAGCAGACGGCGGCATGGCGATGAGCCAGCATGCCTCAACCAGAGGAGAAGGCCCAGGAGAAGCCACAGACGAGCAGCACCAGTAATAACATTGGGCCTGGGGAGGGCTGCAGCAAGGACCCTGCTGCCCTCTTCATAGTAGGAAGCAGCACACTGGACAGTAAGGTGTGAAGTGGACCAACTAAGAAGCCTTTTGATGAGTGATGCTCGGTTGAACGCTACTCAATGCTGGCAGCCCCCCCGCTGTGAAGAGTAGGACAATCTTGATCTCATCTTGAGTCTTCCGGTATGAAGTGGACAAGTGAAATTGAGTCCAAACAGGAAACGTTATCCCCCTTTACCTCCTCAAAGACACGACAGCTGTCACTTCTCAAGTATGGGTTTGGTGCCTTGTTCACCCTCCAGTAGGTCTGTAGCGTAATACCCTTTAGAAATACTCATGAATCCAAGTGTTTTGTCATCTTTTTCTCTATTTGTCTCATCGGTAGCCATTTTATGTGGACATAAATTTGTTCTCCAAAAATATTACACAAAGCGTAATGTAAAAAGAAAAGGTGGCGTCCCTCAGGGCTCAATCATCAGACCTCTCAACTTCTCCATTTTGCATAAAGCACTTTAAAGAAGGAAATGCTGCACACATGATCGATGTCACTGTTGCTGTTTGGGTCAAAGGAATCATTACATTAAGCAAACAGTCGCTTGTTACGTGGATTTCATGTTTTGCATCAGGGAGTATTTGAAGAGTTGTTCCAAAACTATAGATATCCTTTTGAGTAAAAATACTTGCATTTCATCATTCGATATCTCTTAAATATGTAATGATGATAAAAGTGTTACCATTTTGTCAATCAAGCATTATGCCTACTATCCTTAACAATATTAAAGAGTAATTTGATTCATTTTGTACAATCAAGTCATTTAGCAAAAGGAAACAACTTTTCAAACGGTGGATATCTCATTTTGGAACAAACTTCTTCTCTTCTATTTAATGTCACTTTGGTCATTTGATGATGAAGCCATGTTATCCGTTTTCCTTTCTCCATGTATCACACCGGTTCCTACACAGGCCTGGAAAGTCTGGGAAATGTATTTGATCATTTCAAGGTATTGAAACAATTGGAAAATATGAAAATCTCACTGATATGACACATTTTATGAAGCTGTAGATTAATTTCACATTTTGTGATAATTTAATTGAATAATTGAATATAATACTGATGAACCAAAATCTCCAAATCCAAAACTTGGCGGTCTTTAAGAAGCATCTTGAATGGAGAACAGAAACCCTAAGTTGTTCCAGGCCGTGAACACTGCCTTTGTTAGGTCAATGGTTGTTTTTATATTCATTTTTTATCTGTTTTTGATTAAGCTCATGATCTGTGTTTTTAACCCACAAGTGACATAGCTGACTGTATCTCCAAAGCAGGTTGTTAGTGCGCTGTAATGCACTGTGAAGTATTTGAAATATTGTGACGAGTAATTACAGGCATGAGTCAAACATATCACAAGGGTTTCATTCCAGAATGCTGCATATACATTATGAGGAAAACTGAAACCTGAAATTCATTATTCAACATTTAAAAAGCTGAAATGATTAATAACTAACTTTGAAAGAAAACATTCTTAAGTAGGTTCAAATGGTGGGGCTCTTATTTTGGAATGAAACTCTTTCTGTGCTACTGAATGGTCGTATGAAGTATTATGCTTGAACATTATTACTTGAACATGGAAATATTTATCTGTGCATATACTGAAAATATACTAGTATAGAAGAAAACGGGTATATATCTGTTGTGAATATTTCGCTCTGAAAGTGAATAAAAACGTATTGTTGATACATGGTTTTCCAAAAAGCCGATACATTGTCAATACAGTCTGTTGAGTTTGGGCTCAGCGGGGCGAGGTGGAGCTCAGGAGGTTTCTCTTGGCCATAGTGAGGATGACCGCTGGTTGGGGTCTTTGGCAGATGGGAGGAAGGTCGGTGTGTCTTCCTGTTGGGACTCTCTGTCCTCCGAGTGGCCTGACTGTTCTTTCCTCCCTGTTGAAGGTTTGGTAAGAAATAAAATGTACACGATTATTTTCTTCACATTCAAGGCCTTTAGCTGAAGCTGTCATCCAGAGCAATTTACTCCAAGTGAGCAGGTGGGCGTTAAAGGGGCACTAAGTAATGTACAACCTTTATCTGTCTCTATGGGTGACTGGTGGAACTGCAACAACATCAATAGTTTGTCTCCTCCTAACTTTTGTAACTACTGTAAAATATAGAAGGGTTCAACCAATAAGAGTTCTTGAAACCGATAACGATACTGAAGTCGCCGATATTCAATATCTTTATATTTGTCTGTTTTAATGCTAAAAAAATCTGAGTATTCATTGTTTCCTCGCAGAGTTTTCTTCTCCTCAAGGTGGAAAGAGGTGAAAAGCCTCTTAAACAGCATTGAGACCATCATGGGACACTAAAACTCTCCACCCCACCTAGTCAGTGGTCGGGACACTCTGGGATACGTTAGGCCTTTGAATGAACAATTCATTTACAAAAAGCATCATCGAACAATTACATGAAAATTAATGAAATGTGCAAAGAAAGCAAAATGTCATGGGTTCCTTAAACAGCAGCAACACTTGAGCCCAACACAAATTTAATAAAAGCCTGATATCGGCAGACTGACATATCGGTCTAACCCTGACATATCCACTGATGTACTTTCCACATTCCCCATTTGCACATAGGAGAAGCCATTAGCACTGGGTTTCCATCCCAGGCTGCATCTTACTCTGGTCTGAGCTCAGCCCTCCTCTCCCTCAGCCATGGCAGAGTATCAGCCACGAGACGATGAGGATGGTCGAGTCTACCCGGTCCTTCGTCGCCACCTCTCCTCTTCCTCCGCAGTCTCTCCGTCACGGTCTGCAGCAGGACGTCGAGGCTGGACAAGGAGATCTCAGGGAGGCGAAACTCAGGAGACTTCTGCTCAGGAAAGAAAGAAGGGAGGAGATTCGCTCAACCGCCGGAAAAGGTTGAAATATTTCCTGAAAGCAGACAGTCGCTGTTGTTGATAACAGAGATGGAAAGTAACAAGTTGCTGTACCTGAGTAGATTCTATTACTTCCTTTCAGTGTGTATTTACTCCTGCTTTTACTTTGGTAAGTTTTATTTTAGACAGGAGTGAGTGAGTACAATGACAATGACTTTAACTGTTATTGTTGCTTTGGTGAACCAGCTAAACAGGAACCATCCCCAAACCTCAGGCTGATAATGACCCAGCACTTTACTTGCAGGGTCCACATCAGGAAATGTAATGTAATGTTTGTGGCACTAAATAGCAGCAGCTGTTCTACGTCTTCATAAAATGTGGCACAGAAGAAAATGTGCTTGTAGGCAAACCTGAAATAATTTCTCACTTTTTCTTATTTGTACCTTTATACCTCAAATATGGCAAAGTAATCTGAAACTAACTGAAAGTAATCTGAAGTAACTTTTTTAAGTAACTACAAGTGAGTACCAGTGCTGCCAAACCGTTTGTCTCTCAAGAAACCAAGAAAGTTATTATATTAAGTATTATTCCAGTATGTAGCATGGTGACATGTCTCCTCTTCACTGGGACTTGGGTCAGTGCTGTTGCACTTTGCCGCCAGAGGAGGGCGCTAAACGTCATAGATCACTTGACATCATAATGAAGCAGCATTTTGAGAGCATCTTACTTCCTTAATTTGATGTATTTCCTGATGAAACAGGAAGTTGGGGCAGGGAGGGATCATTCAGAAGTGTCAGAAGGTTTAAACCAAAGGGATGTCAGTTAGGGAGAGGGGGTGTAGGGGCGGGATTGTTCAAAAATCTGCGATGATATTATTGGTTGAAATTTTTATGTACACCTTCTGGTACGCCATGAAGTAACCACTAACAATATGGTATTTTCCTGGAAAACAGCATCTTTTTTCATGTTGTGGAGAAGAACCTGAATATATTTTTGTAAACTCCTTCCTTACACATTTGGAGTACAGGAGGCTGTCTGTCCAGGGCCTGGCCTCCTGTCGGACCTGGACTCCACAGCCTGGTGGAGGATCTGGGCAGACCACAGCACCCGGGTCAGAAACACCGATGGGGGGCAGAGCAGTGTGGGACCCCGAGGGCTTCAGACGGTCCTGAAGCACCGGGGTGGGTTTAGGACCACGTATGGGCGGCAGGACAAACAGAGGCTTTAGTGGCTGGACTTCAGCTGCTCCGCCCAGAGTGAACCCTGTGAGAGAGTCACCTGGTTTGTGTCTCAGATCTTCAGATTTAGTGGCAGTTGGATGATTTGTGCTGCTGGTGTCTGGTTTCTCTTCATCTGGACAGCCGCTGTCCGTGCCTTCCTCATCCTCGTCTTCCTCCTCCTCCTCCAAGGGCTCCTTGGCTGAGGCCAGGACAGGCATTAGATCCACACAGATCCTCATTACGTTCCCTGATGTCTCACATGTAGTAGAGACCACGGCCGCCGCTGAGGCACTGCCTGCTGTGATGACTTTACGGCTCTCTTTTGACTTCACGGTCATCTTGCTGGAAAAAGATTTTATCACTTCACCCAAGATCATCGTGTCTGGTGCAGGTTTTCTTCTTTCCCTCGTCTTGTTCTTCTTCCACATTCCAGTGACTGCATATAAACATATGAAATTGCCCACACATGTCTCAAAAAGGACCTTCTGAAAATAAAATTAATCCAAGCTATATTCCATCTATTCCATCAAAAGCTTCTTCTCAGACGTGTCAGACTGTAGAGTTCCCATTCCCTCCAGCAGCAGTGAGACTAACTCAGAACAATAAGAGGCTGTGTGGCTGTTGGCTGCAGGCCTGTTAAACTGGCTGTTATGGTAACATGCACACAAACTGCAGCCAAACCTAAAGAGTAGGAGAATACACTGTTGTTTCAAATACTATGAAAGCAGGTTAGTAAGTTAGTGAGTTAGTGAAACCACTGTAGGCTGCTGGGTTATGAAAATGATGAAGTGGCAGTGGCTTTATTTTGCAGGTATGACAGGCATTTCTTTGATGGGATTCATCAAAGATGGTCTATTAAGAAGATGACTCACTCAATAGTCTAGTCATGGCGCGTTGATGTGATGTTGGATTTACCGTAAATACGAGCTTCTGACTGAGCGTCCTAGAGGTGATCACAAGTAGCACCTGGGATTTATTTTGTAGCTCTGATGTTTCCTGCTTGGCGTCACAAATTGTGGAGGATTGTCGCAGTTGGCAAACGTGGCAGCAAATCCCCTGATGTCTGCAGTTCAAGGTGTTAAAACCTAAATGATCAGTTCTATTCACACTATTACATTACATTACATTACATTACAGTCATTTAGCAGACGCTTTTATCCAAAGCGACTTACAATAAGTGCATTCAACAAAGTTAGGTAAGGAAACTACTAGTCACCAGAAATCATAAGTGCATTTCCTTCCTAAACGAGCAACTAAGAGCATAACTAGTGTTAATGTAAGAGTGCAATAAGTTAGCAACCTACTTATCTTAACAAATGAGACAAATAGAGAATCGAATAAAACAAGAGCTAAGACAAATAAGTGTATCCAAGAGCCAGTAAACAAGAGCTAAGACAAATAAGTGTATCCAAGAGCCAGTAAACAAGAGCTCGGCACATAAGTGACGTCAAGTAGTCAAGGCTAGGAGGAAGGGTCAGGGTAGTGTCTCCTGAAGAGGTGGGTTTTCAGCCTGCGGCGAAAGATGGGCAGCGACTCTGCTGTCCTGACATCAGTGGGGAGTTCATTCCACCACTGTGGGGCCAGAACAGAGAAAAGCCGTGACCGTGTAGATCGGCCGCAGAGGCCTCTGAGCGACGGGGCAACCAGTCACCTCGAGGCAGCAGAACGACTCTACATACCAAAAGTGAGCAATATCTGCTGCAGTTTGTTAATGATTGATTTTAAATTGATAAATCAAAATGTTTTTGGATGTGGGATGTGACAGAATACATTTAGATTTTTTTTGCAACGCCTCAGACTCTGGTCGGATTGTGGTACCAGGAAATAGAGCCAGAGTGAGAGCTCTTGCCTCGGTCTTTTCTCTCTGTATGTGGGTGAGAGCCTCGTTCTGGAGTCCGTGGAGGAGACAGCAGGCTATTTTTGTTTGCTTGGTTCAGCCCACTGCCAAGCTAGCAGCGAGCTAGCTCAAAGCTAACCTACAAAACAGCTTGCTTTAACTTTTGGGTTTTTTTGTCGTTGCAACTGTATTTATTTTCTACACCTTCCGGACCTGAACAGCGGGCTCCTTCCGTCCGTCTCGTTGGCGTAAGATGGTTGTTCTGACAAATAACAACAATGAAGAACAGGATTTTATGTGAGTGAAAATAGCAAGTCTGTAGCAGCTAGCTAGTTTGCTTACTTGCTAAGGTTCTCATTGTCTGCAGCATTTAGATCTCTGTTCTTTTCGCTGTCAACTACCCAACCTACTAACCGGACTGGGTTGTGTTGGTTTCCAATAGTAACGCTGATGTGTTACTACCAGCTAGTTAGCTGGTTAGCCTTACCCTGAATGCAAACAGTGTGTAGTTTGGCATTTCCAGCAGCCCAACCTAATCAGATTGTGTATGTTTGCTTAGTTGTTGACCATAAAAGATGAAGTAACAGAAGGTGAGATAATGTAATAGGTTTAGAAGACATGTAAACATATAGATCAATTGCCTATCAATAGATAGATAATTGCCTATACCCATATTGTAAGATTGCTGAGGTTTATTTTTTTGTGTCACTTTCTTCTAACTTAAGACAGGTTACACCGTGTTATGTTCTCTGACCAGCCTGCTGTAATGCTGCAGGGTGAATGCTATAAATGGCATCAGCAGAGTATATTGGCCACTCAGAGGCAGGGAGCCCAGCTGGGCGGGGCTTGGGCGAGGCGGGGCGGGGCTTTCACTTCAACCCACTGACCCACTTTTGTAGTGGATGGTACTGCAGCCTCAGTGCACTTAGTGGAAATGCTGCAGAGACAATCCACATAGAAAGACACTATGGAGGAATATGATGCCAATTCAACTTACAAATGTTTTTAGTGGGTCACAAATGTGAATGAAGTTTGTGCAAAGCAAAACAGCTCATGCATGTTTCACAAATGCAAAAAAAAAAAGAGGAAAAAAATGTGCATGTATCTCACAAGTACAAATCCTGTCTTTGTCAATATGCATGCACGTGTGCATCTCAGGTTGTGGGGACACTAAACAGATGGGCACTGAGTATTTTTACTGCCCCAGAGTACAAAATGACCATAACATATCTGCAGGGTTGTTGATGGTTGATGAAGTCAACTGACAACCTGGGGGAAACGCTGATAAAGGTCATAGGTCACTTAATACCCCTTTAAACGTTATAATGTGATAAACAAGGCTAAACTGACTGTCTGTTTTCCCAGCCTGATAGAGGAGCGTAAATGCACCTCCCTCCCCAGCTCCCCCGCCAAGCGAGTGTCTCCCGCCAAGAAGAAGTTCTTCATCAGGCAAGCCATCCGCAACTCTGACCTCACGCCCGGAGCCAAAGGCAAGAAGAAGCCCCGACGGCAGGAGGACAGTAAGCTCTCGTTCCAGGAAGTGGTCCAGACACGCTGCTAGTTTCACATGAACAACTCAAAGAAGAACCTTTAACTTGTTGTAGTCTTGTCAAGACGTATCGATAATTGACTATATACAATATTATCGTTGCTATTTTGCCTCTATGTTTTATCACTGTGCAGCTAAAAAAAAACCTCAAAATCCTGAATTCATAAATCCATACATCCGTAATACACGTGCACTGGAAACAACGTTCACCAGTTCAGCTTCACCACAGATTGGTTGTTCTGACCCTCTCGGCTTTAACAATGAAAGGAAAGGACCTTAAATCCATTTTGACACAGGATTCAACACCTCTGTCCATTTCTCTCCTCCCTTTGTTTTTATAAAACAGTGCTTGCTGATCTTGAGAGAGACCAGTGCTCCACAGATGACCTGGAGGTCGGCAGCAACCCGTCCATCCCCTCCTCCTTCACTAAGGCCTTCAACAATGAGGTAGGACTCATCACGTCTTGTCCGTCAGGGTTGTGGCGCCCGGCCTCCAGACCACTTTCCAAACGTGTCTTGTTAGACGTTGACTGTCTGCCTAACATTTTAACAAGATGCATTTTTCTTCTGCAATATGATTTTATTTTCGTCAGGCAACAGACTTAAGTGTTTCTGTCAAACCAGCTCCTCTGAATGTCATTCCCAAGTTGATGAATGGAAACCCAGGCAGACACCACGGTTAAAGGAATGTGTATGTCACTTCCTGTAAAACTGTAAAAGCCAGAGAGGTTGAAATGAACCCCTGATGCAGTCAAGATGTCAAGACGTAGGAGTTTTCAAGCCAAGTTCCTGTTTTTCCTCGTCTTCCAGTTGTGGTCTGACTTCATGAATCGCTCTGGCGAGGAGCAGGAGGAGCTGCTGACGCTGCTGGAGAAGGAGGAAAGACAAAAGACGGAAAACAACAACAGGTCCAAAGACCTGAGCAATGGTGAGTCCACTCGTCAAAAGGACTTGACAAGAAATGACACTGCATCATTTTACCACCACAGGAACCTTGGTACTATTGGTACTGGTTCCAGGATGTTCGACCTTTCCGCCTTGAAAAAGGTTCCTCTTGTGTGGTTCCTGGACCCAAAAAAACTTCCTGCTGGTGAGGTAGTACTTTTTGGGGGGACCAGGAACCATTGGGGCAGAGTTGCAGTACTGAGCAACGCTGATTGGTCAATACAAGCAAACTGATTTGGTATCGCATCGGACAACAAGATCAACACCAGAGCTGCTTCACCTTCCTCCATGTTTGTGGCGGTCGTCGTACCTAAATGACGTGTCGAACCAAACTGAAACCAAAACCAACCAAACTCTCATACTGGGTGGGAAAGCAACCTGGAACTGATCTGGGAGCTGAGAAGGTTCCTGCTGAGGAGGTTCCTGCTCAAAACAGTACCCAGAAGGTTTCAGGTTCCTGCGGTGGGACAGTGAAAGACAGACAGACAGACAGACAGTGGGGCGCAGGCAGACAGGTAGGATAGGACTGACGGCTCGTGGCTGTTCAGAGTGAGGCTGTGTGTGTTCAGAGTGAGGCTGTGTCTGTTCAGAGTGAGGCTGTGTCTGTTCAGAGTGAGGCTGTGTCTGTTCAGAGTGAGGCTGTGTCTGTTCAGAGTGAGGCTGTCTGTTCAGAGTGAGGCTGTCTGTTCAGAGTGAGGCTGTCTGTTCAGAGTGAGGCTGTCTGTTCAGAGTGAGGCTTTCTGTTCAGAGTGAGGCTGTGTGTGTTCAGAGTGAGGCTGTCTGTGTTCAGAGTGAGGCTGTGTCTCTTCAGAGTGAGGCTGTGTGTGTTCAGAGTGAGGCTGTGTCTGTTCAGAGTGAGGCTGTGTGTTCAGAGTGAGGCTGTGTGTGTTCAGAGTGAGGCTGTCTGTTCAGAGTGAGGCTGTCTGTTCAGAGTGAGGCTGTGTGTGTTCAGAGTGAGGCTGTGTGTGTTCAGAGTGAGGCTGTGTGTGTTGGTGGTGGGTTGACTGGTCTCTCATCCCTCCACAGTGAACTCTGTCTTCGCTGCTCACGATCGCTTCCGGAGGATCGATCGACGGCTGCGGACGATTCTGAGACAGAGACAGTTCCCCATGGTGAGTCTGCAGGTCCTGGAAGACGCTTAAAACATCTCAGACTGTTTTATTTCAACTGAAGGTCTTTAAAGGTGAAACTGAATATAGTTGAAATGCATCGTTATATTAAAGCGTCTCACAGGACCGCAGTTTCATTTTCCACATTTATTACAGTTGGATTTGTTCTCATATTTCATATTTCATGCCGCCGCTCATTTCCCTTGAATGATTATTTTGCACTCCGTCCTCAGAGGACCCTGGAAGTGCTTGAGGAAGGACTCCTGAGCTTCTTCAACGCTCAACCTCAGTCAGTTTACATCACCAACCTCAGCATCAGGTACGACCGTCTGGCTTTTAACAGCAAAATACTAGAAGAAGAAATCGAATAATAATGAAGGACAGAGATGGATGGGAGTGTAATCCTTTACGGATGAGTTATTATTTTCTATTTTTTATGTCATGTAATTGTATATTATATATTTTGTATTGTAAATCTAAAACGTGGTGAACCATCAGACAGATGAAGTAACCGACCAGTAGATTAGAAACTATCGGGTCCCCGTGGGGAAACGGTCTCTTGATCATTTTGGAGCAAGAGGATCATTTGTCTACCTGGTTGATGATTGTGATGTCATGTGTGATGTCATGTGTGATGTCATGTCTCTGTGTGGTTCAGCTTCGAGAGGCTGCTGCTCCACGCCGTCTGCCAGTACATGAACCTCGTTTCTGCAAGTGAGTAGAAATACATTTGGGCATCAAAGCTACAATATGCAACTTTTAGCCCTGAGACAGGAAGTGTATTGTTAGCCCCGCCCTCCTCCCCCTCAACACCTGTCACTCATCTTGATGAGCTGTCTACCTTGAAGCAGCATCCATCCTGAGGCTGAGGGAACCGCAAACGTTGAGGAAGCAGAAGATCTGAAACATCCCAGACACCCAAGACAGTTTCAGGCAAACGGCTTTGGTGTGAACCCTCATGTAGAATATATCCTGTTTATCTCTATTCCTGTTTATCCCTGTTCCTGTTTATCTCTATTCCCGTTTATCTCTGTTCCTGTTTATCTCTGTTCCTGTTTATCTCTATTCCTGTTTATCCCTATTCCTGTTTATCTCTATTCCTGTTTATCCCTGTTCCTGTTTATCTCTATTCCTGTTTATCTCTATTCCTGTTTATCCCTATTCCTGTTTATCTCTATTCCTGTTTATCTCTATTCCTGTTTATCTCTGTTCCTGTTTATCTCTATTCCTGTTTATCTCTATTCCTGTTTATCTCTATTCCTGTTTATCTCTGTTCCTGTTTATCTCTATTCCTGTTTATCTCTATTCCCGTTTATCTCTATCATGGAGGTCCCAGTCAGAAATGAATCACGTCTGTTCAGTTCTATTGAGACGAGCCAAGTTGAACATTTAGAAACACAATCAGCTGTTCAGCCAGGAGCTGAGGACCTCCAACATGGCCGCCAGAGAGTGTGCTGCGTCCCCTGAAAGCCCTCAGTCTCCCATAGCTTGGCCAGCGTGTAACGAGTAACGGTCACGAGTAACAGGTTTCTTACGCCCCCCCCCAGGCAACAACTGTAAAGGGGCCCGTCAGACTAAGGTGGAGAACCGACAGGACGAGTTCCTGCCTCCCAGCCCTCTGCTGTCCGCCTACCTGGACCAGAAGGTCTGAGGCCAGCCGGCTGCTGCTGGAGACGGGAGGTCTGAAGGTGTAGATAGTGTACAGTGTAACGTCCATGATGTCCAGGTACCAGAGGAGACGCATCACTACCTGACTAGTAGGAAGAGAGATCTGGAGCATGACTAGTACCAGTCTCTATACGTGTGTTGTCTTATGTCAAGGATGAAAAGCACAATCCTTCACTCATCGGTCAGCTTCCCTGTTGGAGGCTCTCCAGGTCTGATGGTGTTTCTTAATGTACTGTCACGTTTCTCTGCCGGCTTTCTCTTTTCATCTCATTCAGCTACACACAACGTTGAGTCAAGAACGATCAATATCGACAATAATGGGAGAATGATGTACCTGAACACAACACTCACTCAGTTTACAATCACCCAACAACTGTTCACAGAATGATATTGATTAGTTCCTATACTGTATGTACAGTAGTTTTTTTTTATTTTTGGCGTTGTGGACATGATGGTCAAACCTGCTGTGCTTTAACTCACGGGCACTTTTCACCTCGGTGTCACCGTCACCAACCCCAGACAAGCACTTCGGCCTTATGACGGGTTTTTATTCCTGTTTTTCTGTGTATTTCTACGTTTGTACGGACTAGCTTTCGAAAAAACGCGTTATCCGGGTTATTTGAAAACCTTCCTCCATGGTTTCCTTTATACTGTCGACGACGGTCTGATGAAACTCTGGTGCATTTCGTCAATAACCAAAGTTTTGTGCGCTTGTTGTGTGGAAACCCGATTTCTCAGGCTTTCTACTTCCCACTCTGAATGTCATGTTGTCATTTCCTGTCTTAAGTTATGCTTCGTTGGAGAGGAACTGGTTCTGATGCTGCCAACTTTTTACAACTTTGTAACTGAATGTGTGTTTGTGCTGTAAATGGTCCAGACGTGTCTGAAAGCTTTATACACCAGACGGATGTGTCCGTGTGTTTCATGATGTGAGAGTTTGCTGCAGTACCTATTTATGATTATCATTGATACTAATGGATTTGAGGATTTGTTCCTCATTGCTTTTCATGGTGTAATCTCTTCACAGGCTGAAAGCCATGTCTGAAAAGACCATTTTAATAAATGTCAAAGTAACTCCTCACTGGTCTTGTCTTCTTCTTGACCACACCGAGACGGTCCATCAGTATGAGACAGGGTTAGACCACATGGAGCTGATATCGGCCTTAAAGAGACTAGCTTCATCAGTCTGGTTTCAGGGGAGTTTTAGTCTCCATGATGGTCTAAAGCAGTGGTCCTCACATCCTGTCCTCGGGGTCCAGAGCACCGCTGGTCTTCTATTCTGCCAGGTAGTTTCCATTCTAGCGGTCTGATCAGGGATCGATGAAGACCTGGGATGCCCTGGTGGATCCAATGAACTTCCTGGCAGGAGAGAGAACCAGCAGCACTCTGGACCCCGAGGCCCGGATGGGAGGAACTCTGGTCTAAAGGTTTCAGAGGCTTTTTCACCCTGAGGAGGAGAAAACAAGTATCACAAAAGGAAAGTATTGGTACCAGCCTTCAGAAACCCACAGCGGTCAACCCCTCTACTGGTCTGGTGTAGGATAGGATGGGGAAAAGTCATTTCCAGGTTTTGAAAAGTTTGGGAATTTCACAAAAAGTCTGCCAAAGTCTGATGTTTGTCCCAACGTGCACGGCTGCACGTTTCACAAAGCTGTAAACCCACTGCTGTTCTACACGTTATGGTGCATTCATGAACGTGGGATTTCAGAAACAGAGAATTTTGACATGAACTAACTTGGGAAACTTGTTCGATCGGTTCCTGGAATAAGATGCAACAGCACGTTTTGAGGAAAACACTGAAATATTACCTCAACCTGAGATGTGTTTACTTCCCCTCCTGGTGACGTTACATCAGATCAGCTTTACAACATCCTGACTACCTCCAACCCACCGACACCATTAAACACTAATGTATTTGTCTGAATCTAAATACAAGGTTTATTTATTGAACCTTGTTTATTACAGGTTTATTTGGAATTATGTTTCACTATTTAGTTTAATAAATGAATTAAATTAGACTGAAGTAGTGACAGAGTGGGACAGCACTTTTATTCTCTTATGTTTTATTAGATGACTGCTCGTCCTCCTGACCAACATGTCCGTCCTATAATAAACAGGTTTACTACAATATGACCTGAACATGAATGACCTGCTTTCATTTTTTTTTGCTCATTTATAGTTTAACAGCTCAGTTCAGGTTCACAGTTCAATTGGAAATGAGATGAGCAACACTTGAAACAAGTGATTCTTCTTACAAAATGACTCACAGCACAAAATTGAAACTAATAATCGTATTTAATAAATGACCTTGGTTGATGAATGGCCACACCTTTACAGACTGGATGACTTGATTTATAGTATTCTGAAATAAAGGTCTCTCTCTCTCTCTCTAATATATATATATTTATTCCTCATTTTACTCTGCTCTAAATGTCTGTATTAGATGTTAGGGATCTCCCAAAGTGTAGTGATGGGTAAAAACGGATTAGAAAATGAGACAATAAACATGGTGTATCTGAATCATCAAGATGAAAATGGATAAAGTTTAATCATTAGCTTCTGATCAGAAATTAAATCCTCATCATAGTTTTGCTCCATGTAGAATAATAATGTTTTGTTGTTGTTTTATAATGGTGTTGTTCTGATTCTCTCCACTAGATGGCCCCTGATACACAGAAATACAGGACTTTAATGACCATGAGGACCAGCGTTAGTGTTGCCCAGTGCTGATATGATGAAGGTGAGGATGTGGTTTCAGGTCCCCCCCCCCCCCCCCCCCCATATACAGTCCTAGGTATCAGATATCAGCAGCTTCAATCCAAACATATCAGTATTCTAAGTATTTCAGTAAAAGTAGAAATATTCTGGAAGGTTCTTTTATAATGGAGGTAGGAATACAGACATCTGATACTAGAAGTACTTTAGTATCACTAGTGATACTTGGTCAGCAGCCACTCCATGAACAGTACCAGTTACATGCTGGTAAACTGGTAAACTGGTAAACTGGTACCCAGTCTCTGTTTCTTCTGTATTGATGCTTCACATCTGTACAGTCGGACCGTCCGGAGGCTCCCGTCTGTCTAAACTGCCTCTGTGTGTTTACGTTCTTTCATATTTTTCTTCATGTTTATTTTCCCACATGGGGACTCATTTTTTATTTGATTTTCTTCATTTTTTTTACTTTGGGCTAAAATCACAGTGGGAATAAAAATGGTAATTTCCTGCCTCAACCACATCCTGACCGAGGCTCGTTCACGCTGAAACGCTTCGGTTGCTGATGTGAGATAACGGTTTTTAACTGTTCTTCATCACACCAAACTGCCTCGGACCCGCTTTGATTTTTAATACACCAGTCACTAAGTTGATGAAGACATTAGTGTCCTGTGTAACATCTGATGAGGAGGGAGGGTCAGTTTGTACTTTAGTAAACAGCTGACAGACTCGACCACTTTGGAAGGCAACCAGCCCTTTTTATGCAACTAGAAATCATATGTGGAAATGGAGAAAGAGGCTGGTGACTTCTGGAAGCCGTCCAGCGCTGTGGCCGGAGGACAGAGAAGTTAATTTCCTGTCAGAAAGTACATCATTTTTACAAAATGATCAAACCGCTTCCTTGTTTACGTCGTGGTTTGTCAGAGGCTTTTTTTCACCCTTGAATGCATGATCTGGGTTTCAGATAGGAGGACCATGTCTGTGACAGCTGAGGTTCACTTGGTTTGATGCTGTAAAAAGGTTGTTTAGGTTGTCATTTCTAAAACAGCTGGATTTTGATTCATGATGGATTATAAAAGTTAAGAATTGTCTCTTTGGGGAATTGTTTCTTCACAATAACTAGGATCTGTTAGATCAGTGTAGTGACGTAAACCAGGAGCCTGTTTGTTCTGAAATGCAGTAACAGTGTAAAGTTTTCTAAAATGTAATTACTCAAAGTACAAATACCTCAAAAGTACAGTACTGGAGTAAAAACATGCTTTTTTTATGGAATGTTATTTTTGTTGTTACCAATAAACTTGGTAATAACATGAGAGATAGCTGCTGAAAGGTGTTGCATTCACGTGCTACTCACGTGCAGAAAATCAAACTACGAAGACAAATGATACACAAACATGGAGGCTGCAGCTTAACACGCTAATTTAACATAAATTAGTTATGGTGGTTCGCCTGGTTTACTGCAAACATATCATACATGTGCACGTGTATATTTGTTCTTAATGTTGACTGAAAACTTGACCTTCCCGTCACGTTGAGAGGGTAACGGGTTATCATGGCGTCAGTAGCCGGAGGTTCGGGTAGAACAAGTCTCTCCAACTTCATCAACAAACTTTAAATGGCGTTCATTTTAATGTGAAATCTTCAAGGGGGACGGGCGTATTTCCGATATAGCCAATAGCGCGTGAATGCAGCACTAACGCTCCCACCCAGCCTTTACGATACAAGCGATAGCCACCAAGGGACCGTCGCCAACACCTCGACACTGGAAGGAAAGGTGGTAAAATATTGAGACTATAACAAGGTGTGTACAGTGAGTTCAGGTGGGTTTACCCGCCACTAAATCCCTTCAAAACTCACGTTACCCACCTTGTTATTTACAGAACACCCACCTAAGCTCACTTTACCTACGTTGTATTTCTAGAATACGCACCTAAACTCACGTTAACCGTCTTGAATTTCCAGAATACCCACTTAAACTCCCTTTACCCACTTCCTCTTTTCACGAGGCATGCTGAAAAGCTCCGTGAAGGTTATATTTGTAACCGAAATCATCCATACGTCTCACTTCAGGGACCTTCCCACCACACGTACTCCCCTCCCGGCCTCCCCGCTGTACGTTACAAGCGCTCCCCCCACTAAGGGACCGTCGCCAAACGCTCAACCCCGGAACCAAACGTCCACACGCCCGCTGACTTTTAGGGGTGATCTGTGAAGTGTCGCAGGAAGAGAAACCGTGTGGGGTGTTTGAGGTATAAATCAGCCCTGACAGCCTCTTTCTCTCTCATACGGTCCCCCCCCCCCACCCACCCCGTGTATACTTCACATAATTGCATTGACCGACATTCCCTGCCTGTGTTACCGGGTTGGGGGTGGAGGGGGTTGAGGGGGGGGGGGGGGGAGGGGGTGTGCTGATTCAGAGGTTAGGAATTTGCATCTGATTGCTGTTTGTCAACCAATGATTTGACTCTGCAGGCTCGAGACTCCACGCCTCGTACGATGTAACCCCCCCTGAATCAAGACATACTTTGAAAGCCAATTACACGCAAAGCCAAATGCGTGGACATTAAACCATCACATGAAACCACTTTATTTCTGGCTTGATAAACACACAAACCTCCTTTTTTTTGGACTGGATTCAAACGGGGAGACCAGGAATGTTTCTTCCGGTTCCCAAGAGTGTGAAAACAAAACGGAAGCCGATTTGGTAAGTTTATTAATTCTCTTTTCTTTTATTTCTATTTCGTGTTTTTCGTTTTAAAAACCTGCGGCTGGTCCGCGTCGTTTGTTTCCTCCGCCGGAATATCTCACTGTTCACAATCTCGGACATATTTATCGATACGACGTTATCAAACAGCCTTATCGATACTTTATAGCTGATCGACTCGGTCACTTCCATGTGTCGCCTTGTGTGTAGCGTTTTTGTTCCAGAATAAAAGTTGGTGTGTTTTCGGCCGGGGGGTTTCTCTGCGGTTTGGTACGATTTGAAACGAGAGTAGAATCCAGTAGAAACTAGTAATTGAATGTTTTTTCTATCCAGCTCCATTTTTCTGTTTTCGCCTAAACAACTATCAGCTGAAGAGAGATGGTCGGTGTGTGTTTACCACGTTGTGTCTGTCCGTCCTTCAGGTCGGAACCTCGCAGTGGATATTTATCAAAATAAATAGAATAAACAATAAAGTTACAGATGAATTATGGTGAAATATTATTTAAAAAGACATTTAAAGGTTTTCATTACGGTGGCAGAGCGGCTTTGACACATCGAGGCCAGCCTGCGGTCTCCGGGCTGCCACGGATTAAACATGCTTGATCACGGATAACATCATATTTCTATAGGTTTTATATTTATATTATGTTTTATTTATTTTGTATTATTTGCTTTAACAGTCAGCAGATGCTGGCTCATCATATTTATCTGCCATGTTGGAGTAGAAACAGTAGAAACATGTGAGAACTGAAGATGGTTTCTAGTGGACCTGCCAGGTGTTGTCTGGTCTTGTTAGTCCTCTCTGCTCGTCACGGTGGTGATAAAGCTGTGGTGACGTTATGATGACACTGAGTCACTGGGAGGGTTTTGGCAGGGCCGAGTCCCGAGTCCCGTTCAACACCAGCAGGGTAGATGTTCACCTGCTGCCGGAGGTCCAGAGAGAGGCTGGTCTGCCGGTCTGGACCCGAGGCCTCGCAGACGCAGGTTTCTACAGGTTGAAGCCCTGAACCAGTTTGTAGTGCTGGAGAGGACCGGGTGGAGAAAACCACCTCTGGAAACAGACTCAACGTCCTACACAAACCTTGAGTCTGGTGTTGGTCCTGAGCTTGGCCCCGGCGTGGCGTTGAGGTTTCACCGGACGCCACCAGGCAGCAAACCCACCTCAGATCCCGAACCTCAGCAGCCTCCTACAGCCTGTTGGTCTTGGCCGGAGGAGAGCCGGTGGAGCCGCCGAGACGACCGTGATTGGCTGGCGTCGTTGCGTCACCCCGAGGTGCAGGAAGCCACTTTTACATTTTGTAACAGAAATCTCGGGCCGACTCCCTTCATTCACACGGTGCAGTCAGTAACATGCTTCATATATCTGTCATGTAAACGGTGTGTTCAGGTGTTTTATTGAAGCTACAGGAAAAGAGTCTGGAAAACCTGATGTTCATTTTATTGTATAATCGTGTAGATGAATGGAGGAGAAACACGGGAGACTTTTATTTTGTAGCAGCTGCAGCAGACCGGCCCAACCGACTCCAAACACTCTGCACTCGTTTAGTTTGGGAAACCGGTTTAGTTTGGACGACGGCCAGAGAACCCGAGTGTTTCTGTCGGTCCTCGTTGGATTTGATTTTCACACTGTAGTGCTCTGGGTGGAAGGTGACCCGTGTGACCTCCCGTCTGGCTCTAACTAGGAAATAAAGGTCAAAGTAAAGTCCTGTTCTGTCATTAAACTCCAGCTAGCTCGTCGTTTGAGTGTTCAGCTTCTTTAACTCGACAAGTTGAAAGAAACTGAATCATCTTGCCGGTGCATCTCAGATGTGGTTAAAGAGCGTTGAGGTGCCTCGGGAGGCCCCGCCCCTCAGGAGGCCCCGCCCCCCTCATCGGGGCTCGGCTGCTGGTTGCGGCGCTAATCTGTTGGGCCGGCGTGGCACATGGTATCAGACGGTGTCCTCGGGCCTCACAAGGACAGATATGCTGCTGCAGCGAGGTGTGTGTGTGTGTGTGTGTGTGCGTGTGTGCGTGCGTGTGTGTGTGCGTGTGTGTGTGTGTGATTAGAAACGTATGGTAGGTGATCAGGTTCAGGCCTCTGAATGGTCTGATAAATAACACGCCTTGTTATGAAACCCAGTTCACGTATGAGCTCGTCGTTCAGGAGAAATCGGTTCATCAACAAATAACACGAGTAAAGCGTTTCGTCGCTCGGTGATCCTCCATCATGGCCGCTGTCGTCTGTAGTAGTTTTGTGTCTTTGACGTCTCGGTTCCTCGGGGTTTGTTTGTTGATGTGTTTGGTTGGGAAGCATCGGAACGTACGAGCGTCACGTGTCTGGTGTGTTTTGTCTCGGCGCCAGAACAGCCGGCGTGTTGTTAGTCGTTTGTTCTACGTGACGTCAGAGAGACGAGCCGCGAGGCCCGGAGCGTCCTGGGTTCCCTCGTCAGCTGCGCGGGGTTTCCTCTCCACGCCGCCGGAACGAATCCACCCTGCAGCTCGGGGCGTCCCGGTGGGGGCGGTGGGGGGGGTGGGGGGGGGGTCGCAGGAACAGGAAGCGGCGACCGTAACATGTAAAGCGGCTCCACGCCCGGACGGGCAGCAGTCACACGCCGTCGCTCACCGGCTGTGAATGAAGGACAGATGGACGGACAGACCGGACGCCCGCCGGTCTTCTTATCGTTGAGGAATAATCCTGAAGGGTTTTGGCTCCAGACCCGCCGAGTCTCTTCAGTGTTTCTTGTTCTTTCTGCCGAGCGACGCAGCAACAACCCTGAAACTGTCAGCATGAGTTGCATCACTGTGCTTGTCTTCCCTGCACACGTTTCCATTAAGGAGGGAAGCGTGGCTTGGCTGCCCTCCGCTGTTCTTTTGCCAAAATCCACATTTCTGAAGAGCCTGTCTGGCGTGGACCCCGGGCAACGTTCTCCTGCCAAAAAGGCAGGAAACAAACCGCAAGTTACTTCACCGCTTGGGCCCGAGCCACGGGGGAATCCCGGCAGGGCTGACGGTGATGTCAGCGGGAGGGAGCCGGGGTGAGGGTCTCGGGGTCTGGAGGCGTGAGGGTCTCGGGGTCTGGAGGCGTGAGGGTCTCGGGGTCTGGAGGCGTGAGGGTCTCGGGGTCTGGAGGCGTGAGGGTCTCGGGGTCTGGAGGCGTGAGGGTCTCGGGGTCTGGAGGCGTGAGGGTCTCGGGGTTTGGAGGCGTGAGGGTCTCGGGGTTTGGAGGCGCCTCACCGGCCCCAGGCTACACGGCGGCGGGCCTTGTGTTCTCGGGGACAGGTGACATGGAGCCCGTCAGCCTGGTCTATCCTGGTCCACGTCTGCCTGGAGACCGGCGCTGAGCCGTTTATTTGCGTGTGAAATTTTGGGCGCCCGGCGGCCTCGGGGTGGAGGGGCTGGCAGGCTGCCCAACACATCCAGGCTAATGAAATCAGAGGCGCTCGGCGGTTTTCCCAGCCTGCACTTGGGCAGGTTGGCAGATACACACAAGCTAACATGCTGCAACCTTTCAGATGCAAAACACCTTCATGGGTTTTCCATCCTCTTTGTCTTGGAGGTGTTCCGCTCGGCCCCCGCCTCGCTCCACACAAAAGACTTGATTGTGAAAGATTACAAGACAATGACTCGACCTCAACATCATCATATCAACAAGTTAATCCAGTTTGGGGTGTTTATGCCTTCAATGAAGACCCCCCCCCCCCCCCCCCCTACAGAGGAGCTATCATGCTACTGCCCATCCAAGCATGACTATAGCAGTTCATTGAACCCAGTAGGTCACATTACACATAACACAAAATTTCAAAATAAAAGTTGGATGTAAGAAAATTATAGAAAAGAACGTAGGAGATGGGTGTCTGTTTACAGTAAGAAGTCATGAAAATAAGATGCTTTTAAACATAATGAATTGAAAAGTTTCTAAATATCAAAGAATTCCTATATAAAGCAGAAACACTAATGCAGAAAAGAGGAAATCAACATGAAGACCAACGTGTCCTCGTCTCCTGTGTGTAATGGGTATTTACACATCTAGAGAAAACTGCACTGGGGTCTGATTGGGAGAAACTAGTGTGGTTGGGTATAAATGCATAACCATACAGCCAAACAGAGTTCAGGATATAATAAGTACATGCTAGTCGGTCCTCTGCTGTCATCACATGTGATTAGTGTTTACTCACTTTACCGAGTCACCGGTCGCTTGGTACCGGCGAGGGTTGGAATATCCGGCTGGCGAGACGCCAGCAAACAAACCGACTAAAAGACTGGAGATCCACCCTAGACGTCTGATCTCGATACGCCTGATTGGTCGAGGAAGAAAAACAAAACTTTAACTAGTTTCTATCATACAGTCTAGTTCTAGTTAGAGACTGTAGGTTCCATCTCTTTGACTAGTTTGACTGAAGTCGCCAATAGCCAATATTTTGTGCCGATATTCAATATTTGACCTTTTTCATGCCAAAACTTAGAGGTTTTAGTTATTAGAGGTTTTAGAGGTTTTAGTTATTAGAGGTTTTAGAGGTTTTAGTTATTAGAGGTTTTAGGTTTTAGAGGTTTTAGTTTATAGCGGTTTTAGTTATCAGAGGTTTTAGAGGTTTTAGTTATCAGAGGTTTTAGTTATTAGAGGTTTTAGTTTTTAGAGGTATTAGGTTTTAGAGGTTTTAGGTTTTTTTAGAGGTTTTAGTTATTAGAGGTTTTAGGTTTTAGAGGTTTTAGTTATTAGAGGTTTTAGTTATTAGAGGTTTTAGGTTTTAGAGGTTTTAGTTTTTTTTTAGAGGTTTTAGTTATCAGAGGTTTTAGGTTTTAGAGGTTTTAGTTATTAGAGGTTTTAGTTTATAGCGGTTTTAGTTAGAGGTTTTAGTTATTAGAGGTTTTAGGTTTTTTTAGAGGTTTTAGTTATTAGAGGTTTTAGTTATTAGAGGTTTTAGGTTTTAGAGGTTTTAGTTATTAGAGGTTTTAGTTATTAGAGGTTTTAGTTTTTAGAGGTTTTAGTTATTAGAGGTTTTAGTTATTAGAGGTTTTAGTTTATAGAGGTTTTAGTTTATAGAGGTTTTAGTTTTTAGAGGTTTTAGTTTATAGAGGTTTTAGTTTATAGAGGTTTTAGTTTTTAGAGGTTTTAGTTTATAGAGGTTTTAGTTTATAGAGGTTTTAGTTTTTAGAGGTTTTAGTTTATAGAGGTTTTTAGAGGTTTCTCCTCCTCAGGGTGAAAAGCCTCTGAAACATTCAGACCATCATGGACATTAAAACTCTCCACTGGAACCAAACTGATGAGACTTTCTTAATGTCAATAAATAATGTCTCCCTACCATTCAATAGGTGCCCCCCACCTATTGAATTGAGACATTATTTATTTGTATTTATTGATTAGTACAACTGTTAACTGACCAGATTCACTGTATGAAGGATTCAGCCGTGAACAGAAATATAATTATAGAACAGAAATGACAAAGTTCAGTCGTTCATATCTACAAATAATAACTGCCTTTCAAATGAAAGTAAATCAAAAAAATCATTGCAGGTTTTCCTCAATACGTTGGCCCTAACTCAACGCTGTAAATCCCCTTGAATTGAGTTTCAGCTTGAGAAGGAAAATACAGATCTAGATGGTTCAGATGTGGGGGAAACGACAACGAGGAAATCCACGTGTTTCTGCAGCCAGTCGGACTGGAAAACCTGGTCTGAGTATCTGACAGACTCATGGCTGCTCTCTGAGCTGCTATTGGCTGCTGCTCAAGTTGTTGATGTACAGATGTGATCGGAATCTCAGCCTGAGGAATTCCTTCATCCCCTCATAAGTCACCTGGGTGACAGCAAGTTATTCTGTGCTGTCTTCCCTACAATACGTCCACACGCAACACGACAGATTGGAGTGTATTTGCTCAGCTGAAGGTCTTGATGGTTTGATGGATGTGGACTGAGCTTATGGAGCGGTGGAGTAAACACCGGCCGGCCTCCCGGCTGAACCGCCAGTCTAGCGGTCGGGACTTCCTTCCCCTCCTGCAGCTCACAGGCCAGTTACAACGCTGCACTTGAGCCTTGTTGTTCACCCAGTTCAGAAATTTGCACTCAGATCTCAAAGTGTCCCCCCAACCTCCACAACCCCCCCAACCCCCCCAGTCTAACTCTGTTGACAGATTGCTGCAGAGTTGATTTCTGAAAAGTGGATCGCTGGATTATTTTTTGCTATTGGTCTTGCGTGTCTGAGGCTAATCAGATTGGACTGGCTGTGTTGCTCGGTGAAAGGGGCTGGTGGAAAGTGCGTGACCAGCCTGCGCGACACTTCCTCAATGATCTTGTTGTTGGTGTAATGGGCCTCAATGGAGCCTGTGTTAACCGCCGAGAGGTAATACTGGGAGGAATGTGAGCGAGCCAGCGCCACTGACCGACTTCTTGTTTTTTTTATTAGAAGGGATCATGTATGGCTACTGTCGGCCACTTCCTCCACGCCGCCGGCCGCCAGTCCGGTCGCACTTTGATTTCTGAAAACTGCTGTTCATTGTTCCCCCGAGATTTATTCGCACCCTCGGTGAAGACGAGACAACAAGCCTCCACAGCCGTCAGGATCCAGCTGGAGCTTCATATGTAGACGGACAAGAAGACCTTATATTGATACCAGAAGGGAAACGGGGGTGGGGGGTAAAGAGATGTAATAGAAGAAACCAAAAATGTGTACATTGAGGAATTCACATATCGTCATATTGTCACAATCATCAATTGAACGGGGAAATACTAATAACTATTTCCCTCTGATGTTGAATTTCTAAAAGATATTTCAACTCAAAGTTATAACAACGTTCAATTAATGACAACTTGGCTCCTTTAAAAGTGTCAGGATATTTCCCAGGGATGTTTAAAAATCTATAGAAAGAGAGATGATGTTTTACTGTCTGAGGCTGAACACGTCTCCTCCACGTGGAACCGCTCGACTTACTTAGTTTGTTTAGGACTTTTTTATTGTACCCACTTTCCCTCAACCTGCCTCATCTACTTCTACAACGTTTCCCAGAATGCCTTTCAACAGTTGCGTCCAGCTGTTGGTCTTCGGTGTAGGTGGGGGGAGCGATAACAACATCGGTGGTGACGCCAAACAAAATGACGTGTCTTGTGGCTGCATTGCATTCTGGTCTATTGAGGCTACTGCATTGCATTCTGGTCTATTGAGGCTACTGCATTGCATTCTGGTGCATTGCATTCTGGTCTATTGAGGCTACTGCATTGCATTCTGGTGCATTGCATTCTGGTCTATTGAGGCTACTGCATTGCATTCTGTGGGTGGAGTGGAGGAGTGACTCTAAATTGTTCTTCCACTTCCAGTACTACACTTCACAGAATACACTTCACGTCCGTTGAAAGGCATTCTGGGAAATTACTTGGTGAGGTAGACGAGGGGATCGAGGGACAGTGGGTACGATTTTAAAAAAGTAAATTACAACACAAAACACCTCCTGGATGAGTTGGACATCAGATTGAGGAGCTCCACCAGGAAGAGGATCTGATTTGAACAGAATACCACTTCCTGTTTCCTCCTCTGACTCCTCCCACTGTCTCAGCGTGGCCTCCCTGTACAGCATGTGCCAGTTTGTCCTGTACGTTCATCAAGTTATCAAGATGTTGTTGCACAAAACAGATTCCTCTACATGTACTGTACTTGTAGTGGCTGTGAATCTGTCCTAGCCTGGCTGTCTGGTTGCCTGCTGTATGCCTGCTGTGTACATATGGATGTATGTATCTGGTGTGTCTGTGGGTCTTTATCTCGTTGGAATTAGACCCTCAGCTCTTTTCCTTATCACTGTCCTGTTTGCTCAGACCCTGCAATCTTCCAGCTCTCAGCCCTGCCTCGCTCTCTGTGGCCGTGGGTGAGCAGGAGGATTAACCCGTTAGCTCTTTCTGCTTTATCCTTCAGTCAGCCAACTGTCAGAGGGTCCATCCTGGTGGCCTTTTGGCGACCCCGCCCCCCGACAGACGCCACCTATCCCAGCAGGCCTGACCGATCAGTTGTTTGATCAGTCCTGAGGGTCTTAGTCGACTGATTCACGTTTACAGTCCACTGGGAATTTTGAAGGATTTGTCTTCATGTTGTAGGAAGCCTTTTTCTAAAGGGAGGTCAGAGGTCAGGGTCCGCTACAGAACACCTCTGAATGCTGGCAGACTCGGATCCAATCCCTAACCACTAAGACCCTCTGTTGTCATGGTGTGACCGACAAGAGAATTCACATTCATCCTGTGGTCTGAGATGCTAAGTGGTCATATTGCATGAACGTATTGATTTGGAGGCGCACGAAAATTTCAGAGGTCCGTCGATTCAACAGAGGAGGGAATGTTTTGACTCCTAGTCGACTCAGAACCTCTTCAGCCAAGGTTAGGCAACGACAGAGCAACGCCACGGTGCCAGTCGGTCCATTCCCTCGTACTTCCACTGGCAGCAGGAATACAGGTAGCACATGAGCACATTTAGTGGCTGGTGAATCCCACAATGCACCGGTGTAGCTCCATCAGCAGGATGGATGGGCGACCATGTGTCCCAGCAGGTTTTCATTCCAACCAGCCTGCAGCAGGATTGACACCTTCAACCAGACAGGAGGAACTAAGGAGTGAGATCAGTCACCGTCTTGTTTGGTTGGAATGAAACCCTGCAGTGTCACATGGTCCAGGCCTGCTCTGAAGCCTCGTTCACGCTTCATACAGAAAAGGACGTGATGAGGTAGCTGTGGCGGCCGGGAGGGCTGGCTGCACCTGAACACAACGCAGATGGTGCAGAAGTTACATAAACCCGCCTCCGTCCAGGCGAGGTGGAAGGAAGAGGAAGTGGAACCACCGGCCGGTTCGGGGGGAGATCTGAATTCTCCTACAGCGGCAGTAAAGTGCTGGACTTTTCAGACGTGTGGTCGTCATGTTTAGCCACACGGGAAGCAGCAACCAGGCGTGGTTAGTCCTGATCCTCAGAACACTGCAGGGTTTCATTCCAACATTTCACTGGGTAGTTCTTCTGGTGCAACTCAGTGAAATGAGTTGCAGTGAAGACCTGCAGTCACGATGACTTGTCAACCACTGGACTTGTTGGTTTCTACTTCAGCCTCTAGTTGATCCCAGTGACTTGGTTCAGGTGCCTCCCTGTCAGGCAGGAACGCAACGGAGAAAACATTTCACATGTCCATCAGCGTCCTTGTCTCGGGGTCTCCTTCACAGGGATGGTGTTTTGTTTCAAGTCCCTTTACCGTCACATGACCATCATGCTATTAAACCAAAAGGTTGAGCGCTGCCTCCTCCGCGGGGGGGAAGCGGTGCACAACATGCGCACTGATGCAATGTAATTTGCACCATCAAGCATGTAGGAAATTGTGAAGTCTGCAATGTACAGGAGCATGAAACAAAAGAGCTCACTTCTCCTTCCCCTCCCCAGGAAGAGCTGAACGAAAAGCTTTGTTGCTGTCACTTCTGTCTTTGAAGTGACATGTGCAGTTCACAAAGAAGGTTGACATTGGTCTCATTGCATGTACAGTTACTGTGCAAAAGTATTTGGCACTTTCTTTGGAAAATTTATGTTTGGAAATGTCAAATTTGCTCTTTTCTACTGACACGATGCAGAAAACAAAGAAATAAACATCTAAGAACAAATAGATATAAAACAATCTAGAGCCCTAAGACTTTTGCATAGTACTGTACATGCTTTTATATTAGTAGTGTGTGTATAAGGTGGTGTGTACTGTATATAACTGTATATAACATGGTAACCTGGAGTTGAGTCTGCCTGCCTCTGAATGCACATTGACTTGGTCTTGTTTTATGGGTGCAATAAACGGCGCAGAGCCAGCCGGCCCATCCTCCGCCCCAATAAAAGCAGATCCAGTCCGATAAGATGTTTTAATCCTGGTTATATTGGTGCTATTCTGGATGTGACAACTGCAGGCGCTCAGTTGTGCGTCTGCTGCTCTTGAAGAATGCAGTGAATCATATTGAATGTCTGGCGGCGTCACATCTGCTCTGTCAGTTGTCATTTCCTGCACCGTCTTTAGAAACTCAGGTTTCTGCTGGGAGTTTCTCAGCTCTTATTTCCTCACCTGGAACTTCTCTGACATACGGGAATATTGTGTTGTTTTTCCCTTTGTCTGCATGATGCGGATCAAACCCTGGCCTCTGGTTGGCTTGTAGGGTTCCACTGATATATATCGGACCAACACTGGTCTTTTATTAAACACTCGATGAAGGTTCCTCCTGACCAGATACAGGAAAAGTCTGGAAAACCTGCAATGAAATGTCTAGAGGGGCTAGAGAGTCATCAGTCTGGTTTCAATGGAGAGTTTTAGTGTCCACGATGGTCTAAATGTGTTTCAGAGGCTTTTCTATGAGACTAGAATAAAATTCTGTGAGGAAACTGAATGTATTGAATATTACCGTAAAATGTCTCAGCAGCTTCAAGATAAAATATCGAACCCTGGTTGCTCTGGGAGTTGGACTGGAAGTCACCAGATGAATGCATCGTAGAAACCAGAGGTCATGAAACTGCCAAGACTGAGTTCAGGTCTTGCTCACGGTTGCTGAATGACTGGCTGATCCCAGTCCAGCACCTGCACTGGAGCCTTACTTCCCCATGATCTGTTGACTCTGCTGAGCTCGGCGTGGAGCTCTTATCTTATCTAGGACCACGTCCTCCAACCCGGACCCCCCCCCCCCCCCCGACGGCCTCAACATGTGGACATGGATGGTTTTGGCAAATGCTCTTAAAGTGGCGACCCTTTTTATTGTATTTAGTCTCCACAGACGATGACGGTAATGTTGGCGTGGTGAAGGCACGCAGGAAAACAAACCAGTCGTACCTGAAGACCGAAACACACAAACAGGTTCTTGCTGTGATCTTGTTTTTACTTGTTGTGACTCACCGAGATTCAAGCTGATCCTGTGTCAGCGTCCGGCTTCTGCTCTGGTGAGAGATGCTGCAGAAATCTGACGTGTGTTTTCACGCTCGATGGGAATTCTCCACTGAAATTTGAATTTGTGCTTGTGAAATCTTCCGTTTTATTTCCCCGTCTCGGTTTCCTCCCTCGTGATTTAAGTTGAGCGTTTTCTCGTCATCGCTGCAGTTTTGTTTCACTTTCGCCAGAACTTGAATCAAGTGGTTTCATAGTTGTAGGGGTGAAAATGATTGGTCACGTTCCTTAATTAATTAAGCGCTTTTTCTTTTCACATCTTTAATCAAGCAACACAAAGTCAAGTCAACATTATTTTAAATAGTGCTTAGGAACAGGAGGGTGACAAAACGGGGTAGAAGAGGCAAAGTGAGGAACACCAACAGCAGGATTAAATAGGAGCAAGTTTAGAAGCATGACGTAAAGAACAGACTCAGTGACCGGACAGATAAAAACATGTCCATGGGTTTGGCGGATCTGGAGCTTTGGGGAAGGTTATTAAAACTGAAACCACGTCAGGTAACAGCAGTCTGACTTGTTGTTCTGTCTCCTCCAGGTTCGTGTAGCTGTCCTGACTTCCTATCTTCCTCCCTGCTGGATCAGCCTGACACCTGAGGCCTCCTGCTCCAGAGCTGTGGCTGACCCCCCCTCCTCCTCCTCAAGGGCCCACACTTCCGCATAGCCCCCCGCCGCCGCCCACCCCACCCCCAGCCAGCTGTTAGCTGTTTCAGCAGGGGGGCTTTTGACGACCGCTCCCAGAAGCACCAGGACTGACCAGGCGTCCCCCAACCGGCCCCTGACTGGTGCTCCTTCAGGGGGGGAGGGAGGGGAAGGAAGGCAGCCGATTGCCGTGTCGCTTTCCCCAGAGATGAAGCTGCAGGCCGTCATGGAGAACCTGCACAGGCAGCAGCGAGCCAAGCTGCTCATGGAGCTGGAGCAGCAGCAGCAAGCCGCCGCCCAACAGACTCAGGCCCGGGGAGGAGGGGACGAGCTGATGGGGAGCCCCGCCCCCGAGGCGGAGCAAGCCCAGATGGCGGCGCTGGCAGCCATGCGCGCCGTGGCGGCCGGGCTGCAGAGGACGTCGGGAAGCCCCATGTCGGAGCGCAGCAGCGGCGGCGAGGAGGAGGAAGACGAGGATGATGACGATGACGAAGGGGAGGAGCAGTATAAGGATATGATGGGCTCCGAGGAGGAGGAGCAGATGTAAGTATGGGTTAACTAGCTTGTGTGATTTTTCATTCCCAGAGATAGTTGAGTGGTTAACTCCTCCCACCTCCTTCCCCGACTCCTTCTCAACGTTCCCAATGTCTCAATAAGCAATAAATACTATAAATAAATACATCAGCAATGAAGACATTTTGGGGGCTTATGGACATCAGCTGAATTAATATCAACTGTCTTCAAAATGTGACAAAGTGACTCATAACCTGACTTGTAAACACTTAATCCCTCATGTACCGATGCACAGGATCAATGTAACTATCACTTTATTAAAGCTGCACCAGGCAACTGGCTGCAAAAGGCAGCGAGAGGTAGCATGCTCGAAAACAGTTGGCACTTCGATGCCCAGAAATCCTGTAAAGTGATGCTTCAAAGATACCAAAGAGATGAGAGAGGAGAAGATCTAACATGTGAGAGGAAGGTCTGGTTCATCAGGTTGGCTCCTCCCATCACACATGTTGAATTAGACCCACGACACCTCCAGAAGGATCAACAGGAAGTCCCAGCGTCCCAGAGCCACCCTTCACACCGGCTCTCAACACTGATCAGACCCGATCTGACGCACCAAATGGTCCCAACACTCACTCAGCTTCAACTAAGAGAAAGGGAAAGATTGCACTGATTTACCACAACAGCACCGATATGCCATTAACACCAAGTCCTACCAGTTAGCATCAGAATCAGATGAACAAAGTGATGTAATAATACACATGAACACGTGGAACAGGACCAGACACAATATGAAATACACAATCCATAACTACAGAAACAACATTGTTCCTTGTTGCGCTAAAGAGTCGGTCAGCCTCTCTTCCTGCTCTGCAGTATATAAAACGAGAGGTAAATGTTTGAGTTTGAGGACTTCATAATCCAGAAGTGATATCAGTAACTAACTGTCGTGGTCTCGTGTGGCGAAGAGCTTCAGCTGCTGTTTAGGAAGCAGTTGGATTTTGCTTTGAGCTTCGAGAAGATTTCCAGCCAGTGGCGATACCCGACACCAGCATTTCAGTTTTTCCTTGGAGCCACGCTGACGTGTTTGTGCCTGATGTTGCTGGCCTTCCTCAGAGGACAAAAAACAACCCCCTGTCTCGTTTCTCCCCCCAGCAAACAGAAGTGGGACGAGGAGGACTTTGAGGGCGAGATGGAGGAGGACTTTGACGACGACCTGGCAGACGAGGGCCTGCCGACGGGCCGCGACGCCGTGGCGCCCGGGAAGGGCATCCTGCTGCTGCCCCACCGCCAGCTCCACCCCCACTCCCAGCTGCTGAAGGCCCGGCCCTGCGTGGACCCGGAGCCCCGCGTGGCCATCCTCCCGCCCCACGCCACCCACGGCCAGGTGGGGGGGCAGGACCACGGAGACTGGACCTACGAGGAGCAGTTCAGACAGGTAAGGTCTCTTCAGCCAATCCCTCGCCTCGCTTCCTCTTCCACGTCTTCGTTCTCTTCCATGTCTTCCTTCTCTTCCATGTCTTCCTTCTCTTCCATGTCTTCTCTCCATGTCTTCTTCCTCTTCTTTTATGTCTTCTTCCTCTTCCATGTCTTCTTCCTCTTCCATGTCTTCTTCCTCTTCCATGTCTTCCTCTTCTTTTATGTCTTCTTCCTCTTCCATGTCTTCTTCCTCTTCCATGTCTTCCTTCTCTTTTCCATGTCTTCTTCCATGTCTTCCTCGTCTTCCATGTCTTCTTCCATGTCTTCCTCTTCTTTTATGTCTTCCTCCTCTTCCATGTCTTCTTCCTCTTCCATGTCTTCCTCGCCTTCCATGTCTTCCGTCTCTTCCATGTCTTCCTTTCTCTTACATGTCTTCCTCTTCTTTTATGTCTTCCTCCTCTTCCATGTCTTCCTCCTCTTCCATGTCTTCCTCTTCTTCCATGTCTTTCTCCTCTTCCATGTCTTCCTCCTCTTCCATATCTTCCTCTTCTACCCATTCTGGAAATGCTTCCATCATGGAAACCTGAGATATTGGAAATATGAACCCTTGAACTCCTTCCTGTTGGTTGGTTACGTAACACTGGTGATCTAACAACTGAAGCTGATTGCTCATAACTGCCTCAGCTAAACACTTGAACCATCTAGAAGTTGAACAGCTGCACATTGGCGAAGTAAAATCCGGAACGTTGTTGAGCAACTGGTGGCCGGCGGGCCACACGTGGCCCCCACTCACCCTTTGGGTCCGGCCCCCATGGCACTTTCTCAGCTGCACATGCAGTAATACAACCAGGGTGTGAAACTAACACCAGGCAGCAGCCAGACGTTGGGAAATCTTAAGCTGTGGCTGTTGAGTTTGTCTTTGCTACCAGCCAGCATTTGGAGTGAACAGGACAGCGGGCTCGTGGCTGCAGGGGGGTTGGGTGCACGTTAACAGCTTTACCGCGCTGGTGTTTACTGTAAACATGCTAGTGGGCTGCATGTTATGGGGGAGGCTGGTGGAGTAAAACGGGCTGTTTACACGATGAGATTCAAGTCTGTCAGCAGCTCAGATGGAGGTTACCAGTTAAATACTTCAGTTCTTCTGTGTTGGTTTGGCAAATATGTTGGACATGTAGGTGGTGTCATCTCACACATGTTGTATAGAAGACCCGTTCTCAGTAGGATTTCACATTAGATGAAACTTTATTGATCCTTGGGGGGGAAATGCATCTTTGCAGCAAAGCTTTATGCTAACAAACGAGACAAAGTGCCGTCAGCTACCTGGAGCCCTTTACCTTCAAACTAGCAACACTTCAGAGGTCCTACTCTGTTAGTTCAGTATGAAGCGTCAGGAAGCGTTTTTCATTTCCTGACTCTGATTTAACCCTTGAAGGCCTTGTAGGCTTGGTGCAGTGTAAATACTGGGGCTGGACTCCCTGTGATTAAAGTGTCGCCTCCATTAAGCCTCCATTTTATGAACCAGCGGCTTATAGCACGTAATGGAAACCGCTATTGTAATGAGCGTGAAGCCTGGAGCGATATGTCAAACCATAAAACCTGCCTCACGGTATGAGCGGTTTGTAGTCCACTTAAGCAGAGTTTAGTAAATTAGCTTGGGACAGGAATAGTTGCTGGAAGACATTTTGTTGGAGGAAGTGCAGCACATTGCTTTGCACCCAGCCTGCTGAACTTCTTGCTAGCCGGAGAGTCTGTGATAGAGGGAAATTACAGTGTGGATCAGGACCGGCTCCATAAACCCTATACTCAGGTTCTCTAAATAGTATCCCCCTGAGTCCGGCTTAGCGCCAACGACTTTAATTGATACTCTCAACAGTTGATAGGTTGTATATTTGTGCCTCGGCGCTGTGGGACCGAGAGAGATGTGAGTTATGGGATTAGTCACGTGCCAGTAGGTTTTATCATGACATGTCAGTCAGATGAATACAGCTGACCGTTACATAATCAAGGCAGCCAGCACCTTGTCTGTTAAGATAGTGTTACTCAATCCAGTGCTGATGAAAAGCCTCTCTAACGGCCGCCTGCCTCATACGCTTCATTCATTACGAGGTGCAGGTGGAGATCCTTCTGCTCTGGTGAATATCTGAATGTAATAATGTGGCATTGAGGTGCAGATTGAAGAGGAAAGTGTGTGTGTGTGTGTGTGCGCGCAGAAGGCTGGGTGGGGAGGAAGGGGTTAATGCTGTACAGTTTATTTTGGGCAGGTGGGCGGAGGCTGCTGGAATGTGCCTGAGGGAGGGTGATAATGTGCCCATTCTGGACCCCAGATCCTCAGCAGAAGCCCTGCATGGCTCTATCAGTCCACTGCAGCTGGAGCGCTTTCCAACTGAAAACCGTTCTGCCCTCAAACCCCCCACCAACCCCCCCAACATACCCCCACCAACCCCCCCAACATACCCCCACCAACCCCCCCAACATACCCCCACCAACCCCCCCAACATACCCCCACCACCCCCCCCCCCCCCCAACATACCCCCACCAACCCCCCCCCCAACATACCCCCACCAACCCCCCCCCCAACATACCCCCAACAAACCCCCACCAACCCTCCTCACCCCCAAAAAAAACACCAACACACACAAACTCAACATTCAGGTGAGGTTACCCCGGGGCCATAGCTAAAAGATTGCAACAGCAAACCTGCATTCCTCGTGAGGCATCCAGCCATCTCACCCCCCCCCCACCCCCCCACCCCCAATAGTTGAAAGGTCGAACTAAATCAAGCCAGGGGGCGCCGCCTGTTGGGATGTCTGGTTACGATGAGGCTATTAGTGAATTAATCAAAATATTGAAGGCGCCCGGCCAGCGGCGTCTGATTTAACGTATCTGGCAGAATGTGGCTGAATTAAAAAAAGGATCCCTGTAGATCAAATTGTGCCGGCATCGTCGGATTGTTTTACCATTGGAAGTGATTTGCCCTGCTGGTGGAGTGCCATTTCAACTGTGTTATTTCAGTGATACCCATGCGACCCTCCTCCCACCTCCAGCCCACATATATACACACACCTGCCCCCTGATGTATCCATATCACAGCGCCCCTTGCATTGCAACCCCCATCTTTTTTTCCCAGAACTTGAACTTGGCATCCTCCTGCGCATTGCCACCCATCTGATGCAGGTTGTCAGGTATTCAACCATCTCTCTCACATGAGGTGGCTGGGTACATGAAGGCATTGGTTTCCTGGTCCCCATGTCACATCTGATGGGAGGGGACAGGTCATGGTTCTTTCTGGAGCTCTGGACTTTGGTGAACAGCTAAATAAACCTTGGCCTCTTCACCAGAAGGTAGATTGCGCTGGCTTTGCAGATCAGACTCCAACTAACCGCTGTCTGGTTCACCGGGTTCACAGTTCCACCACAGTGGCAATATGATTTGCTCAGTTTAAATTCATTCACTCTCATTTCACTTTTCATTTTTAGACCAGGGACATTTAAAACTTCATCTCGGAGGCGTCTGAGCTGCAGGACTTGAACATCACCATGTTCTGACTAGACAAACGAGTTTCCTTTACCATCAGAGCAAATAAAGTTCAATACATTTCAATACATTACAACTCATTCCACCGGTCTTCAGTCTGACATTGCTTAACCATTAAAATTACCATTAAAACGGTGGTTATTTGGCTCCACCCACTGAGGTTTGAGTTAACCAATCAGATTATCCCTGCCTATAGAGTAGCGCCGCCTCTTTGAGATGTTTGTTACTAAAACTCCAATCTGTTACCTCGTGACTGGAAGAGTCTTAAAGTATCTATGTTAGCTGGTTAGCCTAGCTGACCTTCCAATGACTGAAGAAGTCATTTATGTTTTTATTTATATTTGACCAGTTTCTTCTTCGTTTGCCAGTTAGCTAACTTAGCGGTCTGTGGTTCTTTGGCTCCGCCCACTGAGGTTGTAGAACTAAAGCTCCAATCAGACACCAGTAATGTGGAATTTCTTCAGATCTGTGGATCCGATCTTCTTTTCGATCCAGATCCCACATGACATCCCCCAGGCAGCCGGCGGCCCAGAAGCCTTTGAAGTCTGTCTGCAGCAGGACAGATGGAGCCCAGATGGACAGTAAAGGATGTCTTTAAAAATTCATGGCACTCACCATGATCAGGGCGAATGGAGGGGAGGTGGCATTAAACATTGATTTGCTCAAACACACACACACACACACACACACACACACACACACACATCAGGAGTGGGGGGAGGGGCCGTTAGTGACCACAGGAAGTGCAGCCTGAATGAGAGCCAATCAGGAGCGACACTTATTGGGATTGCCCGTCAGGCGGATTGTGCTGATCCGGCTGTCTGCTTTATAGCCCCTCTAGTTGTGTCGGGCTCTTTTGATCGGCCAAACTGACTGTGGATCAGTCTGAGCATGTTGTGGTTTCTGAATTTCATCTGAACTGATTTTAATGTGTCTTTAAAGGTTCAACACTAGAAAGGCCACGCTGCAGAATTGAAATCTCTCAGTTTCTGGATGTCTTTCTGTAGGAACCAGAACCAAGAAACAGTAATTCTACTCATATTTACTCCCTTCATATTTAGATCCGTTGACATTCCTGGTGTTGATGACAATGTTGAGCACTGAAAACTGAAAATAATCATTGATAAAACGAGGAGCCAGAAACCGCCTTCAGGTTTTTCTCCGAACCCATTTACGTAGATTCAAAACACTCAGCATGTCCAGTGTGTCTCTATCTACCCCTGGGGGCATCTCCAGTAAAGTCTGTCAATAGAGTTAAATAGTTAAATAGAGTTAAATAGAGAGTCTTCTGGAATCTGTTTGCACGGCTCATGACTGCAGGGGTGAAATTCACCAGTAAAGTTCTTCAATTCACTTGTTTTGATGTGTGGGGGGGGGAGGAGGGGAAGGGGTTAACGGGTCCCGTCGTGTCAGGAACTCAGAAGGCCCAAAACAAAGGCCGAGGCAGCGTGGGAAGACGTATCGGTCTTCCTGTTGCGCCGAGGAGCGACGGCCTGGGAGGGGAGAGGGGAGGCATGACCGAGGGGAGGCATGACCGAGGGAGGAGGAAAAGGAGTAAAGTGGAGTCGGGCTTTGAACCGGAGCCAAGCAGAACGGCGGTTTGGGATGTGAAGCGCCGCAGAGCATTTGGATGCTGTCCAGCGGCTAGCATGCCGCGTGGAGCTGATGTCAGAAACTGTACAGCCAAGGGGATTCTGGAAATTGGCAAGCGCTCAATATGGAGTAGGGGGGAGGAGGGGGGGAGGGGGGAGGGGGGAGGGGGGGGGGGCAGCAGGAATGTAAACAAAGATTACATAAAGGCTGAGGCTAGCACTTTCCCCTCGACTCTTTCTCCTCCTGTTGTTGTGTTTTGTTCTTTTTATTTCTTTTTTTTCGACAGGCCGTTTATTTGCGGTAACTTCCCCGTCTTGGACACCTCACGTTTCCCCCCCAGCTCCGATCTCAGCTCCGATACAGTTTGAGGAAATGAACAATAATTGCGAGAAAGGCGGGCTGTACCCAGCGGCCCACATCCTTCCTCATCGCTGCCACCATTATGTCTGAATCGTCTTTTCTAACTGGCCCTTTTTTCCCCGTTCTGAGCGTAAATGTGATTGCTGGCTTGTCTCTTGCTTCATGTCCCTGCGTTGCTGTTCTGTAGCCTTGTGTCACAACACGAGCACAGGAAGAGAGCTGCACTGAATGGTTGTTGATGTCAACAAACAAAGCAGTAAGTAGTGACATGCTGTGCAGCGGCGGGGAAGGCTTTCATCAGAACAAAGCTGCTGCCTTGAGATGCTGCTGAATGTGGCGAGGGTCAGAAGGCTCGGTGAGATGGGGGAGAAGGTGGTCAAGGACTTGATGGAAGCTTCACTAGAAAACAACGGGAAGGCATAATAGTCCGTTGCTCAGGTGCACGTACCACAGCCTGACCTTGGATGGTAGAGAACCTCATTGGTATCTTATTGGTGCTTTGATCCATTTGACCCGTTGACAACACTGAGGTGGACCTGCCTGTCTGACCCACCCCAGGGTCAGGCTGCATTCACACTGCAGGCGTTCAGGCGTTTCTGAATTGCTGCTAATTTCAGATTTTCTCTGGATGACAGTTCATGTCTCTTCTAGGATGAAACTCGTATCTGATGTTTCTGACCTGGCAGCGGTGTGGAAGACAGAAAACACACATGACAGAATCAGTAAGAACAACACACTTTGGTTTCGGTGAGTCTGAACGGTGGCGTCCGTCTGGTCGTCCTCCACGCCGACACCGTTATGACAGCTGGCTCAGGTGAATGACTGGAGATTTAGTGGTTGTCATGGCAACAGTGGCAAACTTCGATTGGCGCATTCTAATACAAGTCTGTACAAGTCATGTGGGGCGCCTGCCCCGGGGTCTGACGTGGTACCACAGATCCAGCTGGTCCTGGTCAGAATGCAGACAGTGCATATAAATACCAGGGGTGACTGGGAAGGGTCTGATCAGATCCATCAGATCCATCAGATCCATCATCAAATGGATACAGGTTTTAATACCAGGTGTAAACGGGGCCTCTGCTCTCCCTTTGTCCCCATACCTCCATGCTTCAGCTGGGGGAGGACAGCTAACAAGCAGAGACGAGCCCAGGGGTTGGCTGAGGTTAAACTGCAGCCCGCCCCCTATTGATCGGGGCGGGCCACGCGACCACGATATCCCAGCCTCCAAAGAGCCACGTGGACGGAGAGCTGGCCTCCTTTGGGGGGGCAGATGATGGTTTTAAGGCCACCGTCGTCAACCATTAAACTCATTGCTCTGCCCATCAATCACCCTGATTGACGGTCTAAGCGCTGGACCATGTGTCTTCTGCCCCTCAAGGCGGGTGCCCCCCCGCCGGGCGGCAGGACGCCCCTGTGAGCCTCCACAGCAGATCTAATGTGGACGCGTCTCGCTCTCCTCCGTGGCGGCGGTGATTTTATAGACGAGGAGAAATGCTGTTCCCCGTCGGCGACCTCCCGCTGAACCTCTATCTGTCTCCATCTCCCGTCACAGACCAACATTATCACGGCATCTCCACCAGCGCTGGATAAATACCTCCAGCTTTCACACAAACCCTCATTAGATGCCGATCTAGATCTAGACCATGAAGGTATCGCGTTCGGATACTCACGAGGGCCATTACGCTGGGGAAAGATTGACTGCCCCTGACGCACGTGTCGGTTTATGATCCTGCATCGCTGCCACTTCCTCTGCTGCCGCCCGTGAAACCAGGCTCTGCAGCTCGGCCTGCTGGGACATCCATCATCGGGATGCTGCTCATTAACAGTTAGAGCAGATTACCCGCCGCTACATGCATCAGACCCTCCAGGGCCCGCTGGCAGAGCTGCTGCTATTTCTGAGTCTTATCCAGATCTGTGAGCCAGGGCAGCTGACTATCGCGAGGGGAGGGGGGGGGGGGGGGGTACATGTAGCGATGGGATAGCGCTCATTCTGGTTTCATGTCGCGTTGCCATCAACTGGTTTTCACTCTGTTCTCGTGTCAGCAGGAGATACTGTGGCCTCCTGCACAACTTCTCCCGTTTTGAGAGCTGTGTTCCAGGGGAAAGTCAGCGAGTTGGATCGATTCTCTCTGTTTGTTATGACGAATGTATTTTGCAACTTGTTTTCACACATTCATCGCATTAGCCGGCGGTTTTCAGCCCGACCGGAGCAGAAAAACGACATAAACAAACCAGAAAGAAAGCACCAGAAAGCAGCCCAACCTAGTCATGGAAAGTCGTGGAAAAGTCCTGAATTTTCCATCAAGGCGACTCTGAAGAAACGATCGCCACGGGTGATTTATAAATACACAGAGTGGATTTTGTTTTGTGATCCGATGACAATACGCCACAGCTGACACACTCTTATTTAGCTGTGTAAAACGACGTCCTCCCAAGTCGTTTATTGCTAAGTTTCATTTGTGGGTAAAGGTGACTGTTGCAGATGAAGCAATATCAGATACAGCTGCCTGTTTGTCTGTCTGCCTGTCAGTCTGGCTGCCTGTCAGTCTGGCTGTCTGTCGGTGGAGGTGAATCTGTGAGGTCAGCCAATCAGTCTGGATTATGATGGTTGTGAGACCACTCGTCAATACAACACTGCTCAATGCGTTTGCGCTTGGACAGCTCTATTGTTGCTGTGTGTGTGTGTGTGTGTGTGTGTGTGTGTGTGTCGGGGGTGGGGGGGTACAGACACACAGACAGAGGTGTATTGTGATTGGTCATGCTGGTGTCAGCCTTATTGATCACTTCACTGGATACATTTATTTTCCAGGTGAAAATAAGAGCAGCAACAATCAGACAAGACACTTTCTGTTCTGTATCGTCAGTCTGGCATGTTCAGTTAGTTCAGTTAGTTCAGTAAGTGATTTCCTACATGAACTGGTTTCCTTCAGGTCGGCATATGGACAGCTGGTTCATGGACATTGGGGCGTGGCTGCGATCACACACCTTCAGAACTCGACATGTCTTGCAGCTGCATTGCATTCTGGTCTGTCCTGGCTACTGTCAGTGGAGAAATTGGTCTCTCTTCTCTTCTCCTCTGGAGACAGAAGAAGAACTGGGTAGTTAGCATGAGCAGCGATAGCCACCGTGGCTGAACAGACAAAGAAAAGAGCGCCACCTACAGGAACTCAAACTCCATCCACAGGAAATCCAAGGAGAAAGACATCACAGTACTGGACACACTGTTTGATTGACAGGTGATCTCTGGGGAGAGCAGTGAGGAACACCACAGTGAAGAACACCACAGTGAGGAACACCACAGTGAAGAACACCACAGTGAGGAACACCACAGTGAAGAACACCACAGTGAGGAACACCACAGTGAGGCTGAGAGACTCAATTAAAAGAGATGGAGACTCAATTTAAAAAAAACAACCAAAAAGCGAGGATCTCGAAGGATCTTGTCGTTCCAGTTTCAGAATCAGGTTTCAGAATCTCTTTCTGATTTCCCAGTCAAGCAGAACGGAGACACACCTCAGCTAGTTCAGCCTCACACCAGTCTGTTCTAAAATGAAACACTGAAATGCAAACAGCTCAAACTGCATCAAGGAATATAATCCCAACATTTGAGGTGCTGCAGGCCAAACTGTTGGCTCTGCACACAAGCCAACAAACGACATGACGCTTAAACACACTCCTCTGGTTGATGCAGTCAAATCATGTACTCTCACATGTAGATTTAAATCCCCCAAAACCTGACCTGCAGTCCCATGGCTCTGAAGCCTAGAGGTCTGTAAACACGTCTCGTTTTGTCAACCAACTACTCAAGTTACCTACTGTTTAGTGTCAGGTTGTACAGCTATATGCCGACGATACTGGCCTTTTGTTACATATCAGACCTCTGATATGACGGGGGTTTCTCCTTGACCACAGATGCAGGAAAAGTCTGTAAAAAAAAAACATGAGATTTGATTTTCTCTGCACATTCATTTCATTTAATTGTTCAATTCACAGCTTTTTTTTGTGAATTCATTCTTAATTTTTAGTGTCCATGATGGTTTTAATGGAGAGTTTTAGTGTCCATGATGGTCTAAATGCTGTTTCAGAGGCTTTTCACCCTGATGAGACTATAGTTCTTATCTGTAATAATTCTGATTTGGGTATAAAATGGTCAAATTTAGAGATATTGAACATCAACACAAAACATCGTCTCTGTATATCAGCTTTCTAACCCTGATGTTGTGCTGTCTGTCATGTCGTCAGAGTAGCTGCCACTTTTTCAAATAGTGGATGTCTCGTTTTAGAAGAAACCTTTTCAACTGGAATCAGTTTCCATGAAGAGCCAACTGCTGCAGGGGATTCTGCTCATTTGTGGCGTTTCCCTCTGCGGCTCCTCATAACTCATAACTCATAACTCCATGACTCTTTGAAAACATTTGAGTCACCGTTTCAATGTGACGCCAGCTGTTGCGAAACGATCGGTTGCGTAAAATGTAAAACCAAATGATGGTACTTTCTATAGGAAGGTAAAGTAAGTCCCTTATCAGCAAGATGGGAGTGGAAGTCTTCATTTGCTCTCAATCCTGCAGAGTCTCACTAACCAGGATTAAACTTTGTCCTGTTTCTAAACTATTATCCACCTCTTGTTTGTTTAAAAAAGTATTTCCTCCATTTTCTCCTCGGCTCTTATTTCCTTTTCACTTCTCTGTCATACATGGTCCTGGGTGCTGTGACCTCTGACCCCTTGCTTATTTTTAATGTTGGTGAAAAGTGTCAGATAAACGGCTGAAACACATTAATGGATTCAGGTTCAGTTTTATGGTCCCAGTACAATTACACATGAACCAGCAGGCAAACGCTGTGCAAATGGGAAAGAATGTCCGTTTTGATCCAGTGTGATCCAGTTTGATCTAGTTTGACCAAGATTGAGCCAGTTTGATCCAGTTTGACCCAGTTTGTCCTCCTGGTGGCTGAATGCTGGGAGGCTGAGGAGAAATGACCAGGAACAATGAACTGTTTCAATATGGCTGGTCATGTGTTGATGAGCCATATCAGGACCGTCCTCCCCCTCCTCACCCCATATCAGGACCCTCCTCACCCCATATCAGGACCCTCCTCACCCCATATCAGGACCCTCCTCACCCCATATCAGGACCCTCCTCCCCCTCCTCACCCCATATCAGGACCCTCCTCACCCTCCTCACCCCATATCAGGACCCTCCTCCCCCTCCTCACCCCATATCAGGACCCTCCTCACCCCATATCAGGACCCTCCTCACCCTCCTCACCCCATATCAGGACCCTCCTCCCCCCTCCTCAGACCCTCTCCCTCACCCCATATCAGGACCCTCCTCCCCCTCCTCACCCCATATCAGGACCCTCCTCACCCCTCCTCACCCCATATCAGGACCCTCCTCACCCTCCTCACCCCATATCAGGACCCTCCTCACCCTCCTCACCCTCCTCACCCCCATATCAGGACCCTCCTCCCCCTCCTCACCCCATATCAGGACCCTCCTCACCCCATATCAGGACCCTCCTCCCCCCTCCTCACCCAATATCAGGACCCTCCTCCCCCCTCCTCACCCTCCTCACCCCTCCTTACAGCATATCAAGACCCTCCTTACACCTTCCTCTTACCCCTTCTTATCTTCCCCCCCTGCCAGGCATACCTTCCCTACCCCCACAGTGTGTGTGTGTGTGTGTGTGTGTGTGTGTGTGTGTGTGTGTGTGTGTGTGCACATGTGTGCGTGTGCGTGTGTGTGCGTGTGCGTGTGCGTGTGCGTGTGCGTGTGCGCGTTTAGTTGATGTTAGAACAAGTTTCCGTTGGTAGACCGGAAACAACAGTGTGAGGGTAAATACATGTTATGTCAACAAACTGCTGCTGGAAGAGAAATCACTTCCAACATGTTGGTCCTCTTCAGGAAAGAGAAAGTGGGGGGGGGGGGGCTGATGGGAAATGTAGTCTATGCAGTTTATGATACTGATAATTATACCAAGGTATCAATATTGATATATTGATGATATATTGATGGTTAACATGATCTAGTAGCACCTGAAGTTTCTACTAAATACTAAGAACTAAATAATAAGAAATGAGGCTGAGAAGTTTAATCCTGCTGCAAATGAAGCTTCATTACAAAACACTATATATATACACACATATATATATATACATACATATATATATATGTGTGTATATATATATATATGTGTGTATATATATATATATATATATATAAATATAGATCAGAATAAAAATCAGTTCCTGTTTATCATTCAGTTCCTCTAAAACACAGAGGTTCCTGTGTGTGTGTGTGTGTGTGTGTGTGTGTGTGTGTGTGTGTGTGTGTGTGTGTGTGTGTGTGTGTGTGTGTGTGTGTGTGTGTGTGTGTGTGTGTGTGTGTGTGTGTGTGTGTGTAGGCGAGTTTGTCTGCTCTGATCATGTAGGGTCTCGTTTTGACTTGGATACAAATACTTCAACAAAAACTAGTATTACTGTTACTTTCACGTATTGTGATTTAAACTGCAATGCATGCACCACTGGTCCTGCAGTGTGAACAGGCTTCTCCCAGCATGCACCACTGGTCCTGCAGTGTGAACAGGCTTCTCCCAGCTTGACCAGTTGGCCCAGTTTCCTGTCATTCTTCTGAATACCAGAGCTTAAATCCAGGGAGAGGCCCGGCGTCAGCATTCATGCTATACATCTGACTTGACATGGAAACCTATAGAGGCTCACGATAACCACACCCACCTCAGCTACATACACCACTGTGTGTGTGTGTGCGTGTGTGTGTGCGTGTGTGTGTGTGTGTGTGTGTGTGGTTCTATATATATATATATAAGAGTCTTTCTGTTGCAGCTCATGAGGAAAAGGATGCAGCTGTATCCAGTATATGGGGGGAGAGAGAGAGAGACAGATACACACAGAGAGAGAGAGAGAAGTTTGTCTGCTGTCACAATGCAAAGTGAAGTAACGGATGTTTACTACTCAAATATTAGATGTTACAACAAGACAGTTTCTCTCAAACACATATACAACACATCTACATAGTACTGCACTGCAGGCCACATGATGCACTTTCAAATATGAGAGAGAGACAGAGAGATAGACAGAGAGAGAGAGAGAGAGACGGAGCAATAGGCAAATAGAGAGAGAGACAGAAGGCGAGGGCGAGAGACAAATAGAGAGAGAGACAGAGAGGGGCCAGATTCAGGGATCGTGTTTGCCGCTTGGACAGGAACCTGATTGGCTGGTTTCCAGTGTGTACAATAGCTCATGTCAGGAGCATTAGCCAGTCAGGCTTCCTATTCTGATGATCTCACCTCTCCAGCAGCGCCACACACACACACACACACACACACACACATACACACACACACACACACACACACACACACACACGTGCACGCACGCCTCATTCACACTTGTTTTCAACTGTGGCTTTCCTCATTTGTATGAGGAATGTACCATGTATGTACCATGTATGTAGCGTGGGGGGGTGTAGCCAGTGTAGAGGTCATTGTGAGACATCAGTATACTGTAATGAAGCTGTCCCGATATGGACGCTGCTACCGATAATGGAGCAATATCTTTCTTTTTTTCTTGACGTGACATTGATGTAGGCAGAGCACCTACTGTTCAGGAGGAACCGTCGCTATGCAGGCTGAAGGTCCTTCTGTTTTATGAGAAGTAACCTAGAACACTGTTCTTTACCTGTTAGCATATTCTCAATAAGCTATACCTGTTAGCCTATTCTCAATAAGCTATACCTGTTAGCCTATTCTCAATAAGCTATACCTGTTAGCCTATTCTCAATAAGCTGTTTTTACCTGTTAGCCTATTCTCAATAAGCTGTTTTTACCTGTTAGCATATTCTCAATAAGCTGTTTTTACCTGTTAGCCTATTCTCAATAAGCTATACCTGTTAGCCTATTCTCAATAAGCTGTTTATACCTGTTAGCCTATTCTCAATAAGCTGTTTATACCTGTTAGCCTATTCTCAATAAGCTATACCTGTTAGCCTATTCTCAATAAGCTGTTTTTACCTGTTAGCCTATTCTCAATAAGCTGTTTTTACCTGTTAGCCTATTCTCAATAAGCTATACCTGTTAGCCTATTCTCAATAAGTTGTTTATACCTGTTAGCCTATTCTCAATAAGCTGTTTTTACCTGTTAGCCTATTCTCAATAAGCTGTTTTTACCTGTTAGCCTATTCTCAATAAGCTGTTTATACCTGTTAGCCTATTCTCAATAAGCTATACCTGTTAGCATATTCTCAATAAGCTGTTTATACCTGTTAGCCTATTCTCAATAAGCTGTTTTTACCTGTTAGCATATTGTCAATAAGCTATACCTGTTAGCCTATTCTCAATAAGCTGTTTTTACCTGTTAGCATATTGTCAATAAGCTATACCTGTTAGCCTATTCTCAATAAGCTGTTTTTACCTGTTAGCATATTGTCAATAAGCTATACCCGTTAGCCTAGTGGTATTCATTGTAGAAGTCCTTCTTGGCGTGTTTCTCCTGCATCTATGCTGCACTAGTACTGCAAACAATTCTTTGTTGAATGTTACTATTGGTATATTGTAACTTCCGATGGCTGAAACGACGTCAGAAAACAACGTCTTATTTATTATTGAAGTGTTTCCTGTCAGCAAACACGCAGTAAAAATCGGCAGCATCTGCACCGTCTGTCGTTCATGCCACTGGATGTTGTGTATTCCAGTATGCGGTCGTGTTCCTCCATTAGAGGGACTGGGAGGACTGGGAGTTGAACCCAGGAGCCTCGTGTTTCCCATGTGGCAGTGCTCCCACCACACCAATGGGGAAATATTTGTGTGTGTGATTAGCAGAGAGAGTGAGGCTGACGGGGGGGTTGGTCATTTCCGAGATTTATGGAGCGGCACTCCACGAAGTGCATGCATCCTGTAATTAAGACGCCCCCTAGCCTCCAGCAGGCCCTTACATTAGAGAGCCCCCCCCTCCCCCCCCCCGCCTCAGCCCTCTTCAATCCCCCCCACCCCCCCACCCCCCCCCCTCACCACCACCACCAGATAATAAGATCTTATGGCAGCTTGGCGTCACTAATGAGAGCTGAAGGCCACAAAGAGGGCCGGTCTGTTAGTGGTTAGAGGGCTCTGTCACCAGCAGACCCGAGTTCAGCCGGGTGACGCCGGGCCGACCGAGCTCCACTGTTTACTTTCATCTCTTCCTTTTCGGGGGTTTGTGTCTTTAAATAAATGCGACGACGTAAACAGTTTGCTGTTTATCGTCTGAAACGCCGGTGGGGGAAGTCGGCCGCTGGTAAGAACTTCAGGTAAATCCCCAAAGAAAATGTAAATATAAGCCGTGGATGCCGCGGGACACCCAACCCCCCCCCCCCCCCCCCCCCCCCGGAGATATTCCACTATCACACTGGAAAAACAACCAGCGGCTCAATGGCTCCCTGTTCCCCCTCTGCCCTGCTTTTACTGCTAACTTTCACTGAACTTCCCGGATCCCGGGGCCCCGCTAGCAGCTGGACCACATCAGGTTCTCATCAGACCAGGCTGGTCCACAGCATGTCTGTCTGTCTGTCTGTCTGTCTCTCTGTCTGTCTGTCTCTCTGTATGTCTGTCTGTCTGTCTCTCTGTATGTCTGTCTGTCTGTCTCTCTGTCTCTGTCTCTCTGTATGTCTGTCTGTCTGTATGTCTGTCTGTCTCTCTGTCTGTCTCCCTGTCTGTCTGTCTGTCTGTCTGTCTCTGTCTCTCTGTATGTCTGTCTGTCTGTCTCCCTGTCTGTCTGTCTGTCTGTCTCCCTGTCTGTCGGTCTCTCTGTCTGTCTCCCTGTCTGTCTGTCTGTCTGTCTCTGTGTCTGTCTGTCTCTCTGTCTGTCTGTCAGCAGGCCGATCTGATTTGTGTTGTGTGTTTAGACATATAATCATTCGTCATTGCATGGCATTGGTTGTCATGGTAACGATGGAGGTGTGCGCATGTTTTTCTATGATTCATGTCATTGTCATGAAACCACTTAATTTGTCCAAATGACGAATAAAAGCACCTGATTGGATGTGATGGTCAGACTGGTCGACTCCATCACATTCAAACCAGCTGAAGTGGTTTTGACCTAAAAAGATCAGATTCCATGTTGGGGGTTTTATTCTGCCTCGCTCTCTTTTCTTCCTCCTCCCTCTCCCCCATTTTGGGGCAATAATGACTCAAACCTCAAAGCAATCCACCCCACCCCCCACCCCACCCCGTCCCTAACAACCCCCCACCCCACCCCGTCCCTAACAACCCCCCCCCCTCCCCCCAGCATTGGTAACCTGCTTCATCTTTGCCCCTCCTCTTCCTCTCTACAGCTGTATGAACTGGACGGAGACCCGAAGAGAAAAGAGTTTCTGGACGACCTCTTCAGCTTCATGCAGAAAAGAGGTGTGTGTGTGTGTGTGTCTGTCTGTGTGTGTGTCTGTCTGTGTGTGTGTGTGTGTGTGTCTGTGTGTGTCTGTCTGTGTGTGTGTCTGTCTGTGTGTGTGTGTGTGTGTGTTACAATACACTACATTTGTTCCCTCTATACAGTTGCAGCCCACCCATACTATACATTACAATATTGTATGCCCTCCTTATCTCCAGCCAATCAGAGAAAGGCTTTGACTTTTAATGGTTGAATACAGAGAGCACTGCTCTCGCTCTCTCTCGCTCGCTCTCTCTCTCTCTCTCTCTCTCTCTCTCTCTCTCTCTCTCTCTCTCTCTCTCTCTCTCTCTCTCTCTCTCTCTCTCTCTCTCTCTCTCTCTCTCTCTCTCTCTCTCTCTGACATATGACACAGCGCTCTCAGCTTTCACCTCGATGGGTGGGTCTTTATTCATTTCAGGAGATGATTGCTTTATGGCTCCTCTCCGTTCCCAGGCTATAACTAGAAGGGACACGTCGTATCGATGCCTGGGAATGGATTGGTTTACCGTCCCCCCCCCCCCCCCAACACACACACACACACACACACACACACACACACACACGCACACCCCGCCACCATTCACACATCAAAACTCCAACTGAGCCGCAAAACCTTCCACTTCTTCACCAGACCGACTCATTTACTGAATTACGAAAATGTGAAAAATGCCAAATTGCACCACTGCACCGGGCGCAGAAATCAGCAGCCCTTTGTCACTCAACGCCGTGCGGGCCTTGTCACGCAGCGTTGACTCACGGCTGGTGGTGTCAGACCAGCGGGCCTAGCTCTGACTCTGGAGACAACAGACATGTGGTCCCAGCAGAAAAACCAGTATTGGATGTTGACAGTGTCAGAGCAGCCTGGGCGGGTCTGCCGAGCCTCTGAGGATCTGACAGCGCCCTCTGCAGGCCGCAGGGACAACTGAGGCAACGTCCCCGCAACAGCCCAACGTGTTGGTGGGATTTTGATGTTCGATGTCAAACCTGGAGCTCTGTGATGTGATTTGGTTTACAGGTTGATAACGCCTCTGAGCCAAAAGACCTTGGTCTCAGATCAATAGTCAGATGCAGGTATTGATCACATTTTGGCCCAAAGGCATTTTGTCTCATACTTGGTTTGTCATTGAGGGCGTGGCCGTCATCACCACCACACAGATGCTGGTAGATTTTGGCTCACAGGTTCGAGCTGCTTGGCTTTTTTTATTGGTCATTGTTTGGCTGAAGATGGTCACCGATATTAACGTTTACCCTCCTTTCTATTTAATGGTGGTCATTCCTAGTGAATCAAATTATAGTTCAATCAATCAATCAATCAATCAATCAACTACTCAAGGACCCAGTTGGAGAACCACCGCTGTAGGCAAATAAGGGTTTCCTGCCACGGCTACACTTCTTCTCTCCTGACCTTTCCCGTGTGTGTGTGTGTGTGTGTGTGTGTGTGTGTGTGTGTGTGTGTGTGTGTGTGTGTGTGTGTGTGTGTGTGTGTGTGTGTGTGTGTGTGTGTGTGTGTGTGTGTGTGTGTGTGTGTGTGTGTGTGTGTGTGTGTGTGTGTGTGTGTGTGTGTGCGTGTGTGTGTGTGCGTGTGTGTGTGTGTTGTTCCAGGAACCCCGGTGAATCGTATTCCCATCATGGCCAAGCAGGTCCTGGATCTGTACATGCTCTACCAGCTGGTGACGGAGAAGGGCGGCCTGGTGGAGGTCATCAACAAGAAGCTGTGGAGGGAAATCACCAAGGGACTCAACCTGCCTACCTCAATCACCAGCGCAGCCTTCACCCTCCGCACACAGTCAGTTCTCTCACACACACACACACACACACACACACACACACACTGGGTGAGATCACAGGCGGGTTTCTTTGGTCTGCAGAAAAGTTTGTTTTATTTTTGCATTTGGTTCGTTGAGGTTCACACTGACCAATCACAAGCCAAGCAGGTCTTGTAAACACAAGTCATATGACTCACAAGCAGCTCGGTTATTGGACAGTTAGAGAGGCAAGGGAGATGATCCTGTTGGTCTCCTTACCTGATGAGAACATAGACACCAAAATCATCCAGAGAGCCGAGTATCACTCAACATGGTGTATGCTACCACTCAACATAGTGTGTGCCAAAGTGTTAGCATGGAGGCTACTATCACTCAACATAGTGTATGCTAAAGTGTTAGCAGGGAGGCTACTATCACTCAACATAGTGTATGCTAAAGTGTTAGCATGGAGGCTACTATCACTCAACATAGTGTATGCTAAAGTGTTAGCAGGGAGGCTACTATCACTCAACATAGTGTACGCTACCACTCAACATAGTGTGTGCTAAAGTGTTAGCATGGAGCACCGGGGGCAGTGATCTACCGGGGACACATGGATGGTTTTAGTGTCAAGTTAACCATTGGGACAATCTCCCAGAAACCTGGTGTATCAAGATGTAGGACCTGACCAACATTTCTAACTGTAAGTGCACCGTGTTCCCGTCAGGTACATGAAGTACCTGTACCCGTACGAATGTGACAAGAGGAGTCTCAGCAACCCCAACGAGCTCCAGGCGGCCATCGACAGCAACCGGCGGGAGGGCCGGCGACAGAGCTTCGGCAGCTCCCTCTTCACCTACTCCCCGAACGGGACGCCCACCATGCTCTCCTCGCCCAAGCTCCCCATGTCCAGCATGGGCATGGGCATGGGCATGGGCACCAACGGGGCCTCGCTGGCCCCCATCCAGAAGATCAAGAAAGGTAAGATCCGTGTACATACTGTCAGGACGGTCATACTTGGTTGTATTTGACTGTGTTTGACTAAAGTTCCCCTTTAACCTGTTGGCGTTTCCCCCTGTGCCGTCGGACCAGAAGAGGAGGGAGGGCAGCCGCTACCGGGGGTCGGGATGGGTCGCATGCCGGTCGGGCCCTTGGCGGGTCACTCGGTGGCCGCGGTGCAGGCTGCGGCGGCCCAGGCGGCCATGGCGGCTCAGGTGGCGGCGCTGGAGCAGCTGAGGGACAAGCTGGAGGCCGGCGAGCCACCGGAGAAGAAGATGGCGCTGCCGGCTGAGGAACACCACAGGCTGCTGCAGAGAGCCCTGCAGCACAACCTGCTGGCCATGACGGCCCAGATACCCATGAACATCCGCATCAACAACCAAGGTACTCGACTTCCTGTTGTACTCAGTCACCACAATGAGAACATTTCCAAAACACTAGAGCTACCACTCGTAGAACGTCACCGTGCTACATCCTGGAAGAAGAAAACGGCTTTGGCATTTTCCAGCTGGCCAAGTAATCAATGAGTTATTGGTATTATTATCTTGTGCAATGGATCAGGAAGAATCTTACTTATTGCACCTTTAATATCTGTAAAATATAGAGGAACCAATTTGTTCTCCTTTCAACTGCTGGAGATGTTCTTCAGCCTAATGGTTTGAATTGGCAGTTTCATCGTTGTAAAGTGGCCGAATAGGATCAGCTTTAGTGGTCCGACCTGCACTAGAACCAAAACCTGGACCAGAACAGAGAGAAGAGGAACCAACATGGTGGAAACGCTACCTGGGTATATGGAGATATGAGACGAGAAAGGAGAGACGTTCTGCTGTGTATCTTAGAGGAGAAAAAAAGTCTCTAAAAACGTTGAACAAAATAGTTGTTATTTTTTGATTGACGCCCATTTACTTTTAATTTAACTTTTATATTTGAAACTCACTCAGCGCATAAATGCCTGAATAGAAAATGTAAGTTCAAGTGAGAAAAAGCAAAATCTCAAATTCCATGTGTTTTCTGCGACAGCCACAGTACACACTGACCAGGGTTCCTGCTCGTCCTGAAAAAGTCTTAATGTCTTAAATGATATTTTCTAAACTCAAGGCCTTAAATACTTTTGAATACAGTTAAATGTGGCGTTTTAAGTTTCTTGGTGTTCTTCAGTCTGATAGTCCACAGTGTCTTTTTGTGTGAAGTTGCTCTATATTTCATTCTAACTGGCGTTGAAAAGCTTAAAAAGTGTTAAATTGAAGTTGCTGAAGGCTGCAGACATCCTGGATGACACCAGGGAGAGAAAGAGGAAGCAGGTGGTCGGCAGCCTGCACTCATTTACACTACACAGTTCAGTCGTCTCACTTAGAAAAGTCTCTGTGGTTTTTACATTTCACCCATTCTCGCTTTTCCTCACAGTTCGTATCTGACTCTTCGTCCTTCCCATCATGTAGCAAAGGAAATAACCCATTCAGCTTCTGTATGTCAACCCACTTAGTGTATACAGACACATACATACATGCATGTTGGTTCTGTGGGGATCCCCCGGCTAGCCGACAGACTTTGATCTTATAGAATGGTTTTGTCTCGGTGACGGTATCTGATGAACCTGCTGCCTGGTTCTCGGTAGGCCGGCTGCAGGTGACTTCAAGGAAATGTCAGCTTGGACGGTTATGCAAATGCTCATGTCTTCGTCAGACGAAGCCTTCAGGGCTGGGTAGCTGCTGTCTGCCTGTCCACTCTAGCTAACACTAACCTATGTAGATGTATTGTAAGTACACATGAGTACTGCGTAAGTACTTGTATTGGTGTGTACTTTTAAAACCTTGACCTTGTTGCATGTCATCCCCTCTCTGCCCTCAGGTCTTTACTGTCTCTCTCTATCTAATAGAGGCAAGAAATGACAAAAACTTCTTAACAAAACACTTTCTTAAAAGCGTTATTGGTGATGTTACATCCCTGGTCCATCTAGTTGTCTGGTGTTTTGTTCGTCCTCCGATCGTAGACACGTGAGATATTTCCTGATATCAGAAAATGTCTCATGGATCTAAACCATCAACGGTAACCGTCAGGTTTTGGTGTCAGCCAATCAGAATCAAAGAGCAAGGGCTTCTTTCTAGACCAACGATCAACAATCATACAGGAGAAATCCATCAGAGGAGAGAGAGAGACCGACAGGAGATAGACCAGAATGCAATGCAGTAGCCAAGATAGACCAGAATGCAATGCAGTAGATGAGACAGGTTGGGTTTGAGTAGCTGTATTTACATGTCCATACAACCACCGTGGATCCTGATCACACTTGATCACAAAATACCTCCTGAACATCAGACTGAGACAGGAAGAGGGTCTGGGGGGTCTGGGGGAGTTTAAAGAGATAAAAGGATGTTGTCGGTCAGGATGTGAACCTCTGCAGCAGCGTGACCAACATCCTGTCCGGTCGCTCTACTGGTGAATGAAGTGTTTGTGGGCGGAGTCCCGTACTTCACGCCGCTCCGCCCCTCTGATGTCTAACGGCGCTTCTGTTTCCCTGCAGAAGGCAGACAGGACTCGGCCCTCAACCTCACCACCAACGGCATGAGCAGCATCAGCATGTCAGTGGAGCTCAACGGAGTGGTGTACACCGGTCAGTACCCCCGTCACATGACACCGGACAGGAAGTCCAGCTGGTCTCTTCCTGTTTCATTTCATTTATCTTTTATCTGATAAAACTGACAAAGAAAATACACAAAACTACAATTCACTCACAAAAAATACAAGGACCTGCATTCTGAAGAGCGATGGCAAACATTGTAGAAAATGTGAGACAAAATGTGCATCATGTTAACACAACGTTTACTGACCATACGTAATTCTCTTTTCTTTTGTTTATTAGAAGGGAAAAAATGTAAGAGTAGTTTGACAAGTTGACCTTTATATTTGGTTCCCTTAAGTAATTCAGCAGGTATATTGATGATAATGGTATTTTTTTTCATGTCCTGCATTCGTTCTTTGCTTTACTTTTACTGTTTTAGTTTGCTTTTATACTTTATATCAGAATTTTCATTCATACTTTGTACTTTGCATTGAAATTCTAGATTTTTTTATTTTCTTTATTGATTATTTATTCTTTTTTATTGTTTCTTTATTTTTATTCTGTAAAGTTTCTTATCTAAAAAAAATTATCGTAACTTTTTTTTTGTTTGTTTGTTTTAATAATTTGAGGTATTTTGTGCCTAACTGCTGGTGGTGTGTGTCTCCCTCCAGGCGTCCTGTTTGCTCAGGCAGCAGCGGGGTCGGCCTCGTCCGGCGCCTCCGGGTCGTCCGGCGGTCGCATCGCCTCCCAGCAGCAACACACATCTACCTCATCCTCGACCTCCAGCAACCAATCGTCTTAACAAACCCCCACCCCTTCTTTTTTTGTTTTTTTATTACCACGCTAACTAAAGCCAAAAACCAACCTCATTTTCTACACAATCTATGCCAAAAAAATAAAAAACAGAAACCGTGCAGGAAGACACAACCTGAAATTCAGACCACTTGAAGTACACTATCTCAGGTTTTCTCTCAACAACTCACCTCTTTTGTTCTTCATAGCCAAAATGCTATAGAAATCTATATCCAATGGAGAGCCAGTATATGATAAAACAAACCCATATGTGCACAGCCTGTGAATAATTTATTTCTTTATAATGACTGGAGAACAAAAGAGAAAATAATAACCAGGAAGGTAAAGCACTGTTTACACACAGCTACTGACTGACAGCGATGTTCAATCCTCTTCTTTTTACAGTGTCATTGTTATTATTATCATTATTGTTATTCTCATTATTGTTGTTATTATCATTATTTTAATCTTTAACAATTCTCTCACTGCAGAAAAAAAATATATATTTAGGATTCTATAAAAAAAGAAAATTATGAATATCTTCTATTTTGAATCAGAAAAGCTTTAAAGGTTTTTGTTATTTCTTCAGGGCATATAACAAAGCACCGCTGTGACCTCATTTTGTGGAAAACGTTTTAATGGTGCAGCTGGGGGGGAAAAAAACGGAAAAATCGAAGCGCTTGCTGAGATTTAGTTTTTTTGACCCGCTGCTCGTCGACATGCAGGACTGCTGAGCCTCGGCGGCGTCCGGGGAGCCTTCCAGACGCCGCCCGGGGCTCGGACTGACAAACAACACTCTTTGTAGATTATTTCTCAGGTGTCTCTCAACTCACTATCACTCTGCACAACATCCTTTAGCCTTCTTCTTCACTCGACAGAGCGATGCTCAACAAACAACAAACAAAACAAAAAAAAGACTATTTGGTGAAATCTATTTTCCACCATTTTCTACCCGGGCCTGCTTCTGGTGGAGCGGCCATCTTTGGGGCGTTTGCTCTCTTGCATGCCTGTATTTGTAGAGAAATCCTTTCAGGGATGTGATCAGGAACAAAGCAGGAAAACGGCGATCTCCTTTCTGAGTCGTGTTTCCACTAAACCCTTGTTGTTGTAGAGACTATGGACAATCAAGTGCCGGGGGAAGAAACCCGCCTGGAGTTTCTACGGCTCATATCTGACTGTTTTTGTATTATACCTTACAGAGAGGCTTTTATTTTTCCGTTGCCAGGGAGCTTTTATTTTTCCGTTCCAGCTTTGTGTTTGCATGACGTGGCGCTTCTTCTGATTCAAGTGCTTCTTATCCTGTGCTGCGGTGAGGACGAGGTCTTCATCCGACCGGCTCGACGTCAGTCAAGGACTCAACGGAGAATGTCTTGTGACCCTTTTGGTTTGTAGATGTTGCTTCATCGGGGCTTTCGATATTGTGGGCTCAGAGGTAATCCATACCTGCAGCTGAGTGCTTGCTCGTGTCTTGGTGTTTGTATGCACACGCACTGCAGTTAGATTGAGAAAAAAAAGAAAAAAGAAGGTAATCTGCCGTCGTGCAGTAAGATGTGCTTTTGAACTAGATCAATCAGTGGTGTTGAACTCTGACCGGTGTTACCTCTCTGGACTGTTGGCTCCTACAGATTGTTACTCGATCCCTTCCCCGATGCAGAGCAGCCTCATTCCTGCAGACGTCAGGAAGTTAATCAGGCTTTGTAAGTAGGTTCTGTTCAGAGGCCTTAACCTAGCGAGAGACGAGGCCAGTACCTTCGTCTGATCTGGTCTTATGGGTCCATGTCGTGGCCTCATGCCGGTACGTTTTCTACTCTAGCAGCCACTTGGAGATCCGTTCTAGTCTTAGTCTAGTTTCTTGCAGGTTGACGGTGGGATTTACCAGCCGGTCGATAGAAGGACATTTCCTGTAGAACGACAGATTGGAGTTTTAGTTGACGTTTCCATTTGCCTCCGAGAAACGATTGTGGAACTAAAACTCCAACCTGCGGTAGAAAAGACGGACTCAGGACCCGGTTCCTCTTATTCGCTGGTTCTCACCGCTGTCTAGATCTGGTCTTCGCTTATCACTGGAGAAAACCGTCCTTCTGCAGAGGTGGGCGGGGCAGGCGTGGTCGTCCTTTACATGATGGTTTTCCAGATGGCCCCGCCCCCTGGGGTTGGACGGCCACTTTGCCTTCTGGTGATGTGAATGGCATTCACGCAACTTTGACGGTCTTAAGGTTTTAACACATTTAGCATTTTGACCGAACCTGGATCCTGACCCAGGTTCCTGCTGCTGATCTGCAGTTCAACAGTGAGTGGTGCATAACAGCTAACCCCTGCTGTGCTGTGGATAATGGATGTGAGCATCCTTTTCAGCCTTCATCCAAAGCGTCATGCCACGCCATGACTGCAGCATCGTTAGCGCGGGTGGCCTCGGTGGGATTCGAACCCCTAACCACGGCAGCATCAGGGCCGTGCTTCACGTCCTGAGCTCCACAGGAATGTGATACCATGTAATACCATGTGAAAATGGTATTAAACTATTATTTCGGGGTCGTCTTCCATTTTCCCCCTCCAACCTTCCCCCCGTGTCACCAGACTAGATGGTTTCTCGTCGGTCGGTTTCCTCCAGGAGGACCAGATGTCACGGCAGATCCAGTTAGAGCAAATGGCTGACAATCAAATAGAGACATGCCGTGGCTGAGAGGATTGGCTGGGGGGGGGTAGGAAGGAAAATTCAATCAATCCTGATCTAAAGGGTCGGCGCTGCTCTTTCAGATTGACCCTGTGACCTTTCGGCTCCCAAGGCAACAGTCAAGCACCCGGCCACTTCAATGGATCCATGTTTATCTCGTACCCATCGACCGGCTCGCTGGGAGATATCTACATTAGAACAGCGGAGGAACTGCAGGTCTCTCTCTCTCTCTCTCAGTATGCATGTTGTGGTTCAGGAAGTACCCAGCGGCCTCCTCGGGGCAGGTTGGCGTGTTTGGCGGCGTGGTAGCGACAATCAGAGGACGTTACGGCAACATGGTATACCTCCGAATACTCGCAGATCCCTTTGACCAGAACGAAGCCCCCCCTCTACCTCAAGGACTAAAGCTTTGGCAGGTTTATCCCTGGCGGCCATGACAGCACAACCACGGCGACAGCGTATATTTATACAAGAAAAGTGTCATGGCGATATATATCCATATATATAGGTTATGCTGGTTCATAATGCGTTCGTTCTGGAAGAGATTGTGGTGACCGCAGACAATCGGATATCAGCCGACTGGTAACTGATAATCATGTTGACGGGTGTTTGACGGGTGTTTGGCGTCCTCGTGCGAAGGGGAAGCAGAGAGGCCAGACTGAGGCCTGACTCCCGTCTGTGTTTCAACACCCCCCCCTGCTGGACAGTTTGTTACGATGCACAATCACAGGCTTGGTTCTGTTTGTCAGGGTAGTAGGGTTCGACCGATATGGGTTCATGAAGGCCGATACTGGTACCGATATTTTCAGATTGAAGTCTCTGATAGTCACTGATATTTTACCTCCATATTCAAGATCTTCAAAATTAACTGTTTCCATACTACAAATGACAAGCATCTCCCACAATGATGTTCTCACAATACAATATCGTCCCCGTATATCGGTCCGACCCTAGCACCAGGTATGGATCCTAAGGCAGGTCAGAGTTTCTGGGGTCGGTGTGTTTCTACCAGCTCAACTCCAACATGTCTGACCTTACCACTCACTTTATGTCTTTAGAACACAACAAGGAATATGATGATGATGATGAGAAAGTAACTAGATGCCTTCTGCTGTGACAATTGTATGAATTAACCTGTATGAAGATTTATTAAAGTAGAATATTTCTGAAATGGCTTTTCAGGGCAATGGATTATATCATGTTTACATTATTATATTTCTGTTTTTTTTTTTGGTTCTTTCTTTCTTTGCTTTAGTTTTGTTTGGATATGCTGTAGCAAGCCCAGCACACCGAGATTACATTTAGAGCAGATTTATTAAGGTGGCGATGATAATAATATAATAATGACAATAATAATGGTGTGATGATTTTTGGGAAGCGCGTGACGGCGTGCCGGCGTCAGCCTGGCTTCACGTGGCGTATTCAGAACTGAAATGAGGCTCTGTGTCTTTTGACTTCTCAGGAAAATCTACCTCTACCTCCAGTTAGACGCATTTACCCCACATAGGGCTACCGTTACAGTTTGGTGGGTGCATGGGGGGGGAGGGGGCACCAGGGTCCGAAATGACCACCCGCCAAGCATCAACATGCCGGTAAAACATCACATTAATGAACTGATGATGACACGACCTGGTAAAGTTCTGGTGATGAATTACAGACTGAGAGCAGCTTGTAACTCAACACACGGACCTGGACCAGGTTGAGGTGGCAGAGCAGGAAAATGTCTCTTAACTATTTGGGTTGGTAAGAATGATTCTTGGCAGGTTAATGTTTTAGTTTACTGGCTTGGCGGTGAGAAAAGGTCAAATTTGGACACTGTGTCTCTCTCTCTCTCTCTCTCTCTCTCTCTCTCTCTCTGTGTTACAGGTTATTTCTCACGTAGCACTTGGTTATTAATCCACCGACAACAGCAAACCTCCAGCTCCACCCTACTAGTACTACTACTACTACTACTACTACTCTGGATATACAGGCACAAAAGTCTTCAGTCTGTTCTCTAAATGTGCTTATTCCTCTTTTTTCCCCTCTGATGTTTTATTTCATTGGACACCGGTGCAGTGGAGGCGGGACGCCGTGGCTCCTCGTGCCTGGTCCGTTTTACTCCCAAACCACATCATCAACAAGCTTCTCAGAATGTGACATCTATTTCTACATTACACTTTTCTTCTTTCTTTTTTTGAGGGGTGAAGAGCTATTCTTGCCTATTTACTCACTATGTGTTTGTGTGAATACTTTTACTTTGAATCTTAAATAAATAAAATATCACTTTCTTAAATGTGATCTGAGATTTGAGTGTGTTTTTGGGGTTTTCTACATAGAGATCAGGTAGCCAGCCTAATGAATCAATAATTTGTGCTTTTCCCTTTAAAGGAATAGTTCACCCAAGATGAATATTCAGTCTACTTTCTACTCACCCTCATGTCAGTCGAAACTCCACTGAAGTTTGTAGGAAATGCTCACAAGAAAAAACTTAGTTGTGTTTTAATATGATATCACGTCTTTGTTATAGTAAAGAAATGAAATATTATATTTCTCGTGAAATACTTGTTATATTGGAGATGTGTTCTAGATCTAGTGTTTGTCTGAAATGTTACTGGTTTATATTTGAAATATAATAAATACAATACATGTATATAATAAAATAAAATATATAATGTAATGTAATGTAAAGCTTTCCACAATTTATTGACAATGAATGAATGATAATATAATATATAGTGTAGTATAATGAGTGACAACGGTGTCGACGTGACTTGGAGGCTTCTGGAGCACCGCCCAATAATAACACCCGCAGCAACGAACCTATCGCACCCCGCCAGATTTAAACGGAGAAAATGATTCGAGAAGACGCAGGGACGTGCGAGCCGGGCGGAGCTACCGGGAGCCATTCTAGCGTTACCTACCGAGGAAGAAAAGCAGGCGAAGCCATCACATCAACGGTTTACCCTGATTGTATTGAAGATCTTTATTCTAAGATATTTTATGTTTACAAGTTCAATATTCAGAAGGCAAAATGAGACTTCGGTCTCGGAAAACCGTTAATTGTTCTTTAACGGTAAAGAACAACGTCCGGCGCTCAACCAGAACACCGAGAAGAACGCGGCTAGCGTTATCACAGACTGAAACCCCGCTTCAGACCACGGTACGGTTAGCTTCGAAATGTTTCTCATTGATTCTGTAGCCACAAGTTAGCTAAATGGAGCCAACGGTGTCGGCTTAACAGTTCAGTGTTTTGTTGAAAGGAGCCATGATTCTGATACTAGTTAGCTGGCTAAGCTAATGTTACCATAACAAAACAACACGCAGCCGCACGCAGAGTTGAAGTGGACGGACTGGACGGACTAGTTAACTAGTTAACTCCAGATCCAGACAACGGGGCGGCCATCCTAAGCAGTTGTTAATGTTAAGTTAATGTTAAGTTAATGTTTCTAAAACACAAAACTATACCACCGACGTCATGCCTGTTTCATTGAATGGCTAATGTACATAAAGGGCTGGAGAGTGAGTGGGTGTGAACCGTCTCTCTGTATGGAGAGTCGCTCCCGCGAGACTCCATTGATACTGTGGCATTTAAATGTCGCTCGCTTATCAGAATCGGAATCGTCGGCCAATTGCATAACGTGATCTTCTTCCACTAAAACAAACCGCGGAGGGCGGCTGGTCAGTTATTGCTAGACTTTGTTTCTTGATGGATCATTTTTAAAGAATTTTAAGACCCTATCTCCACCTCACCTCCATCAGTTTAACACTACTATGTTGGAGAGTAGGACTGGAGGTGGGTTTACCCTCCATATCCCTGCTTAGTGTGTCTGTCTGCTCCATCCCAGCGATGTGGTGTCTGACAGGATTAATGGAGGAAGGCTCCCAGTAAGTAGGTCACCAGGACACATGCACGCACTCTCTATCCTTACCTCATCACTCTACAGGATCTGCTAGTGCTTTCCATAGCAGTTCTGCATTATGTGGAGAACAGAATAGAAACTTTATTGCTCACACATGTGGAAATTTAGCCTTTGGCGTCACTGGTAAGGTTAAAAATGAGCAAGATGCAATAAAAACACAATCAACAGCATGAGATCCAGGGACGACGTAACAGGTTTCAGTTTATATTTACAAAAAGAAATCCCTGGTACTGAACTGTTGAGAATTAAATCTGGAAATGTCATGTGGGATAAAAGCTGTTCAAGACATTATTTGTGGTTCTGGACATTCAGAAGAGCTTGTCTAAAAGGAGGCTGCAAACTCACCCCAAACTCTGAGCCTTCTGTTGGTCTAAACTACATACTGTATCTAGGACAGTTGCCTCAGTGGTGTTCCACTAATTTTAATAGCCATATTGACAATCTTTTCCTATTGGCTATTCTTGCCTCCAAGGTTTCCACCCAAAGTTGAAAAGTGAATTTCACTTTCAAGGCTTTTGCACAAACTAAACTCTAAGATGTGTTTGCTGCAGCAGCACTGTTATGTGACGCAAAGCCTTTTAAAATGTAGACTCTATATTGGCTGTGAAAATCCACTTGTTATCCAGAAAAGTGCCCAGTATTCATGTCATGAATTCAAAAAGGTGAAGAGGGCATGTCTTCAGTTACTCCAAGGCACTCAGCTCTTGAAAGATGTCCTTTCTGTTGGCTGCTTTAGAGCAGAAGAGTTCAAAAATGTGTTTCAGCACACAGACTTTCCTCACGCGGCGCCAGTGGATAGCAGAGCTGTCTGACTGCAAGACTAAATCACACTGTGTCTTTTCATAACCTTCACATCACCGTTTGAAACCAAGCTCAGATACTGGCTAGATTCTACCAGCACAAGGATAGTGGTGGATACCAACTCCTTTCTCAAGCCAAGTGTTTGTCAGGGATGGGTCAAGTGGACCATAACCAGACACTCTGCATACACACTCTCCGAGACGCTGAGAAGCTGCTGCCAGACGGCTGCTGCAGAGTGGTTTGTTAGTTTATGATGGCATCTTTTTTCCTGTGTAGGATGAAGAGACGGTGGACCTAAACTCCTCCCACTCAGATGGCGATATTCCCAAAATGACGCGGCGACCTCTGGGCCGAGGCCGGGCGAGGAAGAGAGCCGTCGCTGTTGCTGGTGGGGAAACAGGTACCGTCTCGGCAAGGCCACGCAACATTACCTCCATGTGGAGAAAAAGTACCGTCATCAATATTGTGTGATTCATGCATACTAATAATTATTATGAAATAATTTTCCTCTGGTGGTTTTTGTGTGTGCTTTCTGTCCTGATCACCTTCTTGTGGTCTAGATTTGGCCTTCAAGACCCCGATCAGGCCCTCCATGCGTCAACGGGTGTTGGCGGAGATCGACTCGGCTTCTCCTCATAACGCCACAGCCAGAAACATCTACTCGCCCATCGTCCGTTTCCTCACGCCCAGCAAAGAGAGTGAGTTATCTGTCTGGTCTGGTTAGCATCGGCGGTTCGGTAATCCTTTCAACTAGCCAGAGGCCTGGTGGTTGGTATTAAACTAGCATATTGCTGTTTGATGATTTATGGGGATTTCTGAATGCAACGCTGCCAACACGGCTGGTACAGCAGTCATGGTTTTGGAGGTTACCAGCACCCATGTCCCAGCATGCTTCTGGTGGCGTGTGGTGACTTCCCACCCTGGGTTCACCTTCTATAGCAGGAGCAGTGAGCTGTAAGTCAGGAGGACTCGCTGTGTGCTGTTATAGTTCAGGGCCTGGATCCAGCCAGTCGGTGTGCCGTCTGCTGGAAGCCTCTCAGGAAGCACTACTGTTCCCGTCATCCGTCACCGCCAGCAGCTTGGCTGATGGTCGCTGTGTTGTGGCTGAGTTGTGGTGTGAGACGCTCCGGTTGCAGATACAGTTGCAAGAAAAAGTTTGCGAACCCTTTTGAATTACCTGCAGTCCTGAATTATGGTCAGATCTTCATCTAAGTCATAAAAATAGATAAATACAATGTGATTTAATAAATGACACACAAAAAATGTAACTTTTAAATGTCTTGAGCATTTTCTTGCAACTGTATGACGTGTTCTGATGCACACAGAAGCGATGCGTTGATACGAAGAATGTTTTACTGCTTTGGTGTTTCCTCTCATGGTGTTCCGTTGTTTTGGTGAGTTAGCTTAGATAGCAAGACACCAATTAGCTAGCATGAAACAGAAAGAAATATCTTGAGAGTTTGCCATCGATCCCGGCGATGGATGGCATCGTTCTCAACGCATCGCTTTTGAGACTTTTCTTCCTGTAGACTTGTAAAGAAGTGATTGATGTGAACGCACGGTCAGTGTTCAGTGCTGCTCTATGGTGTCGTCCCCCTGTCCAGACGTGACGCGTTCAGGTACCGGGAAGGACGTGATGATGAGTCCAGAGCAGTGTGTGTTTGGCTACGGCTCCACGGACCTTCTGGCCGGCGGCGAGGACACCGACGACGTCTTCAGTCCGTAAGTGTTTGGTGGTGCACAGACCCGGTATCAGACTGGATCAATACACCGGGTAGTGAAGAGGCTGTTGGTGCTCCGTGGACACCTTGTAACCCTGCGCTGTTGCATCAGTACCAGTGATGTACCACATCACCATGTGGCCTGCACCCGGCGTCACCACAACCATTTCTTTCCTATACTTTATTTTTTTCCCGTTCTCCGGTTGTGAACTGTTGTGTTCTCTTCTCTCCAGCTCTGCCTTCATCAGGAACATCCCGTCCCGGTCCCAGCAGTCCAAACCCTGTCACAAAGATATTCCCCCCAAGACCAGGAGCACCCCGGAGGCCACGCTGGTCTTAGACCTGGTGAGTTCAGGTCTTCTGTTCCCAGCAGCTCCATCCGTAGGGCTGGGCACGAGGACTCCAACACTCGCTGACACACAAGGACATTTTAAACAGAAAGAATAACGTGTGGTAACTAATACAAATACAAACCGGTCCTGCTTCAACTTCTCATTGATGATCCTTGTAAAGGTGATTATGGGTTATTGACGTTGAGGTGCAGCGTTGGGTAGTAACTGAGTTGAACACTACAGATGCAGCTTTACTGAAGAGAGACATCCTCCCAAACCTCCCAAGACTCCAGTGGTGTTTCCTTTTAAATCTGATCAGGACTTTGGTGTCATTTTTCAAAATTCTGTTCTGTTGCCTAATACTATACAGTACATGATACTATAGTAATACATAGTATAATAATACTATAACACACTACGGTGAATCTCTTCCAGGATGAGACCCTCCTGTTCAGCTCTCTGAATGTGATCGAGGAAGCGGAGTACAGCTTCTACACGGCTTTCCAGGACCATCAGTACAAGGTGACCGCTCATTGGCTGGGGTGGACAGGAAGCAGCAGGGTTGATGGGAAGTGTAGTTTTAATGTGGAGAAACACTAGCAGTAACCACCACTGGGATAGAGGCTACCAGTCGTCTCCACCAGGGCTCATGGTTTATCATACCGAGGCGTCTGTTAGTTTGATGTTTAAAAATGGGACTCAACACTCCTGATGTTGAACAGTTGATTCATGTATTAATGTCTCTAATGTGCAACAGTAGAATAAGCGTCAATTCCCAGATCAACATAACAAGCAACCAGCTGTAACAAGGTCAAAGGAGCAAATCCGAATGTATTGATGAATATTGGTTAATGTCCATCAGGTGTACATGATCCTGCGGCCACACGTGAAGGAGTTTCTGGAGTCCATGTCCAAAGTGTACGAGGTATGTTACGTGGTCGGCTCGCTGGCGGCTTCAGAAAACTGAGTTGAGTGTTTAAAGTAGAACGGTCCGGTGCATCAAGACATATCTAAACCTGCAACGTGGTGACCTTAATAATAATGTAGGCTGGTCTGACGAGCTGACCTGCTTTCAGAACACACACACACACACACACACACACACACACACACACACACACACACACACACACACACACACTCTCTTTCCCCTTGTTTCTTACTTGTATCTCCATGGTGAGAGTGTCTGTCTGCCTGAATGGCAGCAGGCCGTTAGCATGGCGGCGCTCCCCTAGCGCGCTGGTTGGGATCAAACCGGCTCCAGCTGCTGTTTGTGTTCTGTTCCAGATGTTTGTTTATACATCTGCAAAGAAGGAATACGCCGAGAAGATCCTGGACATCCTGGACCCGCGGAGAAAGCTGTTCCGGTATGTCTCCCCGAGCTCTGCCTCCACTGGTGTTTCATAACGGCAGGGATGTGCACCGTGTCGAGTTGACTAGCTAGTGGCTGCTGAGTCTGAGTTATCGGTCTGTGTGTTGATGATTGTTGTTGTTCTGCGATCCAGTTCGGTTACCGCTCACATCCACCGTGACTTAAATGGACTGCAGCAGTAGAATGAGCTGCAGGTTGTATAGAGGTTTGACTTCAGGACACAACAACCACTGGCTGGATGTTTTGTTTGCTGTAAAACTCAAATGTGTGAAAAAGCTACAAATAGAAAAAATAAGTAGACTATCTCTCCCAAGGAGGTTATGATGTACGACCGGGGCTACACACGATCAGTCTAGAGGACTTGGTGTTGGTGCAGATAACAGCAGCTGGCATAGTACACACCGACACCAGCAGGAAACCTACAGTGCACGTGTGTTTTAAATGCAGACTGCTCCAGACGTGCATGTTTCCTAACCCGGTGTTCTCCCCTGAAGGCACCGTCTGTACCAGGAGGACTGCACCTGCGTCCTCGGCCACTACGTCAAGGACCTGGGGGTCCTGGAGAGGGACCTCGCCAAGACGGTGGTCCTGGACAACGCTCCCCACACCTACCCATACCACGTAATACTTCATCTCATCTTGGATTTCTCTTTTTTATTACTATATATTTCATATCGTCGCTGTCGGGCGGAAACCTCGTATCTCCATATTTTGTCATTTTTATTTTTCTTCATAAATCAATGCTATTGGTCTCTCTTTACGTCTGTGTGTGGGTTTCATACATTTTTAACCAATGAAAAGTATTAAAACAAGCTTGTGACTAAATCTCGTAACTCCATTGGATCCTCACACTGTCGGCAAAACCTCATAGCTCCACCCCATCTCCAGTTGACCCACCTGTCGTAAACAGTGACAACTTTACGAGGCGATTTCGGTTTTTTTTCATTTCCTGAAAAAGTACGGTTTTGGACATAGAAGGTTTCCGCCCGACAGCGACGATATGTTATTGCTGCAGGTGTTACTGCTCTAACCTGCAAACAAGAAACCCATCAGGTGTTCCAACATGGAGCTTTTACTTTTGATAGACGTCTGCTGTCCGTCTTCCTCGGCTCAGTAAGTGGAATCGCTCCAGTTTGTCAACCAGTACAGGTGGACTGGGATCCAGTTCAGAACCTGCTGGACTGTTTGACGTTGAACGAAAATTGAAAATTCCCATCAGGTTAAAATCTCACGCAGAAAGATGAACCACCACCACCCAACTCTCTACTGCTTCAGCTCCACTCTGTCCGTGGTCTCGTCGCTCCTCTGCAGAGTTTGTTCATTCTGATGTTTTTGCAGCTGCTGAACACGATGCCCATCAAGAGCTGGTCGGGGGGGCAGGAGGACCGGGCGCTCCAGAGGATCATCCCCTACCTGGAGAAACTGTCTGGAGCCGTGAGTCAGATCCGTCCTCTTCTGGTTTCTACTCCCGTTACAGCAGAATAAACACGGCCATGTTTCTGCTGTCTCGGTCTTCGGTGTTTCTGTCTGGCTGCTGGTGACGTCTCGCCGGTTTGTTTTCCAGGGAGATTTCCGGGAGGTGCTGAAGAAGAGGAAGGATCACTTTCACAGACTGCTGTCAGAAGACTGAACCACGGATCTCTGACGTCTCACGGATCTCGTTTGACTTCTCGGTGCTTCGGCTCAAAGCAGAATCCAGTGTAAATTTGCGAAGTTGAAGCCAGCGGCGGATTCAAGCACACTAACGACTTCTGAGGATGCTGAAGTGGTTTTTCAGACATGCAGTAGCTCCTTCACCCCCCCCCCCCCCCCCCCCCCCCCCACCACCACCTCCTTCCACAGAGCAGTACGATCCCAACAAGTAATCCATGTGTACAACTTGAATTATGTTGTTTATAGTCTTTAATTTATTGATTAAATGGCAAGTCAGCGCTGTTGCCTGTATATATGTTTTAGACATGATGTTGTTTTCCCTTTTGAAAATAATAAAATGATCCTGTAACTGAACAGAAAAATAATAAAACCTTTTCAGGCATGTTGACTGTTTCAGTTCTGTGTGTGCGTGTGTGTGGTGTGCGTGCATCCACAAGACTCAGGCTTGGTTTCTATAGTCTCCACCTGTGTCTCAGCCTCACTGTAGTGTTCTTCACTGTGGTGTTCCTCACTGTGGTGTTCCTCACTGTAGTGTTCTTCACTGTAGTGTTCTTCACTGTGGTGTTCTTCACTGTGGTGTTCCTCACTGTAGTTTCTTTTTGTCTGTTCAGCCAGTTTGAGTTCCTATAGGTGGCGCTCTTTTCTCTGTCTGTTCAGCCACGGTGGCTATCGCTGCTCATGCTAACTACCCAGTTCTTCTGTCGAAACGTGAAACGCATCACTTCCTGTCTCCAGGGTTTCTCTGTTGTGTTCCAGTGATCTGATAGAGGAGCACAATGACATTTATTTAATGACAGTATGACGGACTATTGCTTTAACACAGCTGAATGAACACCCCCCCCCCCAGTGAAATCCTACTCCAGATCATTCTCTTCACATGTGGCTGCAGCACAAAGACTCCTGTTGTCAGCGCCATTATTCTCTTACATTTCCCTGAAGTTTCCAGCATTCTTCACAAATAACTGCGAGGGACCTCGGCACCTCCAGACTACACCATAAACCACACCAGGACTTCACCAAAATACACCAAAAACCACATCAGAACCTCATGCATGACTGGACGAGGCCTTCAAGGAACCTGCAGGGTCCCAGTGCTTTCAGGTCGGGGACAGTAGACACACATCAGACCACAGACTCCCCCTCTGGGTAGACTCAACCCCCTCTGGGTAGACTCAACCCCCACTTAGAGATTACAGAGGAGAGAGTGAAGCAGAATGAAATGATAGGAAATTAAACGTGATATTTTTCTGGTTTCATGTTTCTGAGATCTGAAGGTTTGATCCTCTCTGAGCGTCCCGACACAAAACTCTGATTCTGTTTCATTACAAGGCACATTTCTATAAAGTAACCATCATAATCCAATCATACATTTTAGAAAGATAGATGAATATTATTGTGATTTCAGGAAATAAAAACCATAAAGTACAATAATAAACTCACTATTGACCCCAGACACTGTAAGTCCTTATAGAATAGAGAAGTATATTAAGATCACTATAGACTTGAATACCACAGACAGACTATACATCATGATAGGATTATTATTTAAAAATACAGTAAAGTACAATAAAGTCACTATAAACTCACTATTGAGTACCGCAGGTATTCTGTAGATCCCGACAGGAATATTATGGATGGATTTCATGAGGGAAATCTTCCATTGCCTTTTTAGATAAACTGGTGTGTGTGTGTGTGTGTGTGATAATGTGTGTTAATTTCCAGCCAAATGCAGTATAAATGTGTTGATGAGTTCATGACTCCCCCCCCCTCCCCCCCAGTCTCCCCTGGCTTTATTTGCTCCATATGGTGTTTGACATGGTACCCAGGGAAAAAAAGCCCGTGTGGGCGGAGGAAAAGCCTCCTAGTATTTTGTCCGTCTTGAAATTTGATTCAGAAGTTCAGGATCCTGGAAGACAAAAAAGCAAAAAGGAGGGGGAGGGAGAGAAGAAAAGCCAAGAAGAACGGAAGGTTTCTGCTGAGAAGAGTAAAGTCCCCGAATCTCCCGCATCCTCCGACTAAAGTAAGTCAAGTTTCTAACTGAATTCAGATCAGATCAGGAGCGTTTCTAAACTCATCCGCTCATTTTCCTCACAGCGCTTCACTCATTTCTACCGCACGGCCAGAAACCTTCATCATTTCAGCTTCATCAGTATTTTCTAAGTGTTGTGCGGCTGTAGGCGCAGTTGACGCAGGTAGAGGCGCAATGTGGCCTCGTCTGATTGATCTATGACTACATGAGGTCCGTATCTCTCATTCTGCCTCATGAAACTCTAATTACTGAAGCTTTGGGTGAAATAGTCGCTCAGCGGCGGAACAAAATCCAACCAAGGTGTTTTTCCGCCGGAGAGTAAAAGCACATTGCCCCGTTGCGCGTTTCCACATGCACGCCAAGTCTCTTATCCGCTAACATTTATTCCTCTAGGACCAAAAAGCGTGCGTCCTAACTGAGTCTATACATGGTAAAGTCGTGTTTGTTTGGAGAATGTGTCCTCGGCGCAGATTTGCGTGCCGACTCTGCGCCACGTTTGGATCTGCGCCAGAAAAACCCTCCAGATTGAATCCCCAGATGTTCGGACGAGAATCCGAAATTCACCACGAGACTCGAATGAAAGCGAATCGACAAAGATGGTTTCTGTTGTGGCGGATTCTTTTAATGTTTTATACCAAATACCACTTTGGTAACCGACTAATCCCTATAGTATTCCTATAGTATTCCTATAGTATTCCTATAATACTCCTATATTGATTTCTAGTGTCTGTAGTGCTGAGGTGAGTTTATAGTGTAAGAGTGTTTTTATCTCCTATGGCACCGTAATATTCCGGTTTGTCTTCATTCTAGTTGCATGACACATCAAAGTTGTTGTGATTTTCATCACAGGATTACTGTTTGTTTTCACAAGTGAATGGATGCCAGTCAGTTATAAACTATAAATACAATAAATATATAGAAACAATAATAATCATCACCTGTTCATTGTTTTAACAAAATACATTGCATTAAAATATGGTAGGTTAACTGGGTTATGGGGGTCAACTGGTATAGGTGAACTGGTAAACTGGGTTATGGGGGTCAACTGGTATAGGTGAACTGGTAAACTGGGTCACGATGGGTCAACTGGTATAGGTGAACTGGTGAACAGGATTATGGGGGTCAACTGGTATAGGTGAACTGGTAAACTGGGTTATGGGGGGTCAACTGGTGTAGGTGAACTGGTAAACTAGGTCACGCTGGGTCAACTGGTGTAGGTGAACTGGTAAACTGGGTTAGTTCTAACTGGTGTTGCTAACCGCTCCGTGTCCTCCAGGCTGACTATGAGCACCACGGGGCTTCAGGCCACGAACGTGAAGGAGATCGACAGCGTGAAGGAGTCCATCAGCGACATCATCAACCAGCTCCAGGACATCGACCCGGCCAGGCTCTCCTTCTCCCCCTTCCTGGACCTGGACACCCAGATCTCCTTGGCCCCGGTGTCGGACAGCCCCGAGTCCTCGGTGGAGGAGCTGCACTCCGTCAGCGGCTCCCAGCGCTCCCTCCACCCGCTACCGACCACAGACCAGCAACGCAGTGAGTCGCCGCTGCTGCTTTTAACTGTGCACGTCGATGTAGGGTTGGAGGGGAGGCCAGGCCTGTAGTGACACCACCTTAGTCCAGTTTGAGTCAAGACCAGGTCCAGGTCCAAACCAAGTCCCGTTCAAGACCAAAATAGGTAATAAACAGTCTACATGTCTTTCCCAAACAGAGATGTAGGTCTGTCTGCACTAGACCGTCAAGAGGAGCCTCACAGATGTAACAGGTGACATCCTGTTTTATTTCTGTCATGCTGCCAACATGTCTAGTATCTGAACCATCATATCATACTCTGGAGGTTTTGTGGTTGTTGGGGCGATGATACACAGTCAAAGTACTGCACTATATTTTGTCCTGTCATCTATGCCCAGACGTCCTGGTGGGAGGAGCCTGTTTGAGTTGCCCTGCCCAAGGTTTCTTCAGGTTTTTCTCTTCTAGGGTTTTTCCTCCATAGAGGCCCGAGGCCAGCTTAGGCTGCCTCAGGCCTCTATGGAGACTCATGATGTTAAATCCCTCCAGTCACTCTGTTTGTATTGCTTCTGTGCTGATCAGATTCTGCAACATCTTAATTGTCATAATTAATAGTTTGACCTGAAATGTCCTTTTAGGCTTATTCATGATGAAGGGCTGTATAAATAAACTCAACTAGACATGTTAGATTTGGCCTCCTGCACCTTCTCATTCATCCAATGCTGGGAAGGGACTAAAGGTGTAAATAATGTGTAAGAAATGAAAGCAGCAGTAGCCTCATGCCTCCTCCTCCCCTGTTTCCAACGATCCCAGGCCTGATTGTTAACATTGTCCAGTGAAGTGTTGAACGTCTCAGCTTGGCTGCTTGTTGATCCAATGAAACCAGATCAGAAACGTCCTGATGGTGTCGGTATCACATATTCAATATAAAAACACAGACTCTGGCAAATATTGGTCATGGAAATTGCGCTATATGTCATGGAACAGTTTGGGGAAAGTCCTGGAATCTGAAGAGCAGAAAGGTTCGGGCCTGATGTTTTGAATGTCTGGTGTTGTGTACGAAACTCAGTTGTGCTCTGGTTTGTTCAGGCGCTGATTCCTGCCCCCAGCAGCCCAGCGACGTCCTCCCAGAGGAGCCCGGAGCAGACGAGGCGGAAAAGGGAGCGCTGGATCAAACTCTTTCCGGTCCAATCGCTTCGGAAGGCGCCACGGAAAACTGCACCGGCGGTCCGAGCCCGGCCTCCCAGGGAGACCTCCCCAACGGCACGGACACGCCGAGGTGGAGTCCAGGAACCCACCAACCCGGACTCCGCCGTCGACGAGGGCCGCCCGCTGATAGGCCTGCCGCCGGAGAGCGTGGAGCTGACCGTGTGGAGGTCGGAGGGGCCGGGAGAGACCGGCGAGGAGGCCGCCGGCGAGGCCTCGACCCCGGGGCGCCGGCGCCGCTGCTGCTGCTGCTGCAGATGCTGCCGGACCGGCCGGGTTCCCGCCGCCTGCTCGGTCCTGGCCTCCCTCCTGTGTGCGGCGGGGATCCTCTACGCGCTCTACTTCTACGTCCCCATCAGACCGCCGGACTGCCCCGACGCGACCAGCCGCATCGTCTTCGCCCTCTGCGGCTGCGTGGTGGCGGCCGTCCCCGTCCTGCTCGGTACGTTGGGACACTCAACCTTCACCTGCAGCTCAACCTTCACCTGCAGCTCAACCTTCACCTGCAGCCCCGCAGTCACAAACTCACTCAGATTAAGAGAAGATTTAGCTCGTCTGGCCGCCTCGTCTCGGAATGCTTCGATGTCTCGTGTCCCCTTTAATTGCGTCCTCTTTCAACCTCAAGGCAGCAGACTCTCTCTGGGGGGGGGGGGGGGGGCGGGGCTTCATTCCCTCCTCCTTTTGCATAGCTTTAAATGGAAACTACAGTAAGAGGTTGGCTAGTTGGACCACCAGAAGGGCAGGTGCAGGAAAATGCATTGACTACCTGATTGTTGTTGGTGTGGTGACGTGTTTGTACTTCACTGGTAGTCGCTGTGCACAAAAAAAAACCAAAAGTACGCTGTCAGACAAGCAGCTAGGAGCCGCCGTTAGCGTGGCTCGTGGAAACATGGCCCAGAGTCAAGACGCTAACAGACTTATTGCTTCCCTCTCCCTCCCAGCGATGCTGGCCGGTGCAGTGTGCCAGTTCTGCACCGGCTCCTTGGATCCGGTGGAGCCGTTTCCCAGAAGACGTGCGGTTCAGCAGCTGTTTGTCACGGCGTCTTCGCAACAGTTTCTCCTCTACGCGCTCAACCTCGTCGTTATGGCCACCTTGCTGCCGCAGGACCAGCTGAAGTTGGTGCCTATGCTGGTGGCCATATTCATCGTGGGAAGGTGAGAGCAGGTGACAGAGCAGCGGCGTTTGTGACCGAAGGCCGATAATCTTCCTAATCCGATTTCCCGTCTGTTTCCCCCCCCAGGCTCGTCTACTGGATCAGCCTCAACGCGTGCAGCTCCTGGCGAGGCTTCGGCTCGGGGCTGACCGTCTTCCCGCTCCTCGCCATGGTGGCTCTCAACCTGTTCTTCATGTACGACCTGGGTCTCCGACAGCCGCTCTTTGGCGCACAGGACACGCTCTATAATCAGGCCACGCCCTCTTCCTGGTCGATGGAGATGTCACAGAGCCCGAGTGGCGAATCAGATGTCTCACCCACAGACATCCTGGACACTCAGTGAGGAGGAGGAGAGCCGCCCTTGATTCTTTCAGAGGAGGAGATCTTTCCAGAAATAGTCCATTCCTGTGGTCTGCAGCTACACAGGCTGCCACTAACCTCCGAGTCTGTGACGGCTTAACTTGTATTTTTGCTCCTCGTATACAGGACGGTTTTTATGTGGATTCATGCTTATTATCTGAAATGCAAGAGCCTTTCCCCTGCTAGTGGCGGAGGAAGCCTTTGAACAACGTTACAGTCTTAAACATTTGTGCTTTTAAGCCGTTCCAGTGCCTATATTTAATGTTTTGAACTCTTTAGTACTTAAAAGCTCTTCTATATATATATGGGTGAATTTTGGTTTGATCTCAAAAAACCACTGGCAAGCACGTTCAGTTCTAAGAAAGATTTATTTTAACTGTCCAAAACGTTTGTAAATGATGAAGGAAGAATAAAAGCCATTTGTAAAAACGTCTTTTCATCTTCTTCAGTCGGTTTTTGTTCCTCGTCTCGGCGGAGCAGCTATTCCTGGAGACCGTCTGGGACTGTCATTACGCGATAACACGTTCTGGATCCTCTGATCTCCATCCCCGCCCTGCTGGCCTCCTCCCTGCTGCTGATGTTGTTTGTGGCCAAAGCTCTCTGCTCACACAAGCCACGCCCCCATCAGGATCCTCAAGGTGGCTGCACGCCGCCCCGTGCTGGCGAGCCTGTGACCCCAGGGGTTTGTGGGATTGCTGCGGCTTCTGAGACGAGGATACAGGGACTTTTTCTGCTTCACATTCATACAGTTCCACATAATCACACTGGGAGCTGCCCAGTACAACCACAGCCTCCTGCTGTTGGCTACTGAGCAGCTCCACTGGTGCAGTTGGGGGTTCAGTGCCTTGCTCAAGGGCACCGATAGGAGAGTGATACTCATTCACTTTCGCTAAGCAGATTTTCCCAGGCATTCGAACCAGCAACCTTCCAATCACAAGCACCGCCGCTGCTGCTGCAGTTTATCTCCTGAATGAGCAGGAGTGGCAGATGGGATGAGGCTTCCCTCTGATGCATCGTAATGTGGTGGGTAGGAGACGAGGTAGCTGAAGGAGACGAGGTACACAAAGGAGACAAGGTAGACGAAGGAGACGAGGTAGACAAGGTACACGAAGGAGACGAAGTACACAAAGGAGATGAAGTACACGAAGGAGACGAGGTAGACGAGGTACACAAAGGAGACGAGGTAGACAAGGTACATGAAGGAAACGAGGTAGACAAGGTACATGAAGGAGACGAGGTAGACGAGGTACACAAAGGAGACGAGGTACACAAAGGAGACGAGGTACACAAAGGAGACGAGGTAGACGAAGCAGACGAGGTAGACAAGGTACACGAATGCCTCTGGTTGATATTAGTTCAGTACTGAGTCTGTTTAACTATAGTCTGTTTAAGGGGGGGGGGTTCATCAGGAGTTCTTCTGAGATCCTAAGGGAGTCATGAAGCACCTTAGGACTCCTCACTGGAGACCATGTCCCCTTCTGGGTTCTCCCCCAGTTGCAGCCTGAAGAACCAGCAAAGATTCCTCAAAGCTCTTTTACTTTTTAGATTGTAGTTCTGTTGTCCAAGGAAATGAAGATGGGATTCCTGGTCCTGGTCTTGTCCACCCGCCAAGCTGCAGTGAACTCATCTGTCAAATCAAATCACATTTATTTCTACCGCCTTTAATCAGGGTTCCAGTCTCTACGGGCTTCACAGTGCACCAAGTGTGAAAACAAGAAATGGTTAGTATACGACATCCCTCGACCTTCGACCTCGGACAAGGAAAACTCCCACAAATCCTTTCAGGAAAATAATGGTGTGCAGTAAATGCAGAGTTTGGGCAAGCAGAGGATACAGAACAGTCCCAGACGACACCTAGAGAATCACACCAACTGAGGTCAAAGGGTCCGAGGCTGGGAAGGGATGGGATGTATCTGATAACGTAACAGAGAGAGGAATGAGCTCAGCCAGTTTCATTTGGCAGTAGAAGTTTGTTTTATTACCAATATGGGAGGGATGTACGTGTTTGTTATGACAACACACGTGGTGAACACAGCCCAACCGGTACAGCCCAACCGGTACAGCCCAACCGGTACAGCCCAACCGGTACAGCCCAACCGGTACAGCCCAACCGGTACAGCCAGTTGTTTCCACTTTCTCGCTTCTCCATTCTGATTATCAGACTTTGATTGTCTTTGGCTTTATCAGGCCGAGGCTCCTGGGTTCAAATCCACCTTTCCTGTCTCTCTACTGTCAACTGTCCAATAAAGCAGATATGGTATAAAAACTATTTAAAAAACCCATTAATGAATATGACATGTGACGAAACACTGATTAGTTTCATCATTTCCTCTTTGACTGTGTACAGCAGGGATGGACAACCAGGGTCCAGCCAGGGCCAACAACACTACAGCCGCTCATTTCACTGGCTAGTCCTCCTCTGGCTGCGTTTCATTCCTCGTTTTAACCCACACTCGTGACTTCCCCTCGTCGTCTTTCCTTCCTGGTCTTCCCCTTGTGGTCTTCCCCTCAGTCGCTTTTATACAAAACTACACTACACAGTCCTAAATGTAGGAGTCGGCCCATGCTGGGTGGAGCTGCACAGTCACCATAAAACCTGGATAATAAATCCTGTCCGATTTGTAGACCCTATAATAAACCTTGTATAAGAACTATAGTGGGACTGATGTATCTGTTTGCTGATATATTTGACTGATATCGGCCTTTTATTAGCTATCAACCCTAAAAGAATAAAGAAAAAATACGAGTTTTAGTGTCCATGATTGTCTAAATGCTGTTTTCCACCCCGATTAGAAGAGAATTGTGTGAGTTTTTTTAGCAATAAAAAGGGTCATATTTAACAATACTGAATATCGGCTTATCAGCTATCAACACTTTCAGACCAAAATCAGTGTTGGCCTTCAAAACCCGATATTGGTTTCATAGTAACGCCCTATAATGAATCCTGTATAATAACCCCTATAAGCAGCGTTACATAACAATAATCCCCTATGATAAACCCTGATCACGACTAGAATAAACCCTGCATCATAACCTCCACTAAACCGTGTAGTCAACAGCGCCCTCAAAAGACCAAGCCCTGCCAGCCACCGGAAGTAGTTTTCATAACCATAATTCCAAAGATGGCGGCGTTGGTTGGTAAGTGATGTTTTGACTAAAATGCCAAGAGCTTTTGCTACACTATTACAGCGTTTTGTGGAAAAAATGTTTATAATTATTGTAAAACCAACACATATGAGTGCACTCCCCGGTATGTTTACTGTCTCGGTGATCTGAGTCCTGACTTTTAGCTTATGCGCACACTGACCTTGCGCTGTCTGCATTAGCATGGCAGCTAGCCAGGTTAGCTAACGTTAGCCGGACTGCAGCTGTAATGTGAGCAGCTGACAGTCGGCCCGGGGCAAACTAACATCTTTACCACACGAGTCAGTTAAACACAAAGCAGAGTGACTATTGCTTTTGTAAAAACCTATCTAACTTGTTGGCTCACTACCGTGCCAGGTGTGTTTTCGTTAGCCTCGGTACGTCCTATGCAGACAACGTCACACCAAAATCTTTCAAAGAATCTGGCATTTTCATGTAGCCTTTCTTATTGGTGAACGTACATACTGCCTGGCTGAAGACCCTAATACCAATCATTTAGACATCTTATATCCGGCATTCACACAATTCGCCATGGAGCTCTTAAATAAGTAAAACGTCAACCGGTAGAAATGTTTCGCCTCCTATTCCGAGTCTTCCTCACCCAAATACACCAAGATTTTATTGGAATAAAGTGCTACTTGGTGGGTAATCTATATGCCGACTTCATCAAGACACCCTGTGGAATTATAAAAATGTCTAAAGTTATGTTCTGCCGGGTATGTACGTTTGCCGATAAACAAGATCAAATTGTATTGCCAGATTTCTGAATGGAGTTTGGCGTGGTGTTCTCTCCACGTATCGGACTGGGCTTGGAAATGTTGTTGTTGCTGTTCGACGCTAACTGATGAGTGATGTCACATCCTGTAAGCACCGTTACCTTCTAAACAACAACAAGCTCGCTCTAACGTCAGTGATCTGAACTAACAATAATTGTGATATGAGATCGATCACGTGCTGGAAAATGATCCTCTCTGGTTGTAAGTGATCTTCAGTGTGTTGAATGCTTCTGTTGCAGCACCTCGCCTGGCCAGGTTTGGCTGCTTTTCAACAAGGTAAGAACATTTTACTCTCGTCTTTGACTCTTAATCGAATCCAACGTCACCGCCTCCTCCCTCCATACCAACATGCACTCGTCTCGTTTGTGACTCCTGCCGGCTCTCACTGTGACTCTCCACCACACAGGCCCATTTCACTTTTCGCTATCCAACAGAAGAGTTTGCACAGCAGCCCTAAAGGCGAGAATGCCACCACAAGGTGAGCTTACCAACCAATGTAGTGATACTCAGAACCGATGAAGGTTACCTCTGAAAGACTGGTGGTGACGCCCCTGTCCTCCTCCTCCTCCTCCAGTGTGGTTCCGGTCCGAGAGAAGAGCACGGCCGTGGCTGCAGCCAAGCCGGCGTCTGCAGCCGGCAGCAAGGGGGAGTACGTCATCACCAAGCTGGATGACCTGGTCAACTGGGCACGCAGGGTGAGTAGAGGTGACGCCTCGGGGTGCGTTCACAGCCAGCGTGTTGCTGGTTGGTCTCCAGGTGAGAACAACAACATTCACCAGATAACCGACGAGACGCCTGAAGACGTCTCGGTCCTCTAACAAGAGAACACAAGGCATTATGGGTAGAAGAGAACTGTGGTGGTTCGTTAGGCGAGAGAACGGGATCCAACCAGCTACAGGAAACCACCCCAGAACACAAGGCATTATGGGTAGAATGTTGACATCTGATAGCAAGCAGTTCCTCCTGCTTGGGAAGCTTAGTCTCTGATTGGTCTAAAGACTGTGGTTGGTCTTGTCTGACCAATCACACTCTGCTTTCCAAACACGACGAGCGTCCGACTGTGTTTGATTGTAAGCCCGCTGCGGCGTCTCCTCCCTCAGAGCTCCCTGTGGCCGATGACCTTCGGCCTGGCGTGCTGCGCTGTGGAGATGATGCACATGGCGGCGCCCCGTTACGACATGGATCGATTCGGCGTGGTGTTCAGAGCCAGCCCCCGGCAGGCTGACGTCATGATCGTGGCGGGAACTCTAACCAATAAGATGGCTCCGGCTCTACGGAAGGTGAGGGGGGGGGGGGGGGGCAGGGTTTGGGGGGGTTATGGGATGTAACAGCGGCATGATCATAACATGTAGGGAGGGGGAAGTTGAGCCACCGGCTGATGGACCAGTCGTTCATCAGGTAACAGGACTGAACCGTTCTCTGTGTCCATCAGGTGTACGACCAGATGCCAGAGCCAAGATACGTCATTTCCATGGGAAGGTACGTGAACGTCCAGATCTCTGCGACCCACAATCTGCAGCTTTTCTCTCTGGGACAGGAAGTGTGTTGTTAGTCCCGCCCTCCTCTCCCTCCGTTGCTCTGGTGAACTCAGACGAGACAAAACAACGCTGACGTGTTTTTGACTGTTTAGCTTCGACGCTCTTTCTTTTCTTCCTGCTTTCCTCCCTTGTTGTTGTTGTTGTGACTTCCTGCTCAGTGGCCGATAGCCTCACTTTAGCCACAACCAGCTCACCACTGGCCACGCCCACATGACACGCCCACAATGAACGGTACACGCCCCTAAATGTCCCAACATAATTGAAAAGCCAATTTCAGGCAAACAGACGGACCATGTGGAATATATATTTTTATTTGTTGTTGTTTTTATTTTTTTAAATGTATCCATAAATATAAAATGATTGCTGCCGACATGAAAGTAGGAAAAATATTGCAGTGATTCTCTATTTTAAGACCTGTGCTTACGACTACATTTTTGAACTACGGAGCAATGAAGAGCAATCAACACCTTTTCCTAAAAATGGATTTATATATATATATATATATATATATATATATATATATATATAATATAGCATTTTGAATGAAGCGCTTCATCTGAGCAGTGCAGCAGAGCACTTACAACCTTCAACCCCTCAAACATGTTAACCGTTACATACGAGGTTAGTCCAGCTAGTGGCAAAACCTGTTATCTATGATCTTTATCAGCCTCTAGTGGCGACCGGTAGGAATTGCAATTCAGATTTGGTTTATCACCACGCAGAATACTGCCATAATACTGCTTTGTCATTTTGAGTCTTCAGTCTCAGCAGCGGTAAAGTAATCGATGAGTCATTGGTACTGATCAGAAACCCGATCAACCCCCAGACAGATTACTATCAAGCCTGACTAGTTGTCCCTGTCATCCATGTAACCTGTGTGTGACCTGCTGTCCTATGACCTACCCCCCCCAGCTGTGCCAACGGGGGGGGGTACTACCACTACTCCTACGCTGTGGTCAGAGGCTGCGACCGCATCGTACCGGTGGACATTTACGTTCCAGGTGAGTCGGCTGTGACTGTTTACCTGGTCGTCAGTTAGCATCGTTTTATCAGGAGGTAGTATCTTTGATTTAGTATTTATTATTAGTAATATTAGAAGCAGCACTAGTACTTGTATTATTTTATTATTAGTAGTAGTAGAAGTAGCACTAGTACATGTATTATTATTAGTAGTAGTAGTACTTGTTGTACTATACTTGTATTATTAATAATAGTAGAACTTGTAGTACTTAGTAGTAGTTATAAGTACATAATGTTTTTGATGCTAACTGGTGCTGAATCTCCTCCTGTATCCAATCATCATGATGTATTTCTGGAGTTGCATAGAAACCCGGTTTGGGGTTCGATTCCCAGAATGCACTGCTCTGTCCGCCGGCTTTCATCTTCAAAATGTTCATGTGTGTTTTGTGATGTGGTTCAGGCTGCCCCCCCACAGCGGAGGCCCTCCTCTACGGGACGCTACAGCTGCAGAAGAAAATCAAGCGTGAGAAGAAGATGAGGATCTGGTATCGGAAGTGAACGTGTCGTGTTTAGTTTGTAAATGTTGTTTCTCTGGGTTTCTGAGCCCGACTCCTAGAGCAGCTTGAATCATAACTTTAATAAAGTCCTTCCTGTCTGTTACTCAGTGGTGTTTATTGGACCGTCGTGGTCGGTGAACCGTGGAGTCAACGCTTCCTGTTTGGTCACTCGGTTCGATTTCAGATTTAAACCAAGTTAGTCACATTTCTGTCAGAATAACACTTTACATTGATTTACTCAGTTTATAGTATCAAACTAAAATTAGATTTTCTCTCCTAGATGAAATGGGTATACGTTCTACCATAACCTAAGGTATGGTTCATACTTTAATGATTATTGATTGGATGATAAATTGTGTTAGAAAAACATTTTTGTGCATCATGTCAGATTCCTGTGAGCCACTAGGTGGCGCTTGTGAACCATACATGTCTTCCGCTGCAGCTTCTGATTGGTACCCTGACCTTCAGACCCCCCCAGGTATTAGCTAACGTTATCTATTACATTGAGGCTGCAGAGTTGTTGGGTGTATTGATTGATGGGTTAACTACCACTAGATAAGAGCCTCCACTAGCTGACCTTTAACCTTTATGGTGCTGTTGTGGTGTATTGGAGTTTTAAGACTGAAGTGAAATCTTGTCACTATTGAAGTACCAGGTCTTTATGTAGTATACTGCATACTCAGCGAGTACTATTAGCCCAGTATTGGAACATGTAAGGACGCTTTCCTGGAAGGTCACAGGTTCAATCCCCACAGCAGACCTGTCATGTTGAAGTGTCCTTGAGCAACACACTGACCCCAACACACTTCAACTCTGATGCATTTCTGAGTCCTTTCAGTTCTGTTTTGTTCTTCCTCCGATCGTACGGTGAGATGTTTCCAGTCTGATACCAATGTTTCATGGATCTAAAACATCTAAAACAGACCAGACCAGAATGCAATGCAGTAGCCAAGATAGACCAGAATGCAATGCAGTAAAAACACAGGTTGGGTTGTGAATAAGGGACAAAAGTCATTCTGGGAGATGTAGGCGCTCCCTAACTGAAGTGTCTGTCCTGCAGCTCCCGGCCGGTTGCATCATCCTCTTCTAATGATTACCGTCCTCACCAGATTACAATCTAATCTGGGACCATACATTAACCTGACTGCAGGACCTCTGGGCTTCAGGGTTTCACATCAAGTTAAAGAGTTTAAGACTTTTTAATGTCAGTTGGAGAATGAAATAAAATAAAACGACATAAGAGCAAAAACATGAAACTGATTCAGAATAACAGAAAGGAACCACAAAACCTCTGAAGCTGAATTTAAGACTAACATGTTTATTTAACTGTTTTCAGATCAGTTAAGACTGACTACTACAGGTCGTCTATTGAACTAGTGCAGCGTCGTTCCCCGGTCGCTGCATCAAATATAATACATTTCTAAATTCTCCTCAGTACCAGGAAAAGTTTTGGGAAGATTTCTCAAACATCATGCGTGAATCCTGCTTCTTGCTGTTTGCAGGGTTTTCTCACGGGTCTGGAAATGTCCTGAGGTACAAAACACATTCTGATGTCTTCAAATCAAAAGAAACCAGAAAAGGTCTGGAGGAAGTTTGTTTGACTGTCAGACTCAAATAAAGACAAGTGGCTGTGAGACGGATGTGGGTTTATTGAGAGGGTGGAGGGGGGGGGGGGCTGCGGGGCGTTCAGGGAGGCACTTGAGAGTAGAAAAAACCAAGAGGCATCGGCTACAGACTTTACTCTTTGATGATGGTCGGCGTGATCATCTTCTGGAAGGAATAGTACTTGCATTCGCCGGGCGGAGCGATGTCCATGGTGGCGGTGCTGATCTTCTCCTTCTTGAATCCGGCCTGGAGCAGATGAGGCGTCTGGGTCTCCTGAGGAATCATTAACGGGGGAGTCGGTTACAGCGAGGCGGCCGGCGGCCTTATCAAGGCCTTCCAGGCGCCTTTATCATTAACCTTGGCTTTATCACCGCAGGCCACGGTCTCTCAGTCACTACAGCACTGAACACGTCAAGACCGACCCAATGAAATACATGAACCACTCCAAAATACTGCAAGGGACTTGGAAAATGAACCTGGTTACCTGATGGACTTTAGACTGAAGTCACTTGGCTGATGAAATATCTAAATTTGACCTTTTCCTCTCATCAGAAACATTGAGACATCATGGACACTAAAACTCTCCATTGAAAGGAGACTAATGAAATCCCTTTAGTGTCAGCAGCTCGTTGAGGCAGGGAGACTCTGGGAGACGCTCCTGCCTCCAGATGAATTCATGTACAAAAACTTTATTAACAATTACATGAATCAATAAAACAGTTCCTCTGGACCTCCGTCGGGTCAGAGGTGGAAACACCACTGACCTGGAACATCTTGTCGATGTTGTCGTACTTGTCCTTCAGCAGCTCCCCCCAGGACGTCAGGTTGCAGTAGGTGAGGACGCCTCCGGACTTCAGCAGCCTGTGGGCGTGGCCCTGCAGAGACCAGGAGACCGGGAGACCAGGAGACCAGTCAGTCCTCAGGCTGGTTAGGACTATTCACTACAACGACTATTAACTAGAACCATCATCCATCCACTGGTTTTCAGTTTACTCCGATATAAAACTTCTTTCTAAACTATTAAATCAATTTTAAAGATTGCAGGTTTCCAGACTGTCAGTAGGACCCTCCTTCACGCCTGGTCGATATCGGCCTGATATCAGTCTGATATCAGTCTGACTGCAGGTGAAACCAACATCACTGAGACATTATTATTTATTGTCCCTGGTGAATGAACTAGTTCTGGTTGGACCGTGAACATGGAGACTTGCAGACTGGCCAATCTGCCGTTGGGCTTTTGGATGCAGTCAAATTGATTATTATGGTCTATTTAGTTCTGAAACCACGTCAGTGATCCTAGCGAGCGCCTGGTGGGCGGAGTCATCAACAAACGCTCCAGAAAAACGACCCGTCACTTCTGACTGATATTCACTTTCTATTACATGTTCCAGCTGTGGTGTTCTCAGCCGGTGGGAACTGAAACGTCCCAGCGGCAAGTAAACTAACTTGATCTGATGTTCAGGCGTTTCTGGCCTTTTCTGGGGCAAAATAAATACATCTTCACTTCATATTGGCTAATAAATCCTCAATTTGTCTGACTAAGATTTGTTTTAATTTTTCCACTGCTGGAAACCGGCGTCCATCTTCACCCTCCATGTTGAGTTTTTACCATGTTGGTTTTAGTTTTCGTTGACTCAGTGGTTTGTGTTCTGCTGCTTCAGGCTGCATACTTGGTTGTTTCCCGATCAAAAACCGAACCAATTTTTCTCTCCCAGAATGCACTGGAACAAATTGTCTGTTCATAGGCTCGACCAATCACCTACAGCGGATTTGACAACTGAATGGGAATAATGTGAACCGGGTGAAATGCAAAAAAAGCTCCAAATTACTGAGGACATTTTTTTGCCTCTTCATTTTTAACCCTCCATGCAGCATCAGAACCAGGAAGTTGTGATGCAACAGAGAGGATGTAGGGAAAATACAACCTTTAATATAATATAGATATAGATTAGAAATAGTATTAAATTGAGCAAAACCTCCAAAACAAACAGCTGCTCTCATTTTAAAATGATTCTTGAATGAATGAAAACCAGTTACAGAGAAATGGGAAGTTTTGTTTTGAAGTATTTTTGCATCCAGTGAGACTCTGAATTTCATCTTTGAGTTCTTATGTCGTTTATTCTTCTTCCCTTCTGTCTGTCTGACATGACAACCTGTTGTAACGTTATTGATCCAACAGAGGGCGACATAGAGGTCCATTTAAAAACCTTCAATCTGGATTCTGTAATCCTGATGTTGTATCTGGACCAGAAAGATCCTAGTTGATCCTGGATTACAAATATAAGAGATTAGAAAGTCCCAGGTGGCGCTAGCGGTCAGGTCACTGCCTACCTGGATGAAGTCAAACTGGTGAGTGTGCCATGTTTCCTCTGACAGAGGGTACGTGTCATACAGGATACCTGAGGTAGAGGTGAGACAGGGTTAGCAGACAGACAGACAGACAGACAGACAGACAGACAGGCAGACAGACAGACAGCTGTGGGAGGCGGGTCTGTGTTCGTCCGTCCGTCAAACATCATTTTAAACTTTGACAGGCTTAATAAAAGCTGCCTGTTTCTTCTGCCCTGACTGGAGTGTTGAAGCGTCATTTAAGAGCGTTTGTGGGTATAACCTTTGTTGATGTGAAATCTAACCTCTACTTGTGACCTTTGACCTTTTAAAACACTCAAAATGTATCTATTGTCGTTTGCCTTTGTAGCGTAGCTTAGTGGGCGGAGCACCGTCTGCCTCCTCCTCCAGTCATGTGACCTCTCAGCCCGAGCGTCCAGTTCAATGTCTTACCGTCAAAGTGGTTGTCAGGCAGGGTGGGCGCCACGTCCTCCCAGAGGCCCTTCAGAGGGACGACCTGCAGCACAAACCTCACTCATGATGACAGATATTTTACCTATAGGTGATATTTTGTGCCAATATTCAATATCTTTAAATCTGACCAATTTTAAGCCCAAAACATTCCAAATATTCAGTGTTTCCAGAGTGGAAAAGCCTCTGAAACATTTAGACAACATGGACACTAACCCCCCCCCCCCCCCCCCCTATGAGCTGGACGTTCAGGGCGTCTGACCTTGTGCGGCTGAGCCTTGGCCCATTCCTGCAGCCTGGCGAAGACGCCGTCGTTGCACTCGATGATCCAGTGCTCCTCGATGGGGAAGGACTCCACTTTGGTGGCGGCGATGGCCATGCCGAAGCCGATCTCCAGAACCCGCCCTCCTGTCAGACAGAACCACACTTCCTGTCACATGGTGTACGGATACTCGGCAAATAACACCCTGTATAATATTACAGTATTACCACAGGAGGTGAGTATGATGACGATACTTCCTATTGAGTACCACAGACACCTACAGGGGTATTCTAGTGATATATACTCTTGGGTGATATGTTCTGTGTGTGGAACGTGGAGGGGAACCAGCTGGTGGAACCATGTGGTCAGGCAGACCGGCCAATAGGGTTTCACTGCCTTTCAGAGAAGCTTATAAATAGAAGAGTAAAAGCCATTTGTTGTTGCCCGACCCGTCATGCTGACATATTGGCCGACAATCAGCTGTCACACAGCAGGAAGTACTGCATGTACTGCGATATTCACATTTTACACTTGTTATTTAACACAGCCAGGGGAAATCTCTGGAACTGCAGCAGTTGGAATTATTGCAGATTAGCACAAAAATAATACATTTCACATTTACACAATATGTTTAGAGATCTCCCTTCCAAACAGTGAAATGTGAAAAATCACATTTCCGTTGTCTCTTTACACGTGGAATTCATTTTTCACTGAATTGAAATGTTTTAATCTGAAATAAAAACGCTCATGTGATGTCAGAAAAACCGTGAAACAAACGTTCACATGTGAAAACAAACAAACTAATAAGCACAATGTGCTTTGAATTCTTTTTTGTAAGTGATGTTTCAAAATACACAAATATTGTCAGAAAGTACATTTCTACATGCAGGTGAGATTCATGTGAAATATATTGTGTGTGGTCAGAATATATTTTGGATATATGTCATCAACAACATAGGAAGAAAATGTATTTCCAGTGTGTGTGTGTGTGCGTGCGCGCGCGTGTGTGTATTTCCAATACTCAAAATGTATTTCAAAGAATTTTATCTACACACAAATTCATTTCTGGTCATGTTTTGTAGATTTTGAAGCAGTTATATTGTGAAGTATATGTGAAATTTAGTTTTTGCAGTTTTGTGCAGAATGTCAGTGCAGATTACATTTTGCCTTCCTCTCATGTCTGAATGAAGAAAAGCTTCTCAGGTTTTCTACTTTCTGCAGCTCTTGGCTGACTAGTGAATGTGTTGCTCCATGTAAAGCACCAGCTGCTGCAGTAGTAACACGGTCCTGAACACAGTCCTGAACACGGTCCTGAACACCACGCTGCTCACACGTGCAGAGCTGAGACTTCAAATTTAGAAGGGAGTAATGCTTTGATTTCAGTCACTTTTGCTATGGAGTGAATTGTTGTTCAATGTTCAAACATATTTGATAAATACAAATAAAAATAAATCAATCCACAAACACTTTTTTGGTACACAAAAAAAAACAGGTTTTGAGGAAAGTTAACAAAAAGGTCAAAAATATATTGGGATTTGTTTGTATACTGAACGTATTTTTAAAAAGTCAAAAGTCAGTTCACCTCCATAAAACTTACAAATATATGCAATTAAAAAAAGATTTAATTGAATCATTTATTTGACGTTCTGGCTCTCAGATTTGCTGCTGAAAACAGGAATATCTATTTTGGGAAGTTTGGCGACTTTCCTCAAAAACTTTTTCTTCTGAAGTTCCAAACTGTTTGTTTGTGGTCAAAATCAATTTGGTTTCTTATCTCGATCTGAATGTTGAACCACATTTCACACGTTTCAGGGCCCAGCAGGTCACAGCAGGTTGACTTATGGACCCACTAATGAGGTTGAGTTGGAATATCCACTCAACCTACCACAACTATAACTACAGCAATGTGTGCACCCGAGCAGAACGAGCATATGGCCCAGACACTCTCACCAGGAGAGATCGATATGAAACCAATAATAACAAGACATTTATTCCTGCTGCGCTGTCACCTTCCTAAAGACACTGCAGGAGTTGTGTCGTCACAGACAGAGTCCATTATCGGACGCAAAGGGCAGAAGCACCGGGCTACGTGTCCGGTAACGGATGCCTCGCTGCAGGCTGTCCGATGGCTGCACGTCTTCACGTTACCTTTGGACGACGCTACGGTCGCCAGGGAGTGCATGTACGGGGTCTCCCAGCGCTCCATCACGGGCTTGCCCAGGATCTCCAGGTGCGTGTCCGCCTCGTTGTAGCCCGCGCTAGCGCCATGCCAGCCGGGCTTGCAGTCCTCTCCCTTGGCGAATATGGGCTGAGCGGCGGTGCTCATGTTGGCGGGTGTTGCTGGGTTCCGGTTAACGGTAACGGCAGACTGACTTCTCCACTGAGAAGAGAGTGAATGTGAGACAGCGGAGGTTTATATGGGTGGCAGAAGTGCTGACTCAGCGCGAGGTTCACTACGGGTCAACACGCGCACGTTCCAAGGAGAGGAACTTGTTCCTGTCCGAGATTGTAAATTGAGAAGATGAATCACTCACTTGTAAATCGCTGGCTCGCGCCGCACACAGGTACTTTAGTAATAACAAGTAATAACAAGTAATAACATAGTAATTAAATTAAAGAAACAGAAGAATCTATATGTGACTTAATGTCAACAGTAGTACATTATACACAGTTCTGTTTTGTACTGGATACCAATACAGATACCCATACCGATACCAATACAGAGAATTTCTTGAATGAGAATATGATTTTTTTTAAATGTTAATGATAGTAATTAGACTACTTAAAAAATATAATTATTAATTGGTATGGGTCAGTCACATGACACAAACTGTCCACTATAATACATTTATTACAAAATACAGATATGAATAAAATGAAGTAAAAATACATACAAGAAAGATTATTGTGTGTTTTTTAAGTGTTTAAAGAAGTTGCTGCTGTGTTTAAAGTGTTGCTGCTGTGCGGTACCTTCTTGTCACATTTTCTACTGGTGAAAGTAGCACCACACCACGCTAGGTTTTCAGTCACTCAGCCGTGACATATGATGGACATATTACATATTTAACGCATTAATGAATTTTTTTTTTTAAAAAGGAAATAAATACAAATGCTGGAATGCTAAGCTAAGTATGGATAGAGATTTATTTTTTTTTCATTGCAGCTTGAAAACCAGAATCACCTCAACAAGTAAAGAAATGCATAACAGATTAACTCAAAAGCGAAAAATAGTATAATATTATCTCTGGACGTAGTTAAAGTCAATTACTTTACACCCCTAGCCATTTTCACGTTAGACTGAAAGGGGGCGGGGCCATGAAGCCCTCTTACTTGAGAGGACAATGTCGCAGCCAATCACAGATACCAGGAGAGCAGATTCTGGATGACGTTTGTGGTACCTGAAACTAGAGGCAGAGTGAGAACTCACTGTTTTTGCCTCCTCTCTGCTGGTGTGTGTTGGCATGGACAGCTGAAGTCACTATACTGGATTCTGGTCACACATGCCGCCATTGCGTAACATCACTTGAGTAGTCTGTAATGAACTGGATATGGGATGGGGAAGGCCTTCATGGACTCATTAAAAGCTTTTACCCTTTTGGAAAATATATATATGTGAACTATATTACTATTCTGTAATGACTTGATAAGAATACTATTCACTACACATGTCAAAAGGCAAAAGTTTAAAATGTCATGCAGCTACTAGAGGTCACAAATTGTACCTATAGTAATGCTATAGGAGAAAAAGGTGTGGTATGGTTTATAAGATGGTCTCAGTACTTTTGCTCTGTGCAATGACAATAATCTAATCTGATCTAAATGATGTATTGTGCCACAGTCACACTATAAGCACCAAGAGGAATATTATAGAAATACTAGTGATTGTTCCAAAAGGTTGTATATTCATTTTAGAAAAAATAATTCAGCTTTTTGGCTGAATTATTTGGCTACTAGATGTTTCAATATCTATATAATATAATATAACTATTCAATATCTCTAAAATGCAGGATCCAGTTTCTAAAGGTGTAATTGGTTAAGTTACCTTTTGTCTTTGATAAGTGTTCAGGAGGTACCACTGCTTTGAAATGGTGGGTGCCTCATTTTGAAACCAAACTCTTTTTACAAGTGATATCTTCTTCTTACACAGTAGTAGAGTTCACATAACTCCAACTGTCTCCTCATGCCAGCCACAGCTGTTTCTACTGCCACGTGGTCCATTTATAGAAATCGTAAGGCTGTAAAACCTCACTTATCTCATTTCTCCTCTTCTGGTGAGGTGAAATCGTTTGAGGTTCCCTGATGAGAAACAACGATAGTAATCCCATATCAAATTTTAGAAAGACACAATCCAAATATCACAGAAAACTATAAGTTCCTACAGGGATATTATTACACAGCTGATATTTCTCTGTTTCATTCGACCTGATGGTCAAAACTGGATCATCAGATCATCTTGACGACCCCTCTGCTGTTTTTACCCATCATCCTCTTTGCTCTCCTTCAGTCCAGCTGAGTGCGAGCGGCTCTTCAGTGAGGTTACTGTTCATCCACCTGCCTCTCTTCATTCACGCCTTGAATAATATTCTACTGGAGCCCCCTCAAGGACCCCTGGATCTCCTTAAAGGACTCCTGGAACCCTCTCAAGGACCCCTGGATCTCCTTAAAGGACTCCTGGAACCCTCTCAAGGACCCCTGGATCTCCTTAAAGGACTCCTGGAACCCTCTCAAGGACCCCTGGATCCCCTTAAAGGACTCCTGGAACCCTCTCAAGGACCCCTGCATCCCCTTAAAGGACTCCTGGAACCCTCTCAAGGACCCCTGGATCCCCTTAAAGGACTCCTGGAACCCTCTCAAGGACCCCTGGATCTCCTTAAAGGACTCCTGGAACCCTCTCAAGGACCCCTGCATCCCCTTAAAGCATCCCTGGAACCCCCTCAAGGACCACTGGAACCCCTTAAAGGACTCCTGGAGCCCTCTCAAGGACCCCTGGATCCCCTTAAAGGACTCCTGGAACCCCCCAAGGACCCCTGAAACTATCTCAAGGAACCATTAACCGCCCCCAGGAACCCTGGAACCACCTCCAGTGAGTCCTTGACACCACTTGGAGAACCACTGTACTAATTTCCTATGAATCATCAAGCTGGTACATCACAACCGTCTCAAGGACCCCTGGAAACCTCTCAAGGACCCCTGGGTCGTACACACACACCATTTGTTTCTCAGACCACTGCGTCGTCTGAGTCTGGTTCCTCCATCACATGACCTGTTTCAGCTGTAAGGAGCTCTGTGCTTTTTTTTGACCAAGGTGACGTCCAGCGATAAGAGGCAGGTCAGCCAGATGATCCCTGACCCGGTTCAGAGGTCCTATTGCCTCGTTTTTTGTTTCACATTCCAGCAGATTTCACAAGAAGAGAAATGGGAATCACGTCTTCCAACAGTGGTAATTTATATATGAGTTTTATCCCAAAATGAGAAAATAGTGATACCTGCTCCTAGAAAATAGTATAGAGCACAAGATTACAACAAATCACGGTAAAGGGATAGGAGGTAACGTTGGTGGGCAAAATGACAGCACTTCTGCAGCCAAGTGCTCTCATGTATAACACTTTCCTACATGTTGAATTATGTCTGGTGATGATTTTGTCCCTCTTCACTATTTGGTGTATTGCAGGATAGCAGGAAGTGACTGGAACAGGTGTGATAGTCCTTCATCGTCTATTGCCACTTATCCAACTTCACAAGAGTATATATATCCGTCTTTTTGGCTCCCATGTGAGTCCAGCTTGTATTGATTGATATGGATTACCAAGTTGAAATTTGCTCTGATGTTGCACCACATATCCATCCATATCAGAACCGGAAAGCTGCGACTCCATGCAGCTTTTTGCCGTTCACACTGACCAGATCAGATCTGCGTCATGTGAGTCTGAATTGGGACGCTTTCAGCTGCAGTGTGAACGTAGTCTAATATAACATGACAGTATTGATTATTGATTGATTTCCAGCCAGGCTAAGAGCTCACAGTGACTCTAGCTTTACCAACAGTAATGTAGGAAATAGTTACCATCAGTGGAGAGGACGGGGGGGCTCCTTGCTTCTCTGGTTTGACTTGATTCACCTAATTGGTTCCCTAATTGGCTCCATGATGTCCTCTGAGAAACATGATGACCAGGTTTTCTTGATGTGCTTCGGTCCCAGCGGAGAGTCTATTAGAAACCCTGATGTATTGATGTGCCACCTGCTTTCACCCTCTGAAATCAATTTGAAATAAGATGAGATGGAGAGAAGCGAGGATGGATTTCTGGAGGATCCTTTTAGAGACGAAAGAGAGGCTGAATGTGAAGGTGAATTTGTTCTGACATTCCAGGATTCCCAGGGGACGCGCTGTGAAAGCTCAGGGAATACTGCAAAAAGGGTATCCATATACTTTTTAGCTCTACCGTTCCTGCCTGGAGGAAGAGTACTGTATGCAAACTGAATAGTTCAGTTTGCACGTGTTTTGCCTGATATATTAAATGTAAGGAAAGCTGGTGGAGGCTGCTCTGTTACACCCAGAAATAATGTCATGTGACTGTATGTAGCCTTGCAGTTCTACCACCACAGAAACACTTCATCCTTACCTCTGCTGGCTCCTCCTCTCCTCCTGGATCTCTGAGCTCCTCACCCTATTGTGAACAGTGAGAACCAGCCACCCTGCAGAGAAACCTCATTTCCACTGCTTGTATCTGCAGTCTCATCTCAGAAGATTGGTCAATCTTCGTTTGACCAGTAGATCAAGAGCTCTCTTTACCACCATGGTCCGATACAACGCCTGCATTACTGCCACTGCTGCAGCTAACTGGCCGTCAATCTCACAATCCTTCTCACCCTCACTGGTGAATAAGACCCTGAGGTACCTCACCTCCTCCACTTGGGGTAGCTGCTCACCCCTCACCTGCCTGGGACAGGGCACCCTTTTCCGGGAGAGAACCATGGCCTCAGACGTGGAGGTGCTGATCCTCATCCTGCTGCAAACTGCTGCACATCGGAGATCACAGTCTGATGACTCATGACGCCAGTAGTTTGAGTTTGCAGATGGCAATGCAGCTCTGCAGGCACAGCTGGCCCTGCACGCATTCACAGCAGGCTCACACTGAAGAGAGCCGGCCTGCAGTTGTGAAAGGCTCCTTCACATTCTCTGATGTTACACAGAACATGCGTAGGCATATTCAGTGATGAGGTCCATCAGCTGCAGACCTGCTGAGGGGTTCCAGCCAGGTGTGAAGACAGCTCTGAGGTATCAGGATGTTGAGATAGCAGAGCATCGATTTGATAATTAAATGCAGTGTTCTCTGACAGACATCTTATCGGGTGTGATGTTGGGCGCCGTAGTCGTTTTTCCACTGCAGGAACTATCCAGGAACTTAGTAGTATTGGTACTTAGTCGAGTTCCTGGATAGTTCCTGCGGTGTAAAAACAAGGAGACAACGAGGAGTAAAGACGAGGAGATACAGAGAGACATATGAAACATATCTCGGTGGGAAAGCAACCTGGAACTCTTTTGGGGAGCTAAAAAGGTTGTAGGGGCTGTAGGGGAGGATAGGTGTTGGATGTCAGAGCTTCGGCTGTGTTCACGTCATGTCAGAGAGAACAAACAGGATGACGTCTCGTTACTACATCGCAGAAGTGTTTGCATGTTTTTGGTGTTTCGTCGGTCAGAATGACCACATCCAAGATGGAGCTCCTTATATTATCTTCTTCTGAAAGGCCTCGAGGAGCAAAGCAAACTGACATTGGTGGATTTGTTGCCAAGTTTGACACTTCTGCAATTTGTTATGCCAAGTAGGAGATCGGAGCCTACGAAACATTCCCACATGTCCTACTTGTAACTGCCACCAGGAGGCTGATGTGGACGGTTCTTCAGTCGGCAGCCTGTGTTGACAGTGGCCTGACTCCAGCACACATTCTGATCTTCTATCTCTGTGTACCAAAGGCTTAGATCAGCACACAAGACACTTTTGACTGTTCCAAGATCAGATTTATGACGAGAAGGGATCATCCCTTCGCTATCAAAGTGCCTAAACTTTGGAAAAGTTGCCTGATGAGAATTTGTCAAGTTCTTTTTTCTTCTTTTTTTGTTTGCTTTTTATCTAGCACATTTTTTCTTTCTCAATTGACTGTCTTTATGTAGTTATTTATTACTTGTATGTTTTTTTTAATTTTAACTTGCAAAGAATTTTGTGCTTGTGTCAAAAAGGTGCTATATAAATAAGGTGAATTATTATTATTATTATTATTATTAAATAAATGATTTGGCATGAACACAGCCTTGTTGCTGAGCCCTCAGGAGGTGTCGTGGGCCTGATTCAGTGAAACATCTGTGCCGGGAGATCAGCCCATATTATGGGATGCCGAGCGTATCTGAGGGCTGCTGAAAACAGTCTGGTGCTTTAGTCCGACTTCATGCACATTAATATGAATTTCCCCAGCAGTGAAAGACGGTATTATCTTGAAGCTGTGGGTCTTCTTGGTGTGTGTGTGCACCTATTAAGAGGCTTGCATGTACCATGAAATAGTTCAGTTCTTATACTTTTGTATGACATTTATTTTTGCCAGAGTAGGCTATTTATTTTATTCTACCAGGGCATTTAAGATAAATTAAGACGAAACTTTAATGATCCCTGTGGGGAAATTGAGCAGCTGCAGCAGCAAATAGCAATTAGTAGTATATAGCAACAGCAAAGAACAATAGAAAGAAGAAGAGTCCATGTCCGTCGGTCGGGTGTAGCAAGCAGAGGTTTTTATCATTACAATTATAAAATGTTGTTTAGATTTAGATCACTTTCCTATACATAGGGTATCCTCCATCTGAAACCTGCTCGTCTCTACATATCATGTGAGTGAACATGGAAGGCGTGTAGTTCTTGCTGCCGGGACACGTCTTGCAGACCTGTTACTGTGAATACCAGCACGTTGGCACATCCTGCATATAAGGTTGAGTCTTTCACATGCAGTCTTTCCTCATACTCTCACATTCCTCTCATTGTTATTTATTACATATATATACGTAGATCTTTTTTATATATTTTTAATTCTCTACATTTTCATAAGGCAGAAATCTCACATTAGAAAGTTCTGCTGCTATTTTGCACATCATGTTAATGCTGGAATCCAGACTTTTTTTTTGTGCACATTTTCATTCATACATTTCTATTTGATGTCAGTGTTGTAATACTGGTTGAGTGTGTTTGTATAACCCCCATTTGCTCTATTCCTACCCTATTCTTCTCTGATGTATTCTACTACTACTTGCTGCTGCAACATCCCAATCCCCCCACAGAGCTCATCAAAGTTTCATCTAATCGAATCTAGTTGAGAGCAAAGATTCAGCAAAAGTTGCCAGAAATTCATTTGGAAGACATTTCTAAAAACACCATGAGGGGAACATTCAGGACTAATGTAATACTTTATCACACTGACCTAATAATATGGAGTCAGTTATCTGCCATTGCGCCACTTTATCCTGTACAGTGTAGTCCATACGAGTGGGTTTGGAAGTTTTAGTGGAAGATTTGGATATTCGAAGCAGGGACTACGATAGGCTTTACCCTGGGATAATTAAAAATGAAGCGAAAGACAAGTAGCGTCAGAGCAGATTGGGTGTAATGTCCCTTTAAAGGCCGCTGCCCCCTGCAGGGCCCCGTGGCGACGCGTCGTCGTTGCGCAGAACAGTTTGAACCAAAAAGCGGAGTGACCTTCCTCCGCTCTCAGTCTGGAGAGGGGCAGTGCTGCAGCAAGAAGCCGGTCACAGCTCCGACGGTCCCCTACTTTAGCCTCAGAAATGAACAACAACTTAGCCGGAGATGAAGTCGGGTAAGATCAATTTAACAGAGAATCCTTTTACGGAGGCAGTCAACCATAAATTGGATCTTAACTTGCAGTTGGCGTGCTGTCATCTCATCTGTCATTTGACAGCTAATGTTAGCTAGCAGGCTAAGCTAGCGTTAGTAAGTTAGCGAGATAGCTAGCCTTGGGGAAAGACGACTAAAAAGTGTAACTAGTGACCAAGCTAGCTTAGTTGTTGCTACTTTTGCTTGTGATGAAATTGGTCGTCTTGGTCTCGTGAGTTGCGATTCTGCTTGTTTAGGGAATTTATAAGAGTGCAGTTACTTTTCGAAGTATTGTTTTGAGTGAGCTCGAATCGACTTAGCTAGCTTAGCTAACGTTAGCCAGCGAAGCGAAAGTCGCTTCTTGAATTCGCTACTGCGAGGACATTTAGCGGGCATTGTGGGACGATGGAGCATCCCGGTCTGCACTACACACCACTAATGCCACAGCCACCGCACTTCTCACTGAAGCTATGCGCTTAATAAGACTTACATGAGCTTGCTAGCTGGTTGGCTGGTAAGCTCCCGCTAAAACTGACGTTAAACTTCTATTTTAGCCACCGTGTACTCTAACTAGTCTGCCGGCTCGGTGGCGGGATGCCGGTTCGCTTTGCTGTGGCTGGAAAATACTCATGTGTTCAGTGAGGAGAACACACAGGGCTGCAGCTTCCCGGGGCACTTTGTCAGCTAAGTTTACGTTAGCTTGCTAAATGCTATCGCTGTTTGCCGGGGTACGTGGCAGGAGGATCCAAAACAAGACCTGTATTGTCGGGACCAAACAGCCAGTCTTTGGAGGGGGGAACGACATGCACTTCACTTTAACCACATATGATGCGGACTGTTTCTTGCCATGCAGCATCCCCGTTAGTAGCACCGTTGTGTGTTATCTGTGGCAGTTGGCCGGTTGGTCAGCTCGAGCCTGTCAAAGCACTGAAACTGCCTTTCATCGTCCTAAGACTTGTTTGATGTTTTGTTCTGTCATTCAGCCTTATACGCTGTTATAATCACAGCTTATTATGTGTATATGACCTTGCCATGATTTTGCTTCTTGCAGTAATTCAGAAGATGTACTACTGATTCAGAATAATACATTTAAGAGAGCCTTTCATTGTCCACATGGCACTTAGAAAAGAAAGAAAGAAAGTAGAAAAGAGAAGAACTTTTCTGATTGTGGTCAATGACTGACTTATTGGTCATTATTAATTCAATTGCAGGAAACTTTTTGTGGGTGGCTTGGACTGGAGTACTACACAAGGTAAGTTCACTATTTAACCTGAGAATTAAGGCATGTGTTTAAATGGACATCGGAATAAAGTACAGGAAATGAACAGGAGTTTGTGTTTGTTGTAGCTGCATGGATGTGGCGTGACAGCGGAGGTTCTGCCTGATCGCTGTTCAGTAAACTTGTCAGCTGAATTAACCGAGAGTTTGCATCCATCGAGTTGGCTGGGCTGTTCGTAGATGTTCAGGTCACGACCGGGTAGCATGTAGACATGACATGCAGTGCGAAACGTGCACATGGAGCAGGTGCTTCACTGCAAACGCAAGGAACAGCTCCCAGACAAAATATGAAAAACCTCAATTTAACTAATCTTTTGCTTTCAGGGTGGTAGCTGTAGTAGTACACAGCATTTCCATGTATATCCTCCTCCCATTCAAACCCAGTCAGAGATGGCTTTGCCGTTAGCCCCAGGCGTTCGCAGCCCTTCCCCAGCTCATGCTTGATTGGCCAGTGTGCGTTTTTACACCAGGCTTGTCTCTCTGACAGCGTTGTTAACGTTACAGTAGCCACAGCGCCGCGGATCTCCCAGCTCGTTTCTTCGGCGATGCCCCAGGGCTTCCCATCACGAGGAAAGCAATTACGAGAATTCACTCCAAAACGACTCCTCATTTGTTGAAACCTGCATGCCTTTCATCCAAGGGCGTGTATGGGCATTAAAGTGATTGTGTATCTTTTGGTACGATGACAGCGGGTAAATGTTTTGTTTGTTCTTCAGGTGTGTCTTTATGTGGCTGAACTGTTTTATGTTGTGTGAGTTCTCCACACCTTGGAAAGTGTATATCACCCAATATACTACTGTACGACTAAATGAAGGTTTCCTGTGTACAGATAATTTAATATAATGAAAACATGGAATCTAAAAATCATGACTATACTTGTGCTTGAGAGGGAAACTGAATTATACTCTGTGGATGTGTGCTTGCCGTAGCGGAGCATCACTGCTGAATAAATAGAGGAAACACTGTTATGTCATTACTCTCTTTTCTTTTCTCAGAAACACTTAGAAACTACTTCTCACAGTATGGGGAAGTAGTTGATTGTGTCATCATGAAGGACAAAACGACCAACCAGTCGCGGGGCTTTGGCTTTGTCAAATTCAAAGACCCCAATTGTGTACGGACGGTCCTGGAGACCAAGCCTCATAATCTCGATGGCAGAAATGTGAGTATTTCAAATTCAGAATCAGACAAATAAATGATAAGAAAATCAGCAGGGTGAAATAGTGAAGGTAGTTTGAAGGTATTTAAGTATGGTGTGGTACCTGCCTGCAGGCAACGCAACAGTTATAGTTATTTGGATTGATTTGCTTGCCCAACAAGACTTACCTGTTCAAAGTCAAATGAGCAAAATTGCCTCTGTAAATTAGGCAGGTAGGTAGAAAATGGAAAAGAAATATAATGGAAAAAATCTAAATCAAATGAAATTACGTTTTTTTTTTTTTTAAAGACGGTTGTCAGATAATTTAAAGAAACAGAAGTGTCGTTAATCTAGTTTCTGTCTGCATTAATCCGGCGATGCCGCTGTGCACCACGGATGAGATATTGCTTCCATTTCTCTCTTGATGGAGGCAGTGAAGGGCATAACATTTATTTGCCGTATTAATAAATGTCCAATATGTGGGTTGCCCGGTTGCGTCTGGCGAGCCTTTGTATTGGATTCAGTGAAGAAGAACATTTGAAGATGCTTTTCATTTTGGGTTAAGGTCAAACGTTTGTCCTTGTCTCTCCCTGCTGTCAGATTGACCCCAAGCCATGTACTCCCAGAGGAATGCAACCTGAAAAATCTCGAACCAAGGAGGGCTGGGTAAGAGTCTGTTTCATACTGGGGAGGTTGGGCTCGGGGTTTCTACTGCAGTAGTTTTTTTTCCATTTTAAAACAAAAGCAGTGTGCCTTCATACCCTTAGGTAACGATAGGAATTAGTTTGGGCTTTTGCAAATTTTGAGAAAATATAACCGCTGATTTTAAAGTAGTAATCTATCATTTGTATTGACCTATCGGCAGGTCTCTGGCTTACTTACGGTAAGCGGTACGGTGACACAAATAATAAAGTCACAGTTTCACAACAGACGTTGAGTACGATAGCGAACTAGAGCAGAGATCCACCCGTGGACGGGTGGGGAGGCTTGGCTCCTAAACAGCACAGGCCGGAGTAGTAATCTTTGAAAGCCAGAAATCTCAGTGGCTGGCCAAGTAATTATTGAGTCATTGGTATTGATCAGTAATACCTATCAACCCCCAAAGATATATTGTGGTCGTTTTGTGCTTTGAGGCAGTAAAAATCTTCCTTACTGCACCTTTAACATCAATAAAACCTTTTCATAAATCACATTTGGCTGTGAGCACAACGCCTGCATGTCAGAAGCTTTATAAACGAGACTCTTGGCCTGCCAGGCGTCACGCTGCTGTAACTTACTGACAAAATAGAAGATGTCGTTCCTTAAAGAGTTGTTGTTATTGTTGTCAGAGGAAGCGACCTCTAGCCTGCTCAGTATGAGTTCAGTACGCAGCAATGGTGAAACGCTCTGTAATTCAGAGGAGGAACCCGTGCTCTCTGATCAGTGGAGACTAGTGTTTGCATTGACATGACATGTTAAGAGTTATACCCCAGGGCGAGAGGAGAACCTAATTTCTTCTGCACTGTCTGAATAGATGATGGCTAAATGGCTCCTCCCCAAAGTGATCCTTTAACAGACATTGCAATCCATACACTCCCTGTTTTCTTTCAGAAGGGCAGCAAAGCCGATAGCAATAAATCAAAGAAGATATTTGTAGGCGGAATCCCCCATAACTGCGGCGAGCCTGAACTCAGGGACTATTTCAATAGATTTGGAGTGGTGAGTATCGCCCAGCGCAGTTCATACCGTCATAAAGATGCTTGAATGGATGTGACATTGAGCAGGGTCAAATACTACAATAAAAAGAAGTGCCATTTAGTGTGTGTGTGTGTGTGTGGTTATGGTGGTGGGGTATTAATATGTGTCCAAACTGAGGCAGAATAATGAACTGGAATAAGAGCGGATCCTGTTTGTTCCTGCTGTTCTAAATGGAGCCACTGTTTTCCTTTGTCCCATTCAAGGTCACAGAGGTGGTAATGATCTATGATGCGGAGAAGCAGAGGCCCCGAGGTAAAAGCTGATCCCGTTTTTTCTCTCCCCTCTCCATACCGTACCATCTTAAATCTCATGACAAACTATTCTGGCCCAAAGAGAAAAATCCCATCCAGCCCCGAATATTCAATTCAAACTTTTATCCCAGGAGGGAAATTTAATGTGCGGACAGAGTTTAGATAAAGATGCACAATCATTTTTTTTTTAAAAACACCTAAAATAAAAACTCGTACAAAGACTTTAGAGAAGCGTGACTTGATGAGACCAGACAGGGAATTAACGGCTCAGTATAGTGGAGAAAAAAGATATCGCTCAAATATGAGGCTCTTACAAGTCCGTACAATGAGTCATTCATTCACATCGTGCTGTGATGGACGGCGCCTTAAACACAAGTCTGAGCTTCTGTCACCGAGTCTGAAGGCTGAGGACGTTTCTAGTCTTAGACGTGGATTTGGGTTGTTGCAGCATCCGTGACCTTGTGGACAGAATGCGTCTGCTTCACCTCGGCTAGATGTATTATTTTGCCAGGTATTGTAATTGGCCTCATAAGGATAATAAATAAAATGTATTAGTCTGACTAACGGTGCACAGAGGCTCTCAGACGTCAGAGAGCCGAGGCAGGTCAGATCAGGTTTTATTGGCCGAGGAAGGAATACAACACGGTGGGTTCCTCCTCTAGGTCTCGTTGGACACAACATAACACACAACTATAAAAGTAGTATACAAAAAAATAAAAGTAGAAATGTAGGAAATGGGTCTTTTTTAGATGTAATATCTTATTAAAGGTGAAATCACCTCAGATCCTCTTCACTGTCAGATCTCATCAAGCTGTGGCGTTCAAGGACCCAGGAGCTATTTTATCATCAAGTGTTGTAATTTACTTCTTTGGTGAACCCACTTTCTCTCAACCTGCCTCGTCTACTTCAGTTAGTGATTTCCTACATTTCCCAGAATGCCTTTCGACAACCACTTGGGGTTCTCTGTGCTGTATATGTGTAGGTGGAGAGACTGATAGCGTAGTAGTCGTAGTAGTAGTAATTCTTCAAATTACAAAAAAGCCGTCCAAGAGGGCGTTTTGTGTTTCACGCTGCTGATGACAGATCAGGAAAGATGGAAGCTTGTAGCTGCATTGCATTCTGGTCTATCCTGGCTGCTGCATTACATTCTGGCCTATCTTGGCTACTGCATCGCATTCTGGTCTATCTCCTGTCGGTCTCTCTCTCTCCTCCGATGGATTTCTCCTGTATGATTGTTGATCGTTGGTCTAGAAAGAAGCCCTTGCTCTTTGATTCTGATTGGCTGACACCAAAACCTGACTGTTACTGTTTATGGTTTAGATCCATGACACACGATTGGCCAGTTATCCACGCGAAGAAGAAAAACACACCAAACAACTAAATGGACCAGAAATACAAGATCATCACCAATAGCTGTTAGGGTTGAGTTGTCCTTTTTCAGAGCTGGTTTCTGCCGCGGTGCCGACGGTGACGACATGCAGGACTGTCGTTACGAGACTAGGATCATTCAGATGGATTTGCATGCTCCTCTCCTGACAGGCTGCCATCGCTCAGACGAGGTGTTCAGTTTAGTCATAAATATGTCGGCCTAGAAAGCCTCGGTGGGAGTCAGACTCTCTCTCTGGCAACGTTGGTGTCAAACGTTGAGTTGCAGCCATTACATCTGCATTCGTCCTACATAGATGAAGGCCACTGACCCTCAACATGTTACTGCTCTTCCTTCAAAACACAATCACTCTTTTGGGAGAAAACCAGAATAGCTTGTCATTGGAATTTAACTTGATGTATTGCACCAGTAACTACCATTACATAATCTTAAATAGTGTAAACAGTTTTCTTTAACTAAAATCATTAAACGTTGGAATAAGTTTTCTTTATTTTGATTTAGACATAATTGATACATGTATCTTAAATGGCATAGTATGTGTTTTCCCATATGTAGAAAGTTAAGTATTTTTGTAAGTAAGCCCTTTCTATTTTTCTTTCTTCTGTCCCCTTCTCCTTGTGAATGGTTTGAATGTGATTAACGGTGTCTCTTAAGATTTGTTTTTTCTCCTTTAGGTTATTGTGCATTGACTGGTACCACAGAGGTACAGGCCAAATGTAAAAAAAAAAAAAAAGAACAAATTTTGACTCGGTCGACATGGGGTGTACACAAAGTTCCATCATGTTTTGAACAGGGTTGAAGACTCGCCTGGTCTGACCCCATAGATGGAAAGTGTGAAGGCTAGTTTAGCAGCAGATGAAGAGTTCATTTCCAAAACTGGTGCTGATTGCTCCGTATTTGTGCTTACATCTGAAAGTCAAGAAAACTAATGGCCTCAATAATAGTTTATGTGCATGTCAACAATCCTTTTGTAGAGGTGCTTCCAAGTGGCGGATGTCTCTTTCTGGTGACAAAACCCATCCAACTGGTGTGTAACCAGCATGTCACTGTAACCAAGATATGTCAAAGTCTTAAACATGTCAACGTGGTTTTAAATTTAGATCCGGGACGGGTCATTGATAGATGTTATTAATAGCAATAGATCATGAGGCTTGGGAGCGCTTGGCATGATACTAGAGGTCTCAAAATGCTGCGGTCTCGTAGGACTTTTAATTGGAATCAGGTTAGGTCCCCGAGTAGAGGAACGCTCACAACCCAATTCTGCCACGGAGAAAAGTTAATCAAATTGAAAGTGGATCACCGCGGTGCGCCGCAGACGGTCGGCGCTCCCGCTGACGGGTCGACCCGGGCTTACCGCTGGAGACTCCTTCTGACTTTGGACGTTGCACTGTCCAGTCAAAGTGGTCTCGCTGATGCCAACTTTGTGTACTCCCCATGAAAACCCTTCAGCAACATCAGTAACACTGTGCACTTTCAGAACCCAGTCATGGCCTATATCTTTGTGTTACTGTTGTGAGCAATACTGTAATTTTCCATTTTAGGCTTATCCTTGCTGACTCAAAAGTATAATACCAAATTTGGGAAAGCTTGGAGAAAGCTTTAGGCATTGTACAGTTTCTGTTTCTCCATATTTTTGTTATGCATTAACAATGGCTGCTGCCAGTGTGTGCTCCACAGCAATATACCAAGGGACAGATCAAGGTGGGGTTTGGATGAAACAGCATGAAGTAACACAATGTAGTATTGGACCAATTGGCATCTATCAGCTTGTTATGTCAGTTCATGTTTAGCGTTGTAGGAGGCTAGGCTAGAGACTGACTAACCCCTTTACATGACATTCAATCATCTTTACATCTATACAAGCTAAGCAGCCTCTCAGTGTCATAGTGGATATCCTGCTGCACAGTCTACCAGCCCTTTGTGTTCAAAACATGGATTGGTGCAAAGTTCCCCTCGGTCCCCCAGGCCCTAGTCTTGGACTTGTGTTCTGCAAGCCTGCGACATCATCCGAACCCCAGGAGCCTCTAGCTCGGTCTTGACGGATCCTCACTCTGCTGAAGCCCAATACTGTTCTTCATCTTGTGTTGTCACAACCCCCTGCTACCTTGATTCACTCTTGGTCGTTGGCTAGGTTTTGGATTTATTACTTTCGAGGCCGAACAATCAGTGGACCAGGCTGTCAACATGCATTTTCACGACATCATGGGCAAAAAAGTGTGTAGTTGTAGTTTTATTTTACCCTCAAGATCAAACAGAGGCTTGGGCGACGGAGCGAGAATTACGCCTTGATGCTGGTACTGTAGTTGTAGCTGTTTTTCCAGTGGCTGCCCACCAGTCAGTCAGTGCCTCTGTCACTGCTGCCTCATACAGCACCATTCTCATTGCTTTCAGTTACCAGCCTTTGACATCCTTTAAGTAATCAGGCCACTGGCTTAATTTACTAGTTCTTATTAACTGATTTTGTTTTCAACACTTGCTTTGGCTTTGATAGTCTTCATAGGCAGACTCATCCCTCTGAAATGCTATTTAACGTTAGAGTTTCTATTGTCGCCCAAGGCTTTGTTTAAACTGACCTCTCCTTTAGGTTGTCTAAACATTTCACCGGAAACATTAAAGTTGTACTATTCTCTGGCTTCTGATATTTATAGGAGTTTCTAATTGGAGAAAAGAGATTTAAGTCTGTAAAGCTCACAAACCTTGACTGAGCATGAATCACCTAAAGGATTGGTCCTCTATCAGTTCTGTTTCATTTCTTTTCTGATATTTTGTTGGCAGGTCACTTATTTTTTGAGTTACACGCCAACATGTTTTTTGAAAAGTTAAAGACAAATCTCAACTAAGTGACCTCAGTTGAAGAATCTCCATACTGTGTCGGTCAATTCTGAGAATCGTAATGGACGGGTCTTTCTGTAGGGCTGCTTAGGAGGCGTGGGTCCAACAGTAACACGTGCAGGCAGTTTGTTTTAACCCTCTGGGTGTACCGGATGGGTGGGGTTTAGATGGTGTCAGGTGAGCGGTCCGTCACAGAAAAGTATACTAAACTTTAAAGCTCTTTTCTGTGTCCTCCATCCAGACATGAAGGATTTGTGGGTATAAGAAACCGATGAGTCAAACCTGCTGTAGTTCCTCTCAGCCTCATCAGTCTCATGAATCCTATTTCTGTCCTTCATCTTTAGTCTTTATGTCCAGATTACGTTTTTATTCCAAAGTCAGTCTGGCTCACGGGAGAGCTTTCGTTCCTGCACAAATATCTGGAGTCTTCATGGGTTTATTCTTGACCACGTTAAAGTGGTGAGAGATTCCTTTTAGAATCCAGTCTCCATCTTTGTCCCTCAGCCCCACTGTGGTGTTCCTCACTGTGGTGTTCCTCACTGTGGTGTCCTTCACTGTGGTGTCCTTCACTGTGGTGTTCTTCACTGTGGTGTTCCTTCACTGTGGTGTCCTTCACTGTGGTGTTCCTTCACTGTGGTGTTCCTCACTGTGGTGTTCCTTCACTGTGGTGTCCTTCACTGTGGTGTTCCTCACTGTGGTGTTCCTCACTGTGGTGTTCCTCACTGTGGTGTTCCTCACTGTGGTGTTCCTTCACTGTGGTGTTCCTCACTGTGGTGTTCCTCACTGTGGTGTTCTTCACTGTAGTGTTCCTCACTGCTCTTCCCAGAGATCACCTGTCAATCAAACAGTGTGTCCAGTACTGTGACGTCTTCCTCCTCTGATTTCCTGTTGATGGAGTTTGAGTTCCTGTAGGTGGCGCTCTTCTCTTTGTCTGTTCAGCCACGGTGGCTATCGCTGCTCATGCTAACTACCCAGTTCTTATTCTATTTATTCCAAAGAAACCAGGAATGTAAAGCATCACTTCCTGTCTCCAGAGGATTTTCCCCCCTGGAAAGACCGACCTGACACCGGGTGTTGGAAATGGAACAGCTTATATGAACTGGCTGGAGGTTGATCCCGCCTGTGCAATATCAGTCGGTGATGGAGAGTAGCAAAACGGACATTTATATGAAAAATGTCACAGATTATTACATTAAACAGATGAGCCAAATCCCATTTAGTTTGTAAACTATGCGGCCCAACCTGAACGCTCTCCCCCAGCAACCCCCCTTGACTTTGCCCTGGTTTCCAGCAGGAATTGAAGCTCGACTTGAGCCATTGTTCTTGAGTTGACATTACCTTGCGCTGGGACTTAAGGGAGGCGGGGAGATATGAGTTACAAAATTAGAAATTGGAGCACATCAAACTGTGGAACAAATCCCAGTTCTGCTGTTGGGGACTGTACAGAAGTCATGGTATCCATCACTCGTAGCCGTGATGCCCACGGGAGAAGTGCCCAGGTAGCTGCCGGCGGCGGCGAGGCCACTGCCGGAAACATGTGCGTGTAATTAGGTCGACAGAGAAGGAAGAGGGGAAGCTGGGAAAGTGGCAACACCTTAAAGCGGGGAGGAATTTGTGATTCGTTTTCCTCCTGCAAGGTGACCCCAATAACTCAACCCCTCAGTCTATTTCTGGTCGGCTCCCCCTTAGTCTCAGCCTGTTTCTTTGCTCTGGTTAACTGCTGGTAGCTTTGCCTGGTTACAGCAAGGAAAGTTTTGTTATTGGGGCAAATAAACACTTGGTAGTACACGGTGGCATTATAAGAGCAAGTCGTCAAACCTCTGCGGTAATGGGCTATAACTGGATCACATCAGAAGCCTAAGTAATGGACCGGGTGGCTGCAGTTAGACTCTTGCATCTACAGTGCAAATGGATTTCACAAAAATAAGAAAATGTCTGTGTAGCTTTTGATGATCTGTCTTTATCGGTTTTCCATTTTAATACAATAATGTCCGGAAGACCAACTTGAGGTCACTGCTCCAATACTTACGGTTTTGATTGGATAAAGAAACGTCTCCTCCAGCAGCGATTTGACCTTTTATTGGGGTAAAAGGGAATCAGTCTATTGAACTTTATTGAAAAAGATTTTCTCATCCTTGACACAGTATGAAGATTCACTTTAAAATTGACTTAAAAGACTGTTCATTTGTATTATCTGCATGTTTACCTTGTATTCTGTTAGATCTGAGATACAAATCTCTCTCTACATCCATTCCCCCCAAAAAAATCTACTCAAAGTAAAATAAAAATCAGATTCTTTAAGCGTTAAGCCGGAGAAAGGTAAGTCTTGACCTTCCATTAGACGTCTTTCTCAGATATAGGGCAATTCATTCAAGAGAATAAATAGATTCTATGTTTCTCAGGTACATCTTCTAAAGCTGATCTGGTGACCATTACCATTATATCATTATTGTGATTTCTCTATTGTGTCTGTGAAGCCTTGCCCAGTTGGTAACTCCGTACCTGAGACACATAGCTGCTCTCCTGACTACACAGTAATATTAATGTACTTAGTTGCCCTACATTGATCCCATAGACTTAAAGTCAAAGTTGTCAAGCTGCCCCCAACATGTTGAGACAAATGTCAGAGCTAGGACAGGTCTGTCTAGGCGAGGGATTTTAGGGACCGAATACTGGTGTTGCCAAATGTGCCCTCCTTGTCCTTTGTCCAGGTGGAAGTGAAGAAGGCTGAACCTCGTGACAGCAAAGCTCCCGGCCAGCTTGGCCCTGGCCAGTGGGCACCCAGAGGCATCTTGAGTGCGGCTAATGGTTGGACAGCACAGCCGGCCCAGGGCTGGCAACAGGCTTACGGGCCACAGGGTGAGTGGGCTTGAATCCCAGAGCAGAGCGAGGCTCGTTCTCCCTCGACCAGCAGAGGAAAGGCTGCTGGAGGTTTGAGAATGAGCTGAAGCCTCTTTAACTTTACCGGTACACGTGCAGGTCAGCCTGATGATAGGCCTGTTAACAGCAGTATTACCGTCCAGTCTGAACTGTGTTTTTCTTCTTCTTTGTCTGAAGGAGTGTGGGTGTCTACTACTGGCCAACCTATAGGTAGGTGTCCGCCCTCCTCACTCCTCCTGCCTTGTGAATGAATTGGATGTATTGCGTAACACTTACATAACTGGGAAGGCACCGAAGCGGAGACAAATTTGTGTCTTTGTCATGTGACGGTGTAGTTATCTGGAAGCTCTTGTGTCATCGAGGTGACCTCGACCAATAGGGTAATGACGGTTAACAACATGTGGTATCTCTGATTCGTAATAGCTGAGGCTGCTGATAATTTGCTGCTTGAGACAGATGGCGGCCTTGAACCGGTTCCGGCCTCCCTCTGCTATTGGTTAGGCTCGATCTCATATCACTACCTCCAGCTCAACCCCCGGTGCTCTGATATGTCGTCACTGTGCTTCTCAGAAAGCACTCCATACAATGGTAGTATTGTCTGGAAAGTCATTATTTAATCTGCACCACGATGCTATAAATCCATTTTTGGAGGGAAACAAACTATAACCTGTGTTTTTGTCAACAAAGAACTTTATCAACTGTTCCTTTTTTTAAAAAAAAAAAAAAAAAAAAAAGGTTTCAATCATTTTGTTTGTAGTCACTTTTTAAATTGTGGGTGTCTGATGTTTTCAGTTGAAGTGTTTCTCACCATATTAAATATGAGCGCTAGCAGAGATTTATTGAAACAGTTGAAATCAGAAAATGAATTTGTTGCCCCTCCTCTCATAGACAACCACAAACCATGTGACTGGCTTTTCATCTCCTCAGCCAGTGATGGAGTCTTCTTCTCCCCACTTGGTGAAAGACTTTAGTCTCATATGACTAATCCCTTTCCTAATTAAAGCAGCATTATGAGCTGAGTGTATTTCATACATGGCACACATCACACACAGTGAACGGCTAATGAATAAAAGATTCAATGATGCAAAAGCCCCGTCACTCCTGAGTGTTAACCGGGACCTCTGGACCGCCAGAAGCCCCTGATAATGGGACCAGAGGGACCTCAGAAATAAACCCAGCTCTATGCAGCCTCGTGAAAATCAAATCCAAAAGAATTATTACAGAACAAGTTTGTTATGAAACGCTACGCAGAGCAGGAAAAAGGACGCATGCAGTTGAATTAAAAACATACTGAGAAATGGTTGAGGCCTTGAATCAAACGGCCTCCCTTCATGGTTAAACGGTGTTTTCTGTGTTGAGCAGGTGGGTATGGACCTCCGTTGACGGCGACCCGGGGAACCCCCGCCCAGCCTCCGTCTCCGTTCAACGCATTCCTGGTCACGACCCCGGCGGGCGGCTTCGCTGCACCTCAGGGCTACCCTCAGCAGGGCTACAGCACAACACCTCAGTTCGGTCAGTCGCCAGGACGCTCATTCATAACTTAGTATTTGTTTTGACATCACTACAAAATGCCTTACAGGTAATTTGATATATGGAAAGGTGTTACACTGTAAAGTTCAACCAATATTGGTTTCTGAAAGCAGACACTGATAGTTTTAGGCTGAAGCTGTATTTTGTGCTGATATTCAATTTCTTTAAATTTGACTATTTTCATGCCAGATTATTCTGAGTTTTCTACAGAATCCTTGTCTATCCTTGTCTGTGGAAAAGCCTCTGATGATAATGATGTTATTTTATTAACCTATTGGGTCACATTTCCAGTGGCTTCCTCCACAGGGAGGTCAGAGGTCAGGGTCAGCTACAGAGCAGCACCCTGGAGCTGGTAGGGATTCAGGGTCTTGCTCAAGGACACTTCAGCAGGGTGGAGGTCTGGTGGTTGTCTGGTTGGACGGTCTCTACTACACATCCTGTATGATAGGGCAGTGCTAGGAAATGAGCGTCTGAGGGGAAAATCTTGAAACCTTGTTGTTGTTCAACAGGTTACAGTTTCGGCACGCCCCAGGCTGACCAGTATGCTCCACAGGGAGTCCCTCCTCCGCCCACCACTCCAGGAACTGCACCGCTGGGCTTCGCTCCCGCCACCACACCTACTCAGGACTTGAGCAAAGCTCCCACTGGACAGCCTGACTTCCCTTACAGCCAGTATGGTAAGTCAAGTGTTGTGGGTAAACCAGTGTGCTGCCCCTTTTACTCCCACCTTGGGCCCGCCCACCTCCCCGGATATCTGACGGGGTGCAACTACAATGCATTTTAGCGCATAAGTACGACCCTCCGACAAGCTGGAGCTTGCTCTTGATACCATTTAGCTTGAACGGCTACACATGCATACATGCTTCTTGCATACGTACACCCCCCTGGCTCTGCCGTGAAGATGCTGCTGAAGTTCCACCACATCCAGGAGTCTTCAGCAGTCACTTTGTCAGGGCTGTGGAGTGGTTCAGATTGGTAGGTTTGAATTAGATCATCCTGCCTTGCAATGTTTTATTTTTCTTTTGTATTTTTTTATTTTATCAGTTTATTTGTTTATTTCGAGAGGCCCTCCGGACAGACTGTGTTTTTAAAACTCCTCCTACTTCCTCTTCCTCCCTGTCGATGACTTGGCTGGCTTGTTTTCCTGGTATCCTTGGCATGACGGAGGTGCACCAGCATGACGGTGTACTCATCTCAGGAATTGGGCATGTCCAACCTGCCAAGTGACCTATCAACATCTCCCGTTTCCTGGGCAACACCTCCATCAACTTATCAGGCAGGAGCTTTGCATGCTAGTCTGCGAAATGTGACCTTTGACCCTCTTTCCTGTGAATCCATACATAGCCGTAGTAGTGAGGTTGTTGTCATCAGAGTTTGATGAATGCGTCTATAGATTTTACTTTTTGGTGGAATTGCGGTCTTGGAGCTTGACCATTAGTCTAGGATTATCTTTGCATTGTGGTGGGCCTGGATAATCATTCATCCTGGATCTGACTGATCCAGATCAGGCCAAAGTCCAGTCAGCCTGCAGAGACTTGAAAGATAAGACACCAAGCCACTGTAATTTAATAGGAGCAAATCATTTTACTTTTAAGATTCAAAACAAGCATGAATTCTCCAAGTGCCAAGAGATGCTCCCTGGGCTCCATGTGGACGGAGGGTTCGAGACCACATGGAGGGCCCATGGGTGATACCAATAGAGGCTGGAGGTTCTCAACTAGCCAGGTTGAAACGGCTCAGAAACCTGTTAAAACTGGAAAGATTACTAGTAGCCATGGAAAAGAAACTAGCTCAGTCAGTGGTTGTGATGGCTGAATGAAGAAACGGTGAACCCATCTTGATTGGGGGTGGAAATGGCTCAGCCACATAATCTTCCACAGTCCGATGAGTCACCTGCTCTCAACCAGGCAGATCAAAATCCTAGATGGAGAAAGTGACAACAACTCAGTTTTTAGGGTATTGATATTTCATAATGTGCCTGATTTGATATTTATTTCTGATTTGCTGAATGATGACAGGAAAGAGGGACAGATTCCTGCTGGTATAAGGAAAGCCTTGTATTGATGCCAAGCGAGCACGTGCATGATTGGCAGTTGATGGAGGTTCGACAGACAGATGTCATTTGGAAATGCAAAACTTTGCCAAATTCTTTTTATTTATTGGCTTAGGCGGTGATGGGAAACACTTATGTTAAAAAAGGAAACAGATGAAGCCCTATAATATACCAAATCTCATCATTCATCATCATAACAAATATATAGTATTGTCAACAATGCAATCCTCCTTGAATTAGTGAAATACCTGTCAAGCTTCACGCCATTTGTGCTGTAGGCCTGCACTTCCTGCTGCCGTCTCCGGCTATCGGCTCTCCTGTGCTGAAGCTTGATAGGTGCTGTCTCCAAACTGCTGAGGCGGAGGATTTAAATGATATTGGGGAATCTGAGGCAGAAACTGGTTCTTTATAGCCATTAAAGGTAGGCTCAGCTGTGGTGCATGGAGCACAATGAACAGCTGGCTGAGAGAATGAGGAAACAGAATGACCTTGCACCACTATCAAGGTGGGAAATCAACACCAGCCACCAGAGAAATGCTGGTAAATTTACCCGCCACTAACCACCGCTGGTTGGGTCTTGCCTCAACCAATTTGCCCGGTAACGTAATGCAAGTGGCTGCTGAATTTTGCAAAGTGCCAGCCGCTGGGGTTGTTTTCCTGCCCTGACCATCATCTGGTGGCTGGCCGGTGTCGCTGCTTCACACCACTGAGTCTACGTTTAAATGAGCTGGTGGTTCCTGTCGGTCGTGGTAGGGCGCCCATCTTGTTCAGTGTGTCGTGCTTGTGCTTTTCTTCCATCCAGCTTTTTGCCTGTAGTGTCCGCTGCCCGTCCAGGCACTTCGTCCAGTAATCACAGACAGCTGAAACCACTCTCTCAATGTTTTGTGAAATGAGCACAAACTCTGAAATGCAGATTACACGTTGTGGAATAATGTCAAGATTATGTTCCTCCACCAGGAAAGGATTATGTGACACTAGCAAGAATTGGACACGCCATTTCCGTCACGTGAAAAGGTTAGGTCATGGTTCAGACGAGGCAAGTCAAACAACTTTGGTTGAGGCTGAGAGTAGAGTTGGTACGGGTTTGGTCAAGAAGTACTTTTGATGAAAATGAAAACTTCACTCGCAGTAGAAACATGTCTCCTCATGAGTTGGGAATTGAACCCAGGTTGTCCATGGCTCTACCCCCCGACCTCCACACCCATAGGCTCCACCGCGCTGTTTCAATGTCAAACTACTTCCTGTTTCTAGTGTCTCCACCTAATCCTTCCGTCTTGGGGAAGCATCTCTCTCGCTCGTCGTGCACGGAGCACATTACTTGCATTTTAAGACCTTGTGCTCATTTCACTCGATTTCGTGAGACCAGGCTGGCAAAACACAAAGCGGCGTTGTAGCAAATAGCACACACTCACCTACTTTGTTTTGACTTCCAGATGCAGCTGAGCAGTGACGGTTTAGCAGCTTAGTGCAGTCCCAGGAAATGAGATGTTTTAAGTGTAACTGTAAAGACTGGTAGCTCAATAAAGGGGGACTATGTCAAATGTAGGCCAGCAGGTTCAGTCAACCTGGTCTCCTCATCTCCCTGATAGGCTTGGGTAACTACCCTCAGGACCCCTCTGCCTACGGACCAACGCGTCCTTCTCACAGTTATGGTCAGGATGAGCAGGGAGGATATAGTGCAGGTAGGTGCCAGCATCTTCTCGCGTCTTCTCCAACCACAAAAGCAGCATTTGTTCAGTACTGTAGTGTTTGTAGAGCTGCAACGTGGTTCTTTTGCCTCCTTTCTTTTGCTCTTTGTACGTATTTTGCATGTACATGTTGCATGTACATACAAAGTACTGTGTATACTCCTGAGTGTAGTAAAACACAGCTATGAATTGTTTCAAATTGGAATGGATTTTAAAGAAATTGGAAGTGAGAGAAACTCTATTTTTGAGGGTGTAATCTCTGATTGGCGTCTCAGCAGCTGTAGCTTTACTATACCAAGATTAACCATGTCCTCTCTTTTTGTCCACTCTCTCTCTCCGTCTGCATTGCTTTGCTGATATAAAAGGATGATCTAATTGTCAGAAAATGTGTTCATGGTTCAGTTGTCTCGATGCATCAGCAGTCCATTCACCCATTGTTATGTTCTTTCCCCATGTACTGTCTCCGCATTATAGCTAAAGGGGTGAGAATCAAAGGAAGATGTAATGAAGGACACGTCGATGCCAGTAAATTTCCAATTTCTCTCCGATTCCTGTCTTGCAGTCCTGTTGGGACCGCTCTGTTCCTCTGAGTTCTTCTGGTTTTGTTTCCTTCTCAGAGCACTTTGAGCACCCCGCAAGAAATATGTTGTATCTTCTCATTTTTTCCTTTTCTTTCTCTCTCTTGTCTTTTCATTCCAGTTGTCCATTATTTTCTCTACTCCAGTATTTACCCTAAACAGTTTGAATTTTTGATGCTTGTGTGAACTGGATGTTACCAGGGTGGGAAAATGACACCAGTCACCAGCCAAATGCTGATCAGTCTGGCGGCTGGTCAGTTTGTTTTCTACCAGCCGACCAGCGTCTCTCTTCTAATTCTAAAAATCCATTTGGCTGGTAAAGTAATCAAAGTGGCTGCTGGATTTTGGGATACACCGGCCATTTTTTTGCCAGTAGACGAGAAAGCTAGTTTCCCTCCCTGGGTGTCAGTCTGGTCCCTTGTCTGTTTGCGGGGAGATGGCGCCATCCAGTGTCCAAATGAAGAACAATCATGTTGCACTGATCATTCAAGAGAATCTAGACATTGTTTTCCTTCGTGAAGCCCTTTTTCGATTCAGCTGAAATGGTCAATTGTCATTATACATTTAGACAATTGCATAAATTGCATAATGCATAAATAGGTTTATTTAAAATTTTGTTTTCTAAAACACAAAAGGGCTCATTCAAGGAATACAATATTTCTATCTAGAGGAAAAATCCACCCTAAAACACCCTGAAGAAACAGCTCTTGGTGATGCACATTGCATTTCTGGGTCCATCTTGTTATTTGGTGTATTTTTCTTCTTTTCGTGGAAAACTGGCCAATCGTAGATAACGTGACGTCACGTTGAGAGATTTCCAGTTTGATATCAGAAAATGTTTCAGCGATGGAAACGTGGGAAATCACTACTGAAGTAGAAGCAGACGAGGCAGGTTGAGGGAAATGGGTACACCAAAGAATTCATGAAATTAACACTTGATCACAAAATAAGGATGAATTGAACACCACAGATTGAGACAGTGGAAGAGTGTCAGGGTGGAATTTTCCTTCTAACATCAAAATTCTGGTAATGTAACTGAGTCCATCTCGCGTCCCAACTCGTTTAGAGGGGTAAGGCTCTTCCCTGAGCGCTGTCTGACGATCCTGACGATGAAACCTCTTCTCTTCCTGTCCTCCTCTTCCCCTCCTCCCTCCCAGGTTACGGTCAGGACCTGAGCGCCTTCGGCCACAGCTTTGCAGACCCAAGCCAGCCAACGGCCTCGTACGGGGCTCCGACGGCGCAGCCCGCCGCCGCGCCCCAGTCCGCCGCCACCGCGTTCGGCCGAGGGCAGAATCACAACGTACAGGGCTTCCACCCGTATCGACGCTGACCGCCGCCTCCAGGCGCGACCGCAGCTACAGTTCAAAAATAAAAACAAAAAAAGTCAGGGAAACGTGTGTTCTTGCTCAAAAGCAAAACTGGAGTTCTGGATTGTTTGTTGGAAATATTAAATGCACACAATTTGTGGAACGGAAAACTTTGTGAAACCAGGGATTCCAACTAATTTCTGTTACAATCTCACAAAAAAGGGGTGAAAAGAACCCAGTTTTTTTTGCGTAATTTATGGAACGTTGAGCTGAAAGAAGCTTTTATTTCTCCCCCCTCCCCCATGTTTTATAGTAGAACTTTACTACTTTGCAATAATTTTGATTGTCTGGTCAAACACTAGCACAGAGTCTATATGTAAAGAGACTTACATATAAATATGTATATTTATGGTAGACACAGAAGTGAAAACAGGGTCTCAAGTTTCCTCAGCTTTAAATTCTAGGGAAAAAATGTTTTTATTTTTCATTTGGTGGCTTTTGTTTACTTTCTGAGCCTTTATTTTAAAGTTTGTTTAAAATGGAAAATATGAATATATATTATACACAAACTGTGCAATTTTTTAAAAAGAGAATTTTGTACTATAAATGTACACTTTGCTTGTTTTTTATTTAAAGATGTAGACTTCCCTCAGGTGGCTGTTTGGGTGCATTTTGCACTTATGCAAAAAGAAAGGAAAACTTATTTCAAAATAAATGTTTTAAAGATATGACTCTTGTTTTGGTGTTTTTGTGCATTTACTTGTCATGCTACAGTGGAAACCTTGGATTACATAATGGAACATGGGTACCTTCAAAAAGCAGGTCCTTCAGTTTGTTTATCTCAGCAATAAACAAAAGAACAAACCGTTGAAAAATCTGATTCTGTGTGCAAACCTGAAATTAGCTTGTTTGCTTGCTGTAATTCAGATAAAAATTGTGTTGCCAATGAAAAAATGATTGATAGGGGTATAAATTAAAAAAAAGATGGTGAGACCATCTGGCTCAGACCTAATATTAAGATGAATAGTTGGAAATGCAGAAACACCTTATTGGCCCTGATGAACAAGAACTGTACCAATGAATTATTACATATCAATCTGATTTTCAATGCATTATTCTGTAATTTTGTTGCACAAAGCTCCAGTAAATGACATTTCGGCCACCTTAACATGGTTAGATCTCACCAGGGCACCGGGGCGGCGTCACTGTGGACTAAATAGCGGATATTAATTGGACTCCCTTCTGAGACGAGACGCTAGAGGAACAGCATGTATGTGATATCTTCCATTTATACGACATTTATAACATTTAAATAAAACTAAAGGTAAAAACAACTTCACTAATATCACATCCGGGTCAAAGGTTGCCAAATCCGTCAGGTGTACTTCCGCGTCGTTAGCCTGCTAACCGCTCTCTGGAACATCATTTCTATAGTTTAAACACACCGCGGCTGTTGTTTTCACCAGTTCACCGGCATTTATCTACGAAAGGAAGAAAAGATTCAAAGTCCCCGGCAGAACCTGTAAGCTGTAACGTTAATATGTGTTTTGCTGTTTTAACGTTGTGCTGCTAGTGTTGTCTTTGCTAGCTAGTCGCCAGTTCCTGTTTAACTTGGGTGGCTAACCCGCTAGCTATCTCTTTTAAAGTGTTAAATCAATATAAAACGGATTTGTCAAAGTTGATGAGCAGGCAGCATCTGGCCAGCTGACCGGCTGGATGTCTGGACTTGGGTTGTTAGTTGGCACATCGGCTGTTGTGAGAAAAACATCAAACAGGAATAGTGACATCAGCTCGCTGTCTCCAACAGGAAATAGGATTCAATGATTTAATTCAAGTCAAATGTCAACACATCCAGTTCTGTTTAGACTAGTGGTGTCCAGCCATGGTCCATGCTGGGCCAGGAGTCTGCTGCTTGTCATTTCAACCAAACAGCAGCTCATTTCACCAGAGAGGAACCAGAGAGGAACCAGAGAGACACACTAGTTAGTTTGGTTGGAATAAAAACCTGCAGACGCTCGAGCTGCCATGGTTAGAGACCTCTGGCTTAAAGCAATAATCTATCATTAAATAAATGTCTGTTTTACTAACTTCTATTACTGGGGCTTGGTATCCTCATTCCAATACCATTTTCGATTTTTTTTTACTATAATTTCCTGTTAGATAAGTGTTGGGGGGGGGGGGGGGCAACATACAGCTTTACTGGACTGCTCTGTCGTCAAAATATATGTAATATGTCGATGTCACACTGAAAACCTCCAAAGTGTGTTGTGTAGCTGTCAGAACAAACAGCATCCAGCTGAGCAGCAGCCTCTTGGAACAGAGGAATCAATAATACAGGAGCTGATCGATTCAGGGGAATTGGGCTATTTGGAACCGGTTCTCAATACCCAGCCCTGTCTATCACTGATTGATAAGAACAGTGATCCAACCTCTAGCCAGTTCATGAAACCATCCATCTGCTGTTCTGACACCCGGTCGGGGGTAGGTCTTTCCTGGGGGGAACCCTGTGGTGAACAGGAAGTGATGCGTTTACGTTTCTAGTCTCCCACTTGGTGTCAGTCAGTAAGTTATTTTCACAGTAATACAGTCAACTCAACTTCCGGAAAGCGAGCGATGTCTGCTGCAGTTAGTTTATGGTTGATTTCAAATTCCTAAATACGGTTATTTTGGTTGTGGGCGTTCCAACAGAAAACGTGAACATTTCCAGACTGTAGCAACAATCTGTCAACTCGAGAGGACATGAACGCAGCGTTGGCTCCTAACGAACCAAGACACCATTTAGCAGCGTGTCAAAACATTATGGCATGTTGATTATTGTTGTCCAGATTTGACCCATTTGTTTGAGTCGTCGTTCTGCACTGAAATCACTTTTTCACAGCATAAATCCTGAATGACTCACTCTTTAGTTCTCAGGGTTTGGAGATGGGTGTCCATGTGCCAGGGAGGCCCGAGAGTCTGCAGGTTTTGAGCTGTCGTGTTTGGTTGGAATGAAAACCTGCAGCCTCTCGGGCCTCCCTGACCTGCAGTGACCTCAGCTAGGCCCCAGAGATATGAACACTCCCCCTTTACAGCCTGTAAATTGTAGAGTAACGGCGTAACATTTGCCATACTGGTGACATTGGTGTAGAAACGTCGGAGGCAGGGAGTCACGCCGGCAGGCCCCAGATCAGAAACTCGGTGTCGGTGTCGGTTGAAGAGCAGCGCCTCAATGAAGCCGCCCAGAGACGACGGTCCTGATGGCCGTCACCTCGGTAGCAGCAACGTGACAGTTTCTCTGGTTTGATAGCGAGGGAGCTCATTAGGACATGATCTGCTTTTTCACTGAGCTTTTGTTGAGTTTCTTTACGGTACTATTCCACGCCCAATACACTTGTCAGGAAGATCAGGTGCCGCCGTGTTCAGGCTTCCACTGTAAAATATCTGGAATTTCTGTTGTTTTGGGTCCAACTTTTCACATTTTCCCCCTTTTTCAATAGTTTTTTCTGTTCTCACGTTTTTACCTGATGTTCTACAGGATGCCAATTCTGGTCCAGGGTTGTTGAACGGTTGATGCACAGAGTAAAGAGGGTGAAACTTGAAGACGAAACAGAAGACAGTCGGAAAAGGTATGGGAGGTATTCTCCACTCACATAAGTACAGTATTCACAGTACAGTACCAAGAACAGTTCTGTCTGTCAGCTAGCAGATGGCTGCAAAACAATGTGACTTGACGCTGAGTTGTCGTTTTAATTGTGATGGGAAAATGAATTCATGAACTGAGAAATGAGAACAGTTATAGCCTAAAAGTAAATGGAAGCCAGTCTGAGTTTCTACTGCCAGGTTTTCCCTCGGTCGACCACCCAGTGTGCGACGCTGATGACTGAAATCTGTTTGGGAATCAGTTAAAGCTTTTCCATCCATACAGGCCAAAGAGAATGATGCCTGTAATTGTTAATAAAGATATAGATAAAGATTGAAGGATTAGGAGAGGTTTATCAATATTTATTTATTACATTTATTTAGCAGAATTCTGAACATCTGCTTGAAAATAAAGCAGAAATAAACAAACAACTCTCAGGAACATCAGAACGAATAAAGTGCATATAACTTGAAATAAACAATGAATTAAGTGCATAACATAAAATACATTTATTATTGTTTTAATGCACCGATTGGTGCATACAAAGACACTAACAAATACTAAAGTGACAACAAATGATATCGACTTAAATACACATTTTAAACTCAGTAAAAAAGTGCCCATGCTTTGTTTTTGTTTTTTTATGTTACTTAATAAAGTTTTATCTCTGGTTGGTAGAAGGTGTACTGGCTCGTCTGGTGCTCAGGTGTTTCTTCTTCTATGGAAGCGTTGTGAAAATGACAGATTGAACCTTTCACAATAAAAGATGTCGCAGCGTTTGTCTGGTGTTTGTTTCCTGATCCGCCGGCGTGACTGAGCTCATCGATGTCCGCGTCCACAGCTACGCGGCGGCGGCGGCAGGCATGGCGGCGGCGGACGAGCTCTCCGACAGCACGGAGGTGGTGGAGATGGACGACGTGAACCCGGTCCAGTTCTTCGTGGAGAAGCAGACGTGGGACGGCCTGCGGAGGATCATCCACAGCAGCCGCAAGAACACGGGCGTGGTCATCAACAAGGCGCCGCACGACTTCCAGTTCGTCCAGAAGAAGGACGAGGCCAGTCCTCACTCGCACCGCTTCTACTACCTCGGTGAGCGGGGAGGGGAGGGGAGGGGTTACTCCGGGTCAAATCACCCAAAGAGTTAAACCCGACCACTTCAGATTTTGATGAAATTTGGTATTCTTGTTGATTTGGATCCCACAACACCAAATCTCAAACCACCGTGGTGGTGTTGGAGATGCAGACCCCCAAAGTTTGAGATTTTGTGCAAAAAGGGGCATGGCCACCAACCTTTAAACCCTCATATCTCAGGACCTACTGGGCCAATGTTCAACTTGACAGAGATTCAATATGTCATTATTTTTCAGATTTGAGTATATTGGGGTACGTTGACCTCTTGACCTTTGCTATGACCTTGAAATTGACCTTGTGGATCACGTGACCTTGAGATTACCTTTCCTGAAGAACTTAGAACCCGCCCAACACCACATACCAGACAGATGTGTGTGTGTGTGTGTGTATGTACGTGCACACGCAGACACACACAAATTGGAAACCTTGTTTTTACCTGTGTGACTTTGATGGTTATTGCTTCCATGGTGAGTTTTATTTCCTCTGTTCAGTTAACATGTTAGTGGCAGAGGGAACGTTGCTCTGATAAGAACCTGGGACCAGTACCATGAACCTGACGGTCCACAGGTTGAGCTGTTAAACCTATGAAACAGTATGAAGTGGGTTCGCTCCTCCAGAAGCATCACTAGAGGCTTTGTAGTTGCAGCACAAACGTCCTACAACAGGATTCTGCTGAGACGGACAGAAACACAATCAGCTGGTCAGCGCTGAGGACCTCCAATATGGCCGCCAGAGGGCGCGGGGTAACGTCTCTGTGGGAGGTTCTGGCAGCTGAGACCCGCCCACCACCAACACTCAACACTACCTCCGTTAGTCCAATCAGCCTGTCGTCTCTCTCCATGCAGGAATGCCTTATGGCAGCAGGGAAAACGCCTTACTCTACTCCGACGTTCCCAAGAAGATCCGCAAAGACGCCCTGCTTGTGTTGTCATGGAAACAGTTGCTACATCACTTTCAGGTGAGGAGGCTCGTCTCTCCCTCTTCCTCCAGTCTGACATCAGAATGAGATAGGCACCGTCTTAAAACATCAATAGAACAAAACATATTCTATTTTGTTGTTGTTGTTGTTCTTCTTCTTCTTCGTCTTCTTCTTCTTCTTCTTCTTGAAGTTTAAATGTCTGGCTGCCGTTTGGATCGGCATCGTCTAAAAGACATCTGTAGTGTTTGTGTAGAGACGTAGGAGGACCTCCCGGTTTCATCACTCAGGATGTTTCTGTCTGCTGATCTCTCTCTCTGACTTTGAGCTTCCTCACCCTGCGTCCTGTCGCCCTGACCCCAGGCCAGCCCTCACCACGGCGGGTACTCCCGGGAGGAGGAGCTGCTCCGAGAGAGGAAGCGCTTGGGGGTGTTTGGCATCACCTCCTATGACTACCACGGCCCCAGCGGCCTCTTCCTCTTCCAGGCCAACAGCAGCCTGTTCTACTGCCGCGATGGAGGACACAGCGGCTTCACTGTGAGTTAACACTGTGGTTCCTGAAGGGGGGCCTCCCGGGGCCTCCCGGGGCCTCCCGGGGCCCCAGAGGTACCTGATCTATTTATTATCTATTTTACCCCCCAATCAAATAATCAGTGTTGGGGAAGCTAATTTTAAAGCTGCTAGCTGCTTCACATTGGGAGATGTCGAACTACAGCAAAGTTACCAAGAGAAATACTTTTGCAATGAAAGTAAAAATGTTTCTAAAATTGCTACCTGCTGGATAAGAGAACCAGCTAAACTCCTAAAGTGAACACTTCCATGACTCTTGCTGTCTGTGGCCTGATGATAAAATATCAATATAATATCAAAACACTTTCCTCCCCAATATTTTAATTTTCTTTTTTAATTATTATTTTTAGTACTTTTGTTGATCTTTTCCTGTTTTATTGTTTAATCCTCTCTGTATCATTTTATCTTTATTGTTGTGAACTTTGTGTCTAGTTATTATTAATATCATTGATCACCAGCATCAGAACCACTTTGATTCACATTACAAGCTTTTTATGAATCATGTTGGGACGATGGGGACGAGAAACACTAAAACATTGTTGAGCTTCCAACAACGAATCTAGTAGAATCACTTCAGGGCTTTTTACTCATTAATAGAATTGATTTAGGATTTTATTCCCATAACGGATATTATTTCAGAGTATTGTAGATGAAGATGTGAACACTGATGTCATGTCAGGTGATTTCCTTCATTTATTTCTGTCTTCATCTCTGTGATGTTGTGTTGACTCCGGATCTCCTTCATCCTCTGTGTGTTTTTTCAGACTTCTCCCATGAAGCCGGTGGAGATTAAGAGCCAGTGTTCAGGCACCCGCATGGACGCCAAGATCTGCCCGGGGGACCCCAACTTCATCGCCTTCATCAGCAACAACGACATCTGGGTGACGAGCATCGAGGCGGGCGAAGAGGAGACGAGGCTCACGAACTGCCGGAAAGGTCAGAGAGGCTTCGGGACTCACAGCTGAAACTGGTCTGGTCTGGTCTGGTCTGGTCTGGTCTGGTCTGGTCTGGTCTGGCTTGGTCTGGTGTGGGATCAATAAGTCATTACAACAGCTATTACAAATGAACCAGGAAGATAACCAGGACATCACCAGCTAACCTTCTTCTACTCTTTGAGTCTTCCCTTCATCTCGTCCTCTGGCACTTCCTGACATGTATTTGTGTGACCCGGGTTGAGACGTCATGTCCTCCTGACTGGGAAGGTCTTGTGTTTTTGTCCCTCTGTGTTCAGGTGTGGATAACCTGAAGGATGATCCCAGGTCTGCTGGCGTCGCCACGTTCGTCATCCAGGAAGAGTTTGATCGCTTCACAGGCTACTGGTGGTCGCCGGCTGCTCCCGAAGGTGAACGGGGAGGAAACCGGCAAATAACACTCAACGTCACAGACACATTTCATTCAGTTAGATGGACGTGGAGTGATCCTGTATAACCACTTCTACTAGTACTACTACTTTTACTACGTTTATACCAACATACCGATTCAGTGGAACAGTAGTAGTAATAACTTGATGTATTGCACGTTTCTTCCTGGTATTGATGCATCACTCAACCTGTACTGGTCTCTGTCTGGTTGTACTGGTCTACTGGTCTCTCTGGTCTACTGGTCTCTGGTTTTACTGGTCTCTCTGGTCTCTCTGTGTCAGACTCAGAAGGCGGGAGGACGCTGCAGATCCTGTACGAGGAGGTGGACGAGTCGGAGGTGGAGCTCGTCCACGTCCCGTCTCCGGCTCTGGAGGAGCGCAAGACCGACGTCTACAGATACCCGTGCACAGGTACGTACACACACACACACACACACACACACACACACACACACACACACACACACACACACACACACACACACACACAGATTCTTTGGAAGATGCTAGCTTCTATACATCATCAATAAGGATCCAGGATGTCTCTGATGTTTCTCTAGGTAGTAAGAACCCCGACATCACTCTCAAACTAGCAGAGATCAGAACGGACCGCCTCGGCAAGGTGAGTTCACTTCCAGTACGACAACACAGCTCCAGTACGTTGTCGATCTCTTAATCCGGCTCCAGTACACAGAACTGGAAAGCCTCCTGGAGAGCTGATCTGAGGTCAGCCTGCTCTGGTTTCTCCCTCAGATTGTCAGCACCCAGGACAAGGAGCTGGTGGTTCCCTTCAGCAGCCTGTTCCCCGGGGTGGAGTACATCTCCAGGGCCGGCTGGACCAAAGACGGCAGATAGTGAGTTTCTTCACTGACAGCTACAAAGAGTAAACAAGGAGTAAACAAAGAGTAAACAAGGAGTAAACAAAGGCAAAATGATGATAAACAGGAAAAAGCAATGTACATTAAAAAGAGGTCGACAATTGATACAATCTCATAGAGATCTAGAACGTTTCAGTGGATTTGAAACACTTTCTGATTTCCTGTGTGACAGTAAAGTTTACTTTGAGCTCTTCCTGTCTCTGTGTCCCAGCGCGTGGGCGGCCATGTTGGACCGGAGACAGCAGCGTCTCCAGGTGGTCCTGCTGCCTCCAGCCCTCTTCACCCCCGTCCAGCAGGACCAGGCCAGCCGGCAGGAGAGCCTGGAGGCCCTGCCGGACCCCGTCCAGCCCTTCATCATCTACCAGGAGACCAGCGACATCTGGATCAATGTGAGGATCCTTTCTGAAGCTCTCTCCAGACAGATCAGTACCAGCAGGTCCAGAGTCCGGTTTCAGGTTCCTCCCATGGTCATTGGTATCATAATTGACTGGGGGCCGTGGTCACCTGGGACCGCCACACAGCTTCACCAGTCCAGAAAACAGGCACAACTCTCTTCTAGCTGGACCACATCTGTTCCATCTCTTCCCTGTTTGCTTTTAATATTTTAATTTCTATTTGTGTGTTTAGATTTTTTCCTGTTTACTTTTGCTGCTGCAGCGACCCACTTTCCTCACAGGGAGGATTAGAGTTTCATCTGATCTAATCTGAAGTGATGCTGCTCCACCGGTTACATGGCCGTTGTAATCCAGTAGTTGCATGAAACATGATCTGATTAAAATGATCCTGGGATGTTGAGTTAACTCATAATAGTTAGGCAGTCAGAGAAAGTCACTTACATGTTTGTTCTGGGAATTAAAAAATGAGGTAGAACTGACCAGTGACCAGACCTGGAGAGGGCTGACGGCTCCGTTCACACTGCAGCTGAAAATGTCCAAGTCAGATGTTTTCCCTCACAGATGTGATGTTTTCTAATCAGTGTGAGCAGCACACAGTTCCAACCTGGACTACATGAATATGTGGAATAAAATTGGATGCGACCGACAGGCATGTTGAACACTCAGGAATTTAAAAGTTCCTTCGGTCTGTGATGCTTTATACCGAAGGGATGAGAGGGAAAGATCTGAATTGGAGTAAATTAGGTGAATCTGCGGCGTCTCGGTCGGAGGCAACGCTTCCCGGTTGCAGCCCCACCTGGTCGTTTTAACATCTCAACCGTTTCCATGTCCTGCAGGTCCATGACATCTTCTACCCGTTCATCCAAACCAACGATGAGGAGATCACCTTCATCACGGTGAACGAGTCCAAAACGGGCTTCTGCCACCTATACAAGATCACCGCGGTGTTACAGCAGGGCTGCTACCAGTGGGCCAGAGGCTACACACACTCTGAAGGTACCGCCACCCACCAGGCATGGGCTGGTGTCGATGAAGAACCACCTCCTGGTCTCTCCTGGTCTCTCCTGGTCTCTCCTGGTCTCTCCTGGTCGAAGCAGGTTGTCTGAAATAGTCAGCAGCCATAGAAGTACAAATTGTTACTGTAAACTGTTAATTTCCATATGAAGCCTAGAAGTTTGAGAAACGGGTTTGTGACCAGAAGGTTGCTGGTTTGAGTCCTGGACCGACTGGGGTAATCTAGCTGTTATCGTGCACATAGAAAACACCCAACATGCTCACTCAGTGTTTCCTGGATAAATGAAGATGTTCAAAAAAAACATTCACTGATCCGCTGACGCCACACCGCCCTCCTCTCTCCCCAGATGATTTCATGTGTCCAATCAAGGAGGAGGTGACGCTAACTAGCGGGGAGTGGGAGGTGCTGGCCAATCACGGTGCAAAGGTAAAGCCCCGCCCACACATCATCTCCAGATCCAACACAGCACTAAAACACCTCTTGAACCACTCACAGCACCACAAGGTGTTTTAGATTGTGTTTAATGATGGACGTGTAGCTCAGTGGGTTGAGCAAGGCACTAGCACCGCCGGGTTAGGGGTTCCAGTCCTGCTGGGCCAGACATGCTGCTGTAAGAAACACATGAGAAAAAATACATGAGACACGAAGGAAAACATGTAGGAGGAACTTCAGAAACCTACATGGCTTAGTGAGCGACTCAAGGTTCCTGCACTGATCTGGAAAGTGATCAAGAAAATAATTTGATACGTTTTGATAAGTTTGTAAATTGCACAAAAAAGTTTGAAAAAAATATTGGTCATGGCAATTTGTAGCAGTTGTTACTATATTTAAATAAAACCAGGCTTAATAATAATAATATGTAATAATAATGTAATGATGATGATAATACTGATGATAATAATAATAATGGTAATAATGTAGTAATAATAATTATAATTATAATAATAATGTAATGATGATGCTGATAATAATGATAATAATAATGTAGTAGTAATAATAATAATAATAATAATAATAATAATGTAGTAATGATAATAATGATGATGATGTAGTAATAATAATAATAATAATGTAGTGATGATGATGATAATAATGTGATGATGATGTAGTAATAATAATAATAATGTAGTGATGATGATAATAATAATGTAATAGTAATGATGATGATAATGATGATAATAATAATGTGGTGATGATGATGATAATAATAATAATAATGTAATAATAATTTAGTACTAATAATAATGACAATAATAATGTAGTAATAATAATAATAATAATAATGTAGTAATAATAATAATGTAATAATGATAATAATGTAGTAATAATAATAATGACAATAATAATGTAGTAATAATAACAACAACAACAACAACAATAATAAACTTTAATGGTTACAATGTGCTTTAGGGAAATTTAAATATGACAAAAAATAAAGAAATCTGACTTAAAAACGAAAATCAGTATTTTCTTCTTTCCAGCCTCTGACAAAGCGTACTAACTGTTCTTGCTCGGTGGTGTTTGGTGCAGCGGTCGTCCTCTCCTCAGATCTGGGTGGACGAGGCGGCCGGGCTGGTCTACTTCCAGGGCACCAGGGACTCTCCTCTGGAGCATCACCTCTACGTGGTGAGGTACGACTCGCCGGGGGAAATCATCCGACTCACCAAGCCTGGCTTCTCTCACAGCTGCTCCGTCAGCCAGGTACCACACACACACACACACACACACACACACACACACACAGAAAAAACTCCCTCCCACACTTATATTATATATATATATATATATATATATATATATTCCATGTTGTTATGCCTTTTTGTAACGCTCTTTGTAAATTCTGCTTTTAGATGAGTTGTATATTTTATTATTATTATTATTATTTGTAAAGCACTTCTCATAAAATATTATAAAAGGAAGACTTGCGCTGGGAGAAAAGAAATTCAGTCAGTAATTCAAAAAATGATGATTCTCTCCTCAGAAACAGTATTTTATATATATACCTACAATCATTTTCATCAATCAATCATTTCAATCACCACTAGTTACACTTTTAACATCCGACTGTATACGTTCCCTTTTTTCATAATTACACTTTTATTTTCCTATTTCTCCTTTGAATTATTTGAATTCTCTTATTTCCTTTTGCGTGTGTTGTGCTGTACAAATAAAGTTTTACTAATTATTATCTTGAAATGAACCTCTTCTAATCCTCTCAGTGTATATTTGTGTACTGGATGTACTTGAATGTGCAGCCCAGCTCTATGTAGGTCAGGACTGTTGGAGGCCTGGGGGAGGAGGGAGGGGGGGGGAGGGGGGGTTATGGATGGGCTCGCCAGCTGTGCTTCACACCTGCGCTAGTGCTTATGTTGCATGATGGGAGCTCGTGTGCTGCCCTGTCACGTCTCAAAACTCTGGAGTGGTCTCAGTGTAGTTTTGGGATTTTCCTTTTATTTTTAACCTTTTGTTGGAAGTGGAACTTGAATAAAGTTCTCTAACTCTGCGTTGACGGGGCGAGCAGCTCCAGCAGCCGGTCGCCGAGGCTCCTTTGTTTTCTACGATCGAAGAGACGTTCAGCTGACGTTGAGTCGTTTGTCAGCGTAGAAAAGTTGCCAAACATGTATTAGCGTTGATTAATTTCTCGCTTATTGTCGCAACACAGGAAGCAGTAGCTCATTGAAATCAGTCATTGAAATTGGGGATCAGTTTGATATATCAGGCTGGAGTTTTTATAAATATTGGATATCTCATATGATGGAGGTTCCTCCCTGACCACAGATACAGAAAAAACTTCTTTTTTAAATTGTTCAATAATGTAAATTAATTTACACTTATAGGCAGTAATGTCTCCTTTAGTTTCTCCACCTTTTGAATCGGTGAAGTAGTGGAGAGTTTTAGTGTCCCATGATGGTCTAAATGCTGCTTCAGAGGCTTTTCCACCCCAACACGAATAAAACTCTGAACATGGTCACATTTGAAGATGCTGAATATCAGGCCAAACTATCTTCTATCAGTACGGTCAAACGAAGCGATGTGCCGGCTCGTGGTGAGAACGCAGTTTGAGTTCCTGCTGGCGTTCAACAGAAATGCGGAGGCTGTTTGACACGCCCCTCTCTTGTCTCTTCTTCTACTCAGAACTTTGACATGTTTGTCAGCCATTACAGCAGCGTGAGCGCCCCGCCCTGCGTCCACCTCTACAAGCTGAGCGGCTCGGACGGCGACCCGCTGCACAAGGAGCCGGAGTTCTGGGCCAGCGCCATGGAGTCCTCCGGTACCAACTCCTCCTTTACTTACTCATGACCGGTCCTGTGTGGCAGCTGAAATGTTGTCCTGCGACTTACAAGCAGGATGTTGGGGAAAAATAATATTGCAATTCTTTAGCGGAAGATTTCGATGAATTGTGACACCTGCATGCGATGTTCCTACATTTAATAATCTGACATTTTCATATGAATACTTGTGTCCTGCTCCTCTAACGTCCGTCCTCTAGCCAGTTCATGAACGCTTTTCCATTTTCCATTTCCTCTGGCGCACAGGAAGTGATGCGTTTTACGTTTCCGGTTTGTTTGGAATCTATAGAAGAAGAACTGGGTAGTTAGCATGAGCAGCGATAGCCACCGTGTCTGAACAGACAAAGGAAAAGAGCGCCACCTACAGGAACTCAAACTCCATCAACAGGAAATCCAAGGAGAAAGACATCACAGTACTGGACACACTGTTTGATTGACAGGTGATCTCTGGGAAGAGCAGTGAGGAACACCACAGTGAAGAACACCACAGTGAGGAACACCACAGTGAAGAACACCACAGTGAGGAACACCACAGTGAGGCTGAGAGATGAAGATGGAGACTAGATGAAGAAAAATGAGGATCTCGTGGATTAAACTCATTTATTTTTGCTCAGTTTGACTTAAAGGAGGTTTTAGTTTGAGAGTGTAGTTTGCAGGCTTCAGGATTCTGCTCTGACCATCTTACATTCAGTGTTTTAGAACGAGTTGAAGAAGCTGACGGTGCTTTGTGTTCCTGCTGTCTGCTGCAGGATGCCCGACAGACTACAGTCCTCCAGAGATCTTTAACTTCCCAGGGAAGTCGGGCTTCCAGCTGTACGGCATGTTGTACAAACCACACAAACTGCTGCCCGGCAGGAAGCATCCCACCGTCGTCTTCGTGTACGGCGGTCCTCAGGTTTGATCTCTTCCATTGTCAAATCAGGGTCATGTCCAGTAGGCCTGGAAACTAAAGGTTTTATAAGGATCTCTGCCACATAATGACGTCGCTGTCAATACCTTTCTTGTTCCAGGTCCAGTTAGTGAACAACTCGTATAAAGGAGTGAAGTATCTGCGGTTGAACACGCTGGCGTCTCTGGGCTACGCCGTGCTGGTCATCGATGGGAGGGGCTCCTGTCAGCGGGGACTCAAGTTTGAAGGAGCTGTGAAAAACATAATGGTATCCATCACATGGTGTCTTTCACTAGAGTACATCTTACTGCATCTTATATATATGATACACTTGTTTTTAGTCGTCTCACTTACTCTGATATCCGTCTCCTTCCTCCAGGGTCAGGTGGAGATTGAGGACCAGGTGGAGGGTCTGCACTACGTGGCCGACAAGTACAAGTTCGTGGACCTGAGTCGCGTTGCCATCCATGGCTGGTCCTACGGAGGCTTCCTCTCCCTCGTGGGCCTCATCCACAAACCCGACGTCTTCAAGGTCAGCGGCACAAAGATCCTCTTTATAATCTCATAATGTTTGACTGGTTCAAGTGAATCCCTGTCAGGTCACATGATTTCAAACAGTTGCCTCTTGCTGCCATGTGGAGGCGCCAAGTTGCCGAGTGCATCTTTAAGGCTCGGTTTCTGAGTTGAGCTCCTCCTGCGGTTTCCTCCCAGGTTGCCGTAGCCGGAGCCCCGGTGACGTTGTGGATGGCCTACGACACCGGCTACACCGAGCGCTACATGGACACGCCCGACAACAACCAGCAGGGCTACGAAGACGGCTCTGTCGCCCTGCACGTCGACAAACTGCCCAACGAGTAAGAGCTGTCGTTTCATCGCACACTAGAGCTTTCTCAATATGTCCTTAATATTTCTATCAGTTCAGAGTGGAGAGCGGCAGGTTGGGAGGTGGGTGCAGGGTGGAGGGTGACACCTAGGAAAGGTCCCGAACCAGATTCGAACCCAGGATGTCGCTTTAGCCAAGTGGGCCACAAAAGTATGTTGAGGACGGAGGCCGATCGAAGCAGATGGGTCAATGATTAGTTGAGTGTCTTACTGATTGCCATGTCAAGCACAAAATGTTCTCTGTTCTCGAGAAGGTCGTCCTCTCCAAGACAGATTAGGAAGATCGTTCTTCATCATCCTGTGTCTTAATGAATCTATAACAGGTGTGTTTTACAAGTGCATCTGACTCTGGTTCTGATTTCCAGTCTGCGGTCTTGTCTGCTGCAGTTCTAGGTGTCACCATAATAAATAAATGAAACCTGTTCTATTTTGTGCAGGCCCAACAGATTGCTGATCCTCCACGGGTTTCTAGACGAGAACGTGCACTTTTTCCACACTAACTTCCTGGTGTCTCAGCTCATCAGGGCAGGGAAGCCCTACCAGCTACAGGTAGGAGGAGATTCATTCACCTATTGAGTTTATGGGCTCGGAGGGGATGAGGCGTATTTGGGAACTAGGATCAGACAGATGGAGTCTGACGGTCGTAGCGAGAGGACGTCCTGTAACTGGAAGGTCCCAAGTTTGATTCCCGCAACAGTTAAAGTTTCCTTGAGCGAGACCTTGAACCCCTCACTCACTGATGAAGTCACTCTGAATCAACTAAATGCCTAAAATGTTCATGTAAAGACAGTGACTAATGGCCAATGAATGTCTCAGCAGTCCGACCTGGACCTGGTCTGGTGTCTAAAGGCAGTTTACTCAAGTTCTCCTGAGCGCTGCTTCTCCAGTTGTCCAGTGTTTCAATCCAGTACAGGTTTGGAAAGTCTGGAAAAATAGGGAAGATGAATTTGATCATTCCCTGCTCTTCAAAAACTCTGGAAAATATTGTTGTTCAGTGTACAAATGACTGTCTGACATCTGTCTGTCTGACCGTCCTAAGTCGTTTTTCCACTGCAGGAACCTGAAACCCTTTGTGGACAGGAACAAAAGTCCAGGAACCTTTTTCGGGGTTATTTCCCCCGGTGGTCCAAGTTCCTGGAAGTCAGTACCAGTAGTCTTGAGTTCCTGGAGAGTTCCTGCAGTGGAAAAACAACTACATTACCCATCCTCTGTCAGCAGACCTGGTATTGATCACTGACCAGGATCGGTTGTCTGATGTGAAGCTAGCAGGAACCCAGTTGATCTCTTCTGTTTCAGATTTATCCCAACGAGAGACACAGCATCCGATGTCCCGAGTCTGGAGAACACTATGAGATCACGCTGCTCCACTTCCTCCAGGAGAACCTCTGATTGGCTGAGAGCCTCCTCAATCCTTCCCTCCTACCCTCCTGTCTTTCTCCCTTCCGACCCTCTTACCTTCCTTTCCTTTCCTACCTTTTTGCCCACCTCCTTCCCTTCTTTTGCTTCCTCTCTTCTCCTCCTCCTCACCTCACCTCCTTCCCTCCCATTTTATTCTCACATCTCCTATTCCCCTTCCATCCTCCTCTCCTCCCCTTACGTTCCTCCCTCCTATGTTCCTCCTCCACACCGCCTTCCTTCCCTTTCTCCCATCCTCCCCAACCCCATCCACTCCTCCTCCCTTCTCATATGTTCTCCCTTTTCCCTTTCTAACCCTCCTCCTCCTCCTCCCCTCACCTCCTGGTTTCCCTTCCTATCTCCCCTTTCTTCCATCCTCGCCCCCCCCCCCCAAAAAAAACAACCTGCTGTAGGTAATCTATGCCAAATCTCACAATGTCTCAAGAGTTGCCGCTCCTCAATATTAAAGGTGTTACTTGAAGAACTTTAACATCAATAAATCAAGCTGACACATTCATATAACTACCGTAAACCAACCAGACCACCTCTACCAGCCTGTCAGCCTCTACTCGTCTCTACTCTCATTCTACTTTGTGTCCACCGGGTGGATTTGGAGGGAAATCTGCTGGATTGCTTTACGGCACCAAACAGGAAGAGGGCGCTGTTCTTCCAGCGCTAACGGAGATAAAGATAAAGAGTTTCTGGAGACGGCAGATGGAGGAAGGAGAGAAAGGAAGATGGAGAAATCACTTCAACATGTTGATCCTCTTCAGGAGAGACAAACGCCGGGGAGGGGGGACAGGAAGCAACGGGGCTGATGGGAAATGTAGTCTTAAAGTGGAGAAACACTAGTAACAACACCACTAGTGTGAGATCGTCGTCTCCACCTGATTGGTTTACGGTAGTGAAGGTATCACCAGTCATGTGACGGTGATTTATTGATGGTTAAAATGCGCCACGTGGCTCCTTTAACGGAGCGTTGAGGACCTGCCTCGCCTCGACCTTGATCAAGCAACTTTTGAGATATGTTTTCTTTTTTTTGTGCCATGACCTTTTTAGCGAACTCCCTGTGTTTATTTTGTCCTGGTATCTTTTTCTTGTCTCTTTTCCCTGGATAAACACTGGACTGGATAGACAAGTCGACTTGTAAACGTTGAAGCACTTACTCGCCTCTCTGCCGCTCCCTATTGTCTTTTTTTAGTTATTCTTCTGTCTGTGTTATTACAGGCGACTGCTTTTCCATGTGGTGTGCCACAAGTTGTTGGATTGACGAGAAAAAGGCCTCGCACCGCCACTGCTATTTTAAGTGTGTGTTATTAAAAAGAAAATATTTTTTATGGATTCTTATGCTTTTATAAAGGCTGGACGGCTGCAGCGACCCGTCCTGACCGCAGTCTCGTCCACTCTGGTTTCCCTGGGAGCGTTTTGCTTTCTCCTCGGTCCCGGAGGACTTCAGCGTCTCCAGCTCAGGCGCCTTTCTTTTGCACAAGACACATTTGCATTACGGCCGAGGAAGACGAACTGACCCACGAGATGACGTGTAACCAAAGTCCCGGCGGGCCGAGGTGCCTCGCTGGGACCTTGGACAATGAAATGACTCGATACTTCAAACGTCTTATGGCCGTCGGTGAGATGAGCTTGATCTGTACATGCTGAGTGATGCTCTCGAGAAGAAATAAACAAATTAATAAACCATCTCAAGTTTTCTCTTCTCCCAAAGACAATTAAAGCATTCCACTGATAAACTAGAGAAATGAGAATCTACTGAGTCCAGACAACTCAGTCACTCAGTTTCAGCCCTTTGAGTTTATTTTATTACACAGTAATACAACATTGAAGTGAAGTGATAAAAGTGATTAAAACATTAATACTGGTACAGAAGAGAGCCACATACATAGTTTGCCTGGGTGAGTGAAAAACCTCCAGTGGGCTTATAAAGACAAAATTCCAGATTGCTGGGAATTTGTTATTGCATACTCCTGTTGAAACTGCAGCTGGTCTCTGCTGTTATTTGAAACCCTCCAGTATCGGCTCTTATTCTCTGGGTCTGGAGTCAAAGGGGAGAATCAGCAGATTAAGAGTCTTTTTTTTTCATCACATTTTTATGATAAAACTAGAACCGTCACTAGACTCACTGTAACCAGTTTATCAATTTACCAGAGTGAAAAAGTGTTCAGAAATTGGTCTTGTGATTACTGAGACGGGACCGGTCCATTTCAGAGAGGGAGGTTCAGCTATAATGGTTCTGTAATGGTTCTGTCGTTCCTCACAGCCTCCCTGTTGTATCATCTCTTGCCCACCAGGGGGCAGTGGTGCTGCATCAAGCAATCCATTGGAAATCAGCTGTGTGTTGTCTGAGCCTCTGTTAATTCACATTGTCTGATTGAAATAAATGTCATGAACGCCCGTGGTAACCGTGTGACTCTGCTTCCTTTCAGTTCAAGTAAGACGATGTGGTGTGTGTGTGTGTGTGTGTGTGTGTGTGTGTGTGTGTGTGTGTGTGTGTGTGTGTGTGTGTGTGTGTGTGTGTGGGGGGGGGCAGCTTTAACGTCTAGTGATGTTTCAGCCTTGTGTATGTCTGTTCTGTGATACCTGGGAAAAGGGTTTTATGCTTCATTTTTAATTCTTTGGAAACTGAATTAAGAATTGAAGCAACATGGATCTCATTGTTCACCATCAGGTTTGTCCTGAACGCCTCCTGCTCTCTCGCTGTAAATCACTTTGCATTAAAGTGTCACTTAAATGCCTGAAGTGGAAAACGTATTCTGCTCTTCTTATGCATTTATTTCATCATTACCCAGAAGCCCCAGAGCTGTGATTGGTCCACCAGGGGGCGCTCTGTTTCTATGGTGTCCATAACGAGGCTGTCGAGCAGTGATAGCCAGACTGTGTTGTTTTTCAAAACTTTATTTTCATCCATTTCAGATTATTGAAATATAAAATAGGCTTGAATATCATTTTGAAGCTTGTAAATTACAAAAATATGAAACGATACACATCATAAAATATAAAATATATGTACACGTTATAAAATAAAACTCACGTATAGCCCTTATGAAGGGGATAGTTCTGGTAGTCAATAAGACTGAGCATGTCCACTGAGACAGTGGGCTAGCATATAGCATATAGCATAGCATATAAACAGGATAAATGACTAATGCTTATTGCAGTTAGCAATATGATGCTTTTAGTTCAACATTTGAAACATGTTTTTAATAGTCATTGGTTGGTGGTTGGTGCAGACTACTGCTGGACTGGTCTGATCTTCATGACGGAGGTCTTCAGAGGACTGTTGTGTCCTTCTGAGGTGGTCCAGAACATCCCATGTCTTCTGTGCTGTTGTTTCCTGAGCATGCCGGGCCTTCTGGGATACCTGCCGTTGAGGTTTGAGTCACCACAGCTGCTGAACCACCAACCTCCTGCAATACAATGGCGTTCCTGTTTAACATGGTGCCTTAACATTACATGTTTCATTTTTCATGCATTTGGGCGGCTTAGCTTATAGTAACCTTCCCATAACTGAACTGTCACAGGTTTGATCCCGTTTGGAGTCCTTGAACACATTGAACTCCTACCTGAGGAACCTCAGCTAAATATCTAAAATATAGAAAGTAAATCCATCTTAAGGATGCTCAGCTCCCTGCACTGCCTGCAAGTGGACAATCTCTTACGGTTGACCACTAAGGAGCGAAGGAGTGACTGCGGTGTAAGTGCCTTGCTCAAGGGCACCTCAGAGGAGGAGCTTAAGGAAGCGGGCCTACCTGAGAGACGCTCGGCACAGTTGGTGTCTGCACTGAGGTCGTTGTCTCTGTCGGCGGTGGAGAAGGGAACACCCGCTGTCATGATCATCTCCACACCTCCAGGCTGCTCCAGGTGGAGGGCGTATTCCCTCTCTGCTCCATCCAATCGGAACTGGTAATGAGCCGACTGCTCCTGTCCCGTCCAATCGGAGAGCTCCACTTGCAGGGTGTACTGGCCTTGTTTGGACAGAGAGTGGATATTCTCCAATCCCAACCAAAACTCACCTGAGGGAGGAGAGCGAGTACGATTAGTGTTTGTGGCTGATGCAGGGAGAGGACGTCTGAGGGAGGGAGGAGTTTGGACTCACCATTCAGACTGCCGAAGCCTTTCTGGTAAGTTTCCCACAGCTGGTTGAACTTCTGCGATCCATCGTGGCGTTTTTGGATGACGGTCCATCCTCCTTCTGTGTGGAGACAGAAGAGACTTAACAAGATGCAGCATGAGGCATGTGTGTTAGTGTAGACCAGCAGAGAGCCAGGCCTCTCCCTGGTACTTTAAAGCTGCACTAGGCGATGTTCCACTTTGGCGGCCTCAAGTGGCAGAGAGCGGTAACTTATTTAATTTGAAGGACTTCATTACCCAGAAATCATGTAATGTGATGTCAGTAAACTGCACTCAAAATGTTTTGCTTCTTAGTGGCTGGTAGGAGTGGAGATGTTGTGGCAGTAGGTTCAACCATCATTCAGTCCAGCTTCCTCTGGACCGAGATTTCCCACCAGTGACCATTTCAACACCAGGACTTTATTTGGCCAATCTCAGTATGGAGGGATGGGACTCTCTTCTCTGTTGCGGCCCCACCCTTATGATTCAGGCCGATAACACGGAGTATTTTGACATAAAACTCTTGCCTAGTGCAGCTTTAAAGGGTGAAGTAATAGTTACTATAGAGATGGTTTATTTATTAAGTGCATTGCCAGACGAACTTTGGCATAGTTTCTGTTTGACTCACCTGAGGTCATCTCACAGAGGACGCTGAAGGGCTGGGAGCTCTGGGGCTGGATGGTGTACACGCCGCTGGATCGCTGCCCTTGAGCAAACAGATCTTGGCAATCTCTGGCCAGACCTGAGGAAACCAGTTCAGATGATGTCAGATGATTCAGCAAATAAGAGCCCTGAGGTCATGATTCCCATTGGGGCTCCAGAGGCAAACAGGACAAGAAATTACCACCAGCCACTAGCCATATACTTTTGCTGTGGCTGGTTGATAACTGGCTCCAGACAGCTGGTAAAATAGTCAAAGTGGTTGGTTACTTTTGGGATCTGGCCTGTTCAGTTTTCTTGCTGAGTGCTGGAAGAATCTGAGGAATGTCGGTGAGTTGAAAAAGCTGCTGTTTTCATTTCCCCTGACCTTTGGACTGCTCACGAGCTGCACTGCCAGCGAGGTGGGTACCATAACCTCAGGGGCAAAGATCCCCTTTGTTTGTCCTTGTGACAGTTTGGGATCCAGTTGTATGAGAACACTGTGGCAGGTGAAATGCTTGTAAGTGCTCTTGTTGGTGGAAGCAAACTGGATGGCATTTCTTCATACCTGAACTTTAAGACCTGAACACTCTTAGAGACGTTCAGGTCTTATAGTTCTCACTCTTAGTGTCACTTTTAAACTTTTAAGTTTGGGGCGACACATTTGTGTTTCAACTCAACATATCGCTGCTGTCATGTGAAAACCTTGTAACTGAGATGTTTGCTGACGTTCATGTTTTAATCTGGTTCTCCATCCCTTGGGCTGATGAAGCCCTTTCACACCCCGTTGGATAAACTCAAAAATGTACAGTGGTCAAGACGAAGCTGTTTTCCTGAAATGCTGATATTTTGGAGATACAAGGTTTTCACCCGACAGTTACAAATACATTGATACTGGTTTGACGCTATCAGAAACCAGCCAGCTCTGAACTGTTCACTGCCCCGATAAAGAAGTTCAACGCCACCAAGGTTTGTCTGCTACTACAATATTTTTATTTTTTTGAAATGCTGATATTTTGCTGTGTTGTCCCCAGCTAGATACCTGTACAGAGACACCCTCTTCTTCCTGTCTTCAGTCCTGTTCCTCGTTTGAATCTTAACCAAAAGATGTTTTGCTGCAGGATTGTGTTTCTGGTTTGACGCTATCAGAAAGCTGTTCAGTGCCCCGAGGTTTGTCTGCTACTACAATGTTTTCCTCAAAGTGATTCAGTTTTGTCCTGCACTGAGTCAGGTAAAACACCAAAGTGAATCTCGTCTCAACCATCAGTAGTGTCTCACCTGTCTCACCTGTCTCACCTGTCGGAGGGTCGCTCTGCTCTGCTTCCCCCTGCAGGGCAGTCTCTTCATCTCGGCGTCGGTGTGACTTGACTCTCTTCTGTCCGACCTGAGGGAACAGAGCGAGGTTAACAAACACCATCACCACCGTCCTGTAGCTGAAAGGTCACAGGTTCACCCCCTATGACAACCATGTGAAGCCTCTTGAAGACATTGAACCCCCCCTGTCCCGTCTTTGGATGGGCACATTGGCTAAAATGCATTAAAATGTGAATTGCGTCGCGGCGTTGGCGTACCTTGCTCTGGAGCACCTGAAGGTGCAGGTTCTGCTTCTCCAGTTTGTCTTGCTGCTGCTTGATTTTCTCCACCAGGTCGTCGATGCGTCTGTTCTGAGCCTCCAGGATCCTCTGGGAACAGCAGAAGAAGAAGAAGAAAACACCTTGTCATCTTCGCAACGTCACATCGTTGGTTCACAGATGCCAAATGTAACATCTACCCATCTAAGAGACAACAATTTGGTTTGTGAAAGTCAAATTGAAGTGAGTTTTTGAATCCACTGGTGGATGAAGAAGTTATTTTGCGTTTGTCCACATTGCACAGAAAGTTACTGTGTTGGTTTTCAGTGATAGTTATTTTGAGTTGAGTTGTAGATTGGAGAGAATTTCTTCCAACAAGCTGCAGTAATAAAATGAAGGTGATATTTTCCTCTCACCTGGATGAAGGGGACGCCACTGTGGTCGCTGTAGTTGCTCTCCATCGCTGGCTGTCTCAGCGCTCCGTCCACCTTCTCCTCCAGCCGGTCCATCCTGGAGTGAATGTTCTCGCTGTCTGCCTTCACCTCCTCAGCCATCCCCTCCACCAGTCTCCCCCTCTCCTCCACCTCCTTGGCTCTGACCTCCAGAGCTTCTTCTCGGTCCTGTTTCAGCTCGGCCACGGTGCTGTTGAAGGCCTTCAGCTTGGCGTTGACGTCTCTCATCTGGACCTTGGTCTTGTCCACGTGCTCCTTCAGGCCCTGGCCCAGCTGGAGGAGGCCGTGGGCCACCACGTTGACGTCGTCCCAGGAGGCGTATTTGTCTCTCCTCTCCATGGGGAAACTGGTTCCCACCTGCACCAGGATGGTCACCAGAAGAAGAAGCAGCAGTGGTGTCTTCATGTTTGTTGTGTCTGGTGTCTGTGGTGGTGCTGAGGTCTCGTCTCGTTCGGTCTCTGTGTTTTGTGCTGGTGGCCGGTGGGATCGTGAGGTTTATATAGTCTGCTGGCACAGTGCTGCTGCAGAGGGGCTGCTGTGATTGGCTGCTAGAGCTGAGGGGGCGTGGACTGTACAATCTGAGTTTCTTTCATCGTGGTCGCCCATGTGAGGAGTTGGACCATGATGCAATGAGCTGTCAGATTCACTGGTTCAGTGCTCGGTGACATGGGAAATGGATTCAGTTTCATTTTTACTAAAGCTCTAAAAAAAAAAAAGTCTGGATCTGGATTTAATAAATACTCTGTAAATAAATATAAAAATAAGTTAAATATTGTGTTTATTTCTTACATTTTCTTTCTGAATTAGCAGTTTTACTCCTGTTGCATCTGCACTTGCTATTCCGATATGTGTGTTAGTACACCTACAGCCTAAAACACAATGTAAACCAGCAGGACTCTGCAGGATGCTGCATCCACCAAGCCCGAGGTGAGCAGCTTGTTTTTATCCCGCTACTGTCGCTGTTCATAAACCTCCAGAAAGTCTCTCCGGCAGGAACGAGGCAGCCGCGGTGAGAAGTAGGGGAAAGTTCAACACACACACACACACACACACACACACACACACACACACACACACACACACACACACACACACACACACACACACACGGCACGTGATGTTCTGATGAAGTACAGATGGCATGTCAAACATCTGAGAAGATGTCTGGCACGTCACGGCGTTGTGACGTCCAATCTAAAAGGTATTTCTGTCTGACGCTGCCAGGGTGAGGAAACCTTCAGGAGCTTCAGCTTTATTGATTTGTTCATATAAAGAAAGACAAAACCGAAAGAGCAGAGAAAAGAGAGTTAAAAAGGAGGCTTGTAAAAACATCCGACCTGAAAAGAAACAAAAAAAATTGACACGAAAAATAAATTCACAACTGAATTGGAAAACAGCAAAATGACAACTCAGCAGTAAATCCTGCAGGAACTGAATTAATATCTGATCCTTTTTGTTTACAGCTTCAGCTTAGAGAGTAATTCAATATAATAATGGTAAACTATATCTAGTTTATAATATCTATATCTATAATAGTGATCCACCAATCAGGAGGACTGAAGCCTTTTGAAGCAGCACAGACACAATTTCTTATAACTGGTAATAATAACAGAAAAGAAAGCCGACAGCTAAAACATGTTATATTTATATTACACTTAAAGTTCTGTAAGATAAAACCAATGACGGTCGGCTGTCATAAAGACGTGGACCGGCTCAGAGGACCTTTTCTATTCGTCTTCCATGGCGAGGCTCTTAGAGAAGTACATTACATGGAACATAGAGGGACTTTTATTTTGTCGACGGGGATAGTACTGGAACCAGGGCATTTCCTGCTGATGGGATGGTCTGTGTTTGAATCCTCACTTGCTCCTGGACTCAGCTGATGTCGGCTCCTGGTCTTCCTGTCTTACTGGGCGGCATCAGAACACCATGTTCCACTGGCTGATAAGAGTTGTGCTTGGACGGGCCGGCGCATCCCGACCTCCGAATACCTTCGTATTTCACCATTTTGGTGCCAAAATATGAAATTGATGGTCTGAAACATTCAGACCATCATGGACACTGAAACCAGACACACACACACACACACACACACACACACACACACACACACACACACACACACACACACACACACACACACACACACACCCCTATTCAATGTTAGGGAGACTCTGGGAGACATTACTGCCTTTAAATGAAGAATGAAAAGCCGTAGTAGTGTTGAGGTTTCAGAGGCACAACAACACCCTCCTCTCTCAGCAGCATTACCTCACGACGTGTCCCGTCAAGCTGCAGCACCAACACAGTACTGCAGCTTCCAGTGTTTTTACTAGCGGGTTAGTGTGTGAAAGGTGAGGATGTGATCACGTGTGATCAGGAATGATCCCCCCCCCCCCCACCCAGGCTGTGTGGAGCTGGAGACGGAGGCTGGACGACAACAACACCCTCCTCATCCATCCATCACTGCCGGGCTGGTGAGTGAAGATGCATTTGACTTATGACTTATCATGTTAGGATGTTTTTAATAGTATCACACATCAAACCAAACAACTCCCAGGAAAAGTGGAATGATGAAGAGTAAGCGCACCCCCGACCTCCACACCCTTACTTCACCCCGTCAAACTACTTCCTGTTTCTAGGCGTGTCTGCTCCACCTTCTCTCACTTTCCGTGCACGGAGCGTTGCAAGATGTGGAGAGTAAAGTGAGAGGAAGAGGAGCTGGGGCAGTAAGGTCCAACTATACTACTAATGATACAGTATCAAACTAAAGTTCACCGTTAAATAACCAGGATCCAGGCGGTGAAAGGACCTGAGTTACAGTACCAGACTTTATTTGGTGCTATTGATTGATCATACAGCACTTTGGTCAACTGTGCTGTTTTAAATGTGCTTTATAAATAAAGTTGGATTGGATTGGATATTAATCTTATTTCTAAGAGCAGGTGTCAAAGTGCAAAAGTCTTCGGCACATGTAAAAAAAAAAGATGCTTTCAAAAATAATGAAATGAAAAGTTTCTTAATGTCAAAAAAATACTATAAAGACCAGATGAGTAAAACACTGATCCCCTTCCTGCAGCGAGGCCTGGCGAGGGCCTTGGCAGAGCAGGGAACCAAGTGAAGGGTTGTGTTGTCTTCAGGGATTCGCTGAACTGAAGGCAGCTGTTATTTTACTATTCAAAGTCTGAAGCTCCATTCAGCTCCAGCAGCCGACCCTTCACCCAGATCCCTCCTGCTCCTCCAGGCTGCTGGGGGCTTTCTGACGTTTACCATCCTCCTCGCCGCTTTGCTCTTTCACCTAGAAAACCAATTCTTCTTCTCCCTGCAGCATCCGTCCTCCCATCAAAGAGTGTATACAAGACACAGGCCGCAACGAAATGTAGGTCGGCGGTCGGCGTTTTGACGTAAAGCAGCGGTTGGTTGAGTTCTGCTTCAAAACACCACGTCTGCATTTCCTCAAGTTCAACATCCAGTATCTCCAGAATACAAGTTCCAGTTGTTTTCTTTCTGTCAATCCTGAGAAAAGACATCTCACTTTGGAACAGAAGTCTTCATGTTGTTCCTGTTCCTGACCTGAGCTGGGATGGAGATGCTTGTTGACGGTGAATGGCAGGCGACATGTTCATGTGAATTAACCTGCTATTCGCTTCCAACCAGAACAAAACAACCTTCAGGCACATTCTCCTTGTTTTCCAGTTCGTTCTCCGTGGGAACTGCACATCGGTATTTGGATCATAAGGAGTCGACTCGTAGTAAATACCACTGTGTTTATAGGTTCTGTGTCTCTACGTGTCAACACATCATCACTTTAGCTTAGAGGCGTTATTAACCAACCGGCTGCTGGATTGCTTTATGGCACAAATCAGGAAGGGGGCGCTGTTGTCACATAAGCCCTTCATGCTGTTTCAGAGTTCGTGTTCATCTCACCAAATCGTTCGAGTCGTTCGTCTGTTCAGTATTTAGTGAAGGTAAAGTCTCGCCATCTTCACATCTTGATTTTCCATCCAATGAGATTTCTACCTTTAAAAGTTGGACTCCGACAGTTCTCGTTAAATTGATTACCAGCACGAAACTGACGATCTGATATCTCATGTCTAATATTATTAGAACGTTCAAAGTAGTGATTTCTGGTGAATGTTAATCGATGACAATAACGTTTTTATGCAAAATGTATATTTTTGTGGATGAAACTCTTCAGTTGAGTCTGTTGGGATATAAATACCCTGTTGTAAGGCCGGTTGACCCTCTGTTAAGACGTGTATTGACCTAGCTGTGGTTCTCTGCCTCGTTGTCCTGTTACCTAACGCCGGCCGGCCGTGACTTCGGCTGTGGGAACGACCTTTCACCCAGAAACCAGAAGGAACGCCTCGGCTGTGAAATGAAGAGAAAGATGAGCTATATGTGTTTTATGTTATTATATTTTTTATATATGTTATTTCTCTGGGCTACGTTGTTTTAGACCTTCAGTGTTTCATAGATGATTTTATATGCTGCTGCTGCTTTTAATCTTTTCTGCACAAATTTGTCAATTTTCTTCTATTCAGGTGATTTTAATCGTTTATCTGGATTTCGACTAATACAGGTTTTTGAGGCCGATACTGAAACCGATATTTGTGCTGATATTCAGTATCTTTAAATTTGGCTGCTCTGTATCCAGTGCTTCCCCCAGTATTTCAATCCTGTCAGGGTCCACCAGAGGACGGTTCGGTTTCCACCTTTAAATGAAGAACTAATTTACTAAAACAAGTGAACCATTAGATGAATGGACAAAATGTGCAAAGAAAATAAAATTTCACTGCAACTGTTTTTATGGAGGTGTGGTCAGGGAGGAACCGCCATAGACGACACGATGGGAGTAACTGTACTTTTAATCCATTTTTAACACGTCTATGTTTTACGACAAACTAAAACTACTGAAACTACCGAGTAGTATGTAAAGAGATTGTTTCCTTTCAAACAAAGACGGGGTGTGTTTCTCTTCTCCAAGGCCTTGCTTAATGTAAGAGTGTTTATGACCCCTTCCTGTTTGGCCGGCCCGGCCTCTCCTCGAAGGCTGCGGTCATGAAAACATGTTTTGCTGCCGGTGGACTTTGGCGTGTCGGCGTGACAGACAGGTGTCCTATCTCTATCCTGTCAGGAAAGAGACTTTACAGCTCATTGTTCTGATACACAGCAGAGCTCTTATCTGTCCAACCTGGTGTCCTCCTCCCTGAGCACAGAGGTTCATTCAGCAGCAGGACAACTAGCTTACATTCCTAGATGACAAACATTACAAGCAATCAATAGTGAAGAGGTCGAAGTTCAACCCCCCAGCAGCCTGACCCTGCTAAGGACGCTATAGGTGGAACCAAGAGGTCTAGTCAGATAAATGTTTCTCAGAGGCGCAAATAATCTGATTGGTCGAGTTAAACCAATCAGATTATCTCTCCTTCCAGCAGCTCTGCCTGTGAAATGTTTGTAAAACTTCAGATTGATTTGCCAACAAAAAGAAATAAAGATCGAGATAAACAAAAAGGAACCGGAGAGTCTTTTTTCTACAATAAACCAGGCAGCGACTTGAGGACTAACAAAACAACACATACTTTTTAAAAGTGTAGACTGAGTAAATTGAATAAACTCTACGGAGGTTTAAGACAACAGCAGAATTATTTATAACAGACTGAGTAAAGAGAGAAAGCATGTAGAGATGGTAGAGGTGGTAGAGATGGTAGAGATGGTAGAGGTGGTAGAGATGGTAGAGATGGTAGAGATGGTGGAGATGGTGGAGATGGTAGAGGTGGTAGAGGTGGTGGAGATGGTAGAGATGGTGGAGATGGTGGAGATGGTAGAGGTGGTAGAGGTGGTAGAGGTGGTAGAGATGGTAGAGGTGGTAGAGATGGTAGAGATGGTAGAGATGGTGGAGATGGTGGAGATGGTAGAGGTGGTAGAGGTGGTAGAGATGGTAGAGATGGTGGAGATGGTGGAGATGGTAGAGGTGGTAGAGGTGGTGGAGATGGTAGAGGTGGTAGAGATGGTAGAGATGGTAGAGGTGGTAGAGATGGTGGAGATGGTGGAGATGGTGGAGGTGGTGGAGATGGTAGAGATGGTAGAGGTGGTAGAGGTGGTAGAGATGGTAGAGTGGTAGAGGTGGTAGAGATGGTAGAGATGGTAGAGGTGGTAGAGATGGTGGAGATGGTGGAGATGGTGGAGGTGGTGGAGATGGTAGAGATGGTAGAGGTGGTAGAGGTGGTAGAGATGGTAGAGGTGGTAGAGATGTGTGGTAATGTCTTTGTTCGATGGAGTTTCTCCTTCAGGCTGCAGTGAAAACAACATGACCCATAGAAATACTGACTCTGTTCTCCTGTAACTCAAAGAGGTCGATCAAAACCCACCAGATCACATTTCTACTGAAGGTTCAGACATGTGGAGCTGCTGTGAGCAGCCAATCAGATAATTGCACAGCCTTTTCCCATTACATGCAGTTTCAGTTTTCCACTCCTGAATGAAAACAGCTCACTCATGGAAACGGTGACTCAGATGAGAAGCAGTCGTGCCAAATCTGCATCACGGCCGCCGCCCAGGTCCTCTGGCAGAACAGACTGGGTGGTCAGTCGCCGTGATGCGTTCCCAACAGAACATCATGCTGAGATATGAGGGAACCCGTCCAGTACAGGGTGGGTCAGACTGATGGATGGAAACTTCACAAGGTCAATGTAGAGAAAGGGTTTGTATCAGAATGACCTTGTGTGACATTGCAGTACTTTACTGACCTGATCTATCTGCAGGGGTTGATTGGGTTGGTGATCAATACCAGTGACTCAGTGATTACTGTACTGGTCTGGAACAAAAACTACCCCGACATTTTCCAGACACTCCCAATCCCTCCGTCGTTTCAGCTACCAAGGTAAAAATCCAAATAATACCAAAGCAGTTTTATTCCAGCATCCATCAAGGTGATTTCATCTCACTAGACGTTTCTAGCTTACTGCTCTCTAGTCTTTACATGTGACTTTACTGTTTGTGTCAATAGCAGGCCACCGTAGCTGTGATGTTTTTCTAGCATGCAGGGTCCCTACAGTCATGGAAAACCTGGAAAAGTGTGTTTTCCAGGCCTGGAAACGCTCCAACCAGTGAAGTGTTGAATGTTCCAGCTTGGCTGCTTGTTGATCCACTTCAGATCAGAAATGTCCTGATAGTTTCAGTCCTGAGAGATAGTTGGAGCAGACATAAGACCAGGACATTCACACCACATGATCAACGGAGAACAGAGACTCTGATGGATCCTGGTCCTGGAGATGCTGCTGGAGGTCCTGGGATAGTCTTGGAGTAGTCCTGGAGGTGCAGGAACTCTGAGTCACTTCACCGCCGTGATTTTCCACTGACTCAAAATCACAGTAATTCTTTGATGAGGAAAAAGCTTGTCAGGGACGACGTGAAGAACCACCTCCCTCAGGCGGCAGGCAGAGCTGATGATCGGATTTATGGCTGCTTGGGCAACAAATAGTCAGAGTGGAAGTTTAAACCTCCAGGACATGAGTTATGTGTCTGCAAGTTTGAATCTGCAAGAATGAAAATAATTTATCGGGGAATTTCTTCATCTTGTTTTAATGGTTTGAGTTGATATTTCTTCTTATTAACATTATTTAGAACTGATACAAAGCAAAATGTTTAAATGTTTGAGAAATGTTGGTATGAAAATTTAATATATCTAAACATCTTTCTCATGTTGTCACCAGATATGAACCCATGTTGCTGCTAATACTCAAACTAAGTGTTGCTGCTGCTTGTGCTTTTACTTTGAAACAGGAAAATATATTAAATTATTAATTAAATTATTTTTTAATGATGTAATCCTGTTTGATACATATCATCTGACCAAACATTTTCATTAGTTTTTGATAAATGATGAAACAACAGAGTGATAGTGGACATGAGTTTAACTCAACAGCACTGAGATGCTTATCAGTAACCCAGGGTGTGTGTGTGTGTGTGTGTGTGTGTGTGTGTGTGTGTGTGTGTGTGTGTGTGTGTGTGTGTGTGTGTGTGTCTGTCTGTCTCCTGGGGGCCGTCCAGTCCACTGTGACCATCTGAGCTGGAGGTCAGGCTGACCTGGAGGGACCGGCCCCAGCTTCCTCCATCTGTTGGTGGACAGGAAGCCGTTCGTCCTTCAGGTAAACAGCTTGACGCTCTGCTGCTGAACCCAGACGGATCATCGACGAGTTATCAACGTCTTATATTGAACAGCTAGTTAGTTTAGTGTAAACTGAACTGTACTTGGCCACAGAATAACATATCTAAAGGGACATGAAGTCATGTTATTGCCCCCTATCTGTGGCCAGGAGGAATTGCAACAACATCGGCAGGTCTCTGGTAAGCTACGGTGGCCTGTAACTGACATAAATAATAAAGTCACATTCTCCCCGATAGAGAGCAGTAAGCTAGCTAACTCCAGATCCAGCAGAACCTTGTAGTTGCTTACAGTGACTACTGAGGGCAGCGCGAGCCAACTGCACATTTCCCTAAAGCCTTAACATCAAAACCACCTGGCTAATATTGTGTAGGTCCCTCTGACCCGTGGAGGCCTGGACTCCACCAGACCTCTGAAGGTGTCCTGTGGTCTCTGGCACCAAGACGTTAGCAAGTCAACACCTTGAACTCTTGGTCATGTTCCTCAAACCATTCCTGAACAATGTCTGCAGTGTGGCAGGACGCATCATCCTGCTGGAAGAGACCACCGCCATCAGGGAACACCGTTGCCATGAAGGGGTGTACTTGGTCTGCGACATGTTGAGGTTGGTGGTACGAGTCAAAGTAACATCCACATGAACACCAGGACTCAAGGTTTCCCAGCAGAACTTTGCCCAGAGCATCACACTGCCTCTGCCGGCTTGCCTTCTTCCCAGAATGCATCCTGGTGCCATCTCTTCCCCAGCTAAACGACGCACACACACCCGGCCGTCCACATGATGTACGAGTTTTGTGTAGTTCCTCATAGGAGGTTCATCACATGTTTCCTCAATGATAACTATCTAAAGAACTATTGATGGTATTGATAAGCATCTTTTATCCTCAGGATGGGGAGGGTTGACCTGGGTTGACCTGGTTTGACCTGGGTTGACCTGGGTTGACCTGGGTTGATCTGGTTTGACCCCCCCCCCCCCCATCACAGTGTGATGTTGGTCATTAGCTACTGATTTCTCCCCAGGGTCTCTATAAGAGCAGCGTTCCTGTCCACCTGCCAGACGCTGTATTGTTCCTCGGGTCACCGGAGAGTTGAGGCTTCCTCACTTGGAGGTCACCAAGTTTCCTTCACACGCCTCCTTTTCTCCTGCAGAAGAAGACTTCTGGGTGTTAATCATCACCGCTGCAGTTTCTACACGTTTACATTTCTCCCTCCCAGGGGCTTTTATTTTGTGTGTGTTTGTGTTTTTGTTTTTTTATGCTCTTCCCAGAGATCACCTGTCAATCAAACAGTGTGTCCAGTACTGTGACGTCTTTCTCCTGCCCAGTTCTTCTTCTGTTGCAAATAAAAAAGGTGGGTGAGTTTTGATGGATTTACCCTCCGCTACGTGTCTAGTTAGCTAGTTAGCTAGTTAGTTAGCTAGTTAGTTAGTTGTCATGTTGATGTAAACATTGATGGACAGAGACAGAGCTCTTCACAGATATGCTATCCCAGCATGCCCCTCACTGCACCAGCATGACCTTTCACCTCCACCAGGGTGTTTATGAACTGGTTGTCATGGTAACTAGATCAGGTTCAGCCCTGCTGTCTGTCTGTCCCCTCCAGCTAAATGAACCAGTGGGTCTGAAGTTGTGTTGACAGGCCTGCATGTGTCTCTGTGTGTCTGAATGGCAACAGCGCCCTCTACTGCATGGAGGAAGAGCATCATGGAGGAAGAGCATCATGGAGGTAGAACATCATGGAGGTAGAGCATCATGGAGGTAGAGCATCATGGAGGTAGAGCATCATGGAGGTAGAGCATCATGGAGGTAGAGCATCATGGAGGTAGAGCATCATGGAGGTAGAGCATCATGGAGGTAGAGCATCGCATCATGGAGGAAGAGCATCATGGAGGAAGAGCATCATGGAGGTAGAGCATCATGGAGGTAGAGCATCATGGAGGTAGAGCATCATGGAGGTAGAGCATGGCTCTTCTATAGGAACACAACTTTGGTATGACCAATAGATTCAGTTGTGAGTGCTAATAACAATAATAATAATAATAATAGTAATAATAATAATAACAACAACAATAATAATAACAATATAAGAATGATAATAATAATATAATATGATATAATATAATATAATAACAACAATATAATAATAATAATAATAATAATAATAATAATAATAATAATAATAACCTACCACCGGGAGGTCAGAGGTCAGAAGTCAGGCTCTGGAGCTGGTAGGGATTCACCCTTCAGCAGGGTGGAGCTTGGCCTCCTTACTCTTTACTCTAAGTCTTGTTTTTTCCAGCGACCCGTAAAAGGCTCTGGCAGACATTAACAAGGTGTCCGCCAACACTTCACAGACAGGAAGTAGCTCCTCAAGACAGGAAGTAGCTCCTGAAGACAGGAGGCTCGTAAAGAGGTAAGCTGTTGTTTTTAACACATCTTGCCGCTGCATGAGAACCAGAGAGACAGACAGACCGACAGACCGACAGACAGACAGAAACAGACAGACAGACAGACAGACAGCTCTTTGGTTTGTGTTGTTGGTTTGGTGTGTTTTGAATCGTCACTTCCTGTGGGCGGAGCCATGACCCAACCCACGCCAGGTGGACGCTGAGCTCTGCTACTTCCTGGTTCAGACAGACAGGTTAGAGTCGTACCTCGTCAGCTTTAACATGCTCTTGAACCTGACTGAGGCTTCCACAGTGTTTCCCTCACATCTCTTTCCCTTTTCACGTGGAGTGTATTTTATTCCCATATGGTTTGTTGCTGCTGCCGCCAGCAGAGTGGAATGACCCGTCTGACCTCCAGTAACCTCTCTCATTAGATCACAGCAGGTCTTTAATCAATCCTGTTGCTCAGATCCCAGAACAAAAACATCACGCAGAAGAAATCAGTCAGGAAACTCCCGTTGTGTCTGGCGGTCTGTCTAACGAGGTTACAGTCACGTGACAGAACAGCAGCGCTTCACTGATTATCTGATCCCACTATTATTGACTCTTTCTGCTAACAGGTCCAATAAGAGTCTCACAGCTTCATACTGTATTCAGGTTCCCGATACCTTTCTTGCTTTTTATAATAATAATAATAATAATAATAATAATAATTATAACTTTAATTTAAGAGCTCCTTTCAAAGTACCCAAGGCACCTAACAAGAAGAAAGAGAGACATTTATGATATTTAACTTTAATTCTTATTTTTCCCGGTAGAAGTGAATGGAGTCTACAGTCAAGGTAATTATATGACTTTAATTAAGTCTTTCAAATGAGTTAAACTTTTACTTTTATTATATTGTGTTTCAATAAAGTGGCATTTGGTTATATTGTGGCGGGTGTTGTGATTTTGGCGCCATCTGACCAGCGGGATGAACAAGTCCCGCCCCCCTCTGTCGTCACCAGACACCGGCCCCGGATCTCCCTCCTCATTGAGACACTCGGCTGTCTGTCATTGACTTATTAAAACAGTGAAGGGTGGCAAGCGCAAGAAAGCTGCGTCAAGTTAGTCAGAGTTTGTCACGTTAGGCCGGAAACGGGTTTTTTTACTTTCAAAATATAAGCATAGAATTTGCGACTTAAAAAATGAATAGGCTCAATTCGTATGTGATTTGATTTCAGTTTCTGATGCAATCCTCTACAAAATTCTCTGTAATGAATGCAGTTTAAAGTTTACTACAATAAAACTGCAATACTTCAGCCAAAAAGATACTCAAATAAAATTACTGACTTAAAAAAAAACACTCAAAAAACTGCAAGCACACAAAATAGCTTATCGGTTACAGTAACTTGAGTAACTGTAATCTGTTACTTCCTCCACTGGGTATATGTTGTGTGTTTGTGTTTTGTTAACCTCCAGGCTTCAGAACCGTTGCTCCTCATCTGTGGGTCCAAATGGACTTTTGCAAGGTATCAGAACCCTTCAGGCTGTCTGGTTTATTTATAAGGCCTTTACGTCCGTGAACATATTCTCTGGAAATGACATTTTGGAGATACACATCACCCAGTTAACAGACCTGCAAAAGGTTTCAGAATAACAACAATCAGAAACTAAACCACTAAAATAACTTCACTTTGGCACATTGGCGGGTCTCTGGTACAGCCTACGGTGGCCTGTAATGGACAGAAACATCACATTTTTATTTCCAAACAGAGTACAGGCCTGAAAGTGGCCTGAACTGTTGCAGCTGGCCAAGCAATCAGTGAGTTACTGGTATTGATCAACAACCATATCAACCCCTCAGATATATTATGCTCATTTTGTGCTATGAGGCAGAAAACCCCTTAGTTACTGCATCTTTTTTTAAAACACACTTTTAGTGCAGCTTTTCGACAGTTTTATTTTGAAAGTTCTGACCGGACGTCCTGTTTATATCTCGGTTACCTTGACACCGCTGAGCGGGGTGTTTTCCCGTCCCGTCTGAGTTTATGACTTTGTGCCGGAATGCCGTGAGCAGCCAGTCTGACAGGACGGAGGCAGGGCAGGAGGTAAGAGCCGCACATATCGATTCATCCGCATCGATTGATCCTTGCATGATCGACTTTCTCGACAAACGGCAAAATATTCAGGCGTTTCCACTTCCACTGTGTATCTAAATCAGGACTTTTAGAAGTTCAGAAGTTTTATGTGCTGGAATATTAATAAAAAGTAAAGTTATTCTCCGAGCTGCGTTAAAAGAAACCACTTGTAAAGTTTATTTGAACAGTTTTCCATACATGTTGAGAGAAGAGTTGCGTTAGAGAAGCTGCGTGTTGTGAAGTGTTGCGTCCGGAACCCAACCCAGATGGAAGATCTATAATACTCCTATAATACTCCTATAATACTCCTATAATACTCCTATAATACTCCTATAGGAAGTACAGTGAGGCTGTGGTCCCTAATAGTGAGTTCATAGTGACCTTGTTGTACTTCGTGGTGTTCCTGTGGTACCACGGTGGTTTTCCTACAAGATATTCTAGTGTTGCTGTGATATTTGTGTAGTATTCTTCTCTACTGTATTATGGTCTTACTGAAGTCATTTTTTGTAACCACTCCTGTTTTCATGACTTTGTGAGTCATGGTTGTAATGTCATGCAGTTGGTCCAGTGGGTGCCAGCTGGTTTGCAGCTTTATCAGTAGAAACAACAATGAAATGTTAGATTGATTTTTAATCCCATCATCTCAAATGACTTCTTCAATCCTTGAGATGTAAAACTGGTTTGTCACAAACGCACCAGTTCGTGTCTCAACACTAAAAGTGTGTTTCAGCAGAAATGATGAGTTTGTACAGCAACATGGAGTCAGGAAGCTCAGCCTGGTTCTGATATAAAACAGCCCCATAAAACAATAGGGGTAGGACTGGAAACCCCCCCGCCCGTCAGAAGTGGGTTGTTTCCACTCTCATCTCCCTCCACGGTGTCGCCTGTCTTTCATTATCTCCTGCATTATCTCGGCCTCCTCAATTTTCTCCCCTCTATAATCTGCGGTGTTGGATATTCAATGACTCACAAATTTGTGGAATTTGTCGGCTTCGGTTGTTTTCCTGCACCGGCGGGGCGTTTGATGCCCCCTGCCTCGCCGGGTCGGACCGCCTCAACGCTGCTCATCATGTGAGTGGGTTTCCTGTGTCGGCCAGTTGAGTCTGATGACCCCCGACCTGCAGCACGCTCCTCTGTGAGACACCAGCACCGCTACAAGATGGCTGGATGGGATCACTTTCACTAAAATGTCCAATCAGTGAATGTTGACTTGTTGTCCTCCCCAACACTTCAACATGTTGGTGATGTTGGTTCATCTGGTCCATCTGTTGTTCTTCTTCCTGCCACAAGACAGGCTGAGTTTTGAGTTAGTTATCTCTATCTCTCCAATAGCTGATTGTTCAGGTCTGTTATCTGGGGTTTGCTGAAAGGCATTCTGGGAAATGTAGCAAATCACTAACTGAGGTAGAAGTAGACGAGGCAGGTTGAGGGAAAGTGGAAACACCAAAAACGTAAATAAACACTTTTGAGATCTACCAGTGGGAGATGGGAGGTTTTTCCCGTTAACCTTTCAAGGCGTTTTGGTCGTGTTGATGGAGCAGCGATGTAAAAATACCACGCCAATAAACATCACAACAGTTCTAACATCTGTTCTTCATGTGAGAAGTCACTGGGAAGTGTGAGAGGAAAACAAACCAACAAACCAGTAGCAGAGACCGCCCGTCTCCACGCTGCTGATCCCTGATCAGCTTCCTGCGTCTGAAGATGGACGAGAGTCTTGAAGTACAAAGTGACTCGTCTTCTCAGCCTGAACCAGGAAGTGATGCTGCAGCAGAGGAGAGCATCTCATCCCCACTGACACCGTAGAGACACCCTATTGGCCCAAATGAAGTCCTGGTGTCGGGTCACTTCTCCGCCCACAGGAAGTGACAAACCAAAACTATTGTATTGTTTTTATTTATGCCCCAGTATTGTATTGTACTGTATTGTACTGTATTGTACTGTATTGAACTGTATTGAACTGTATTGAACTGTATTGTATTGTATTGTATTGTATTGTATTGTATTGTACCTCTGTTGATGGAAAAGGATGAAAATATAATAGGAGAGGAAATTAATTTTGACTCATTTCAGCCACCAGGGTGCTAACAGCTAACAGCTAACAGCTAACTGGTTGATAACTCCTCCACTGTTAACTGATGTCATGTTATAAAAGAAGAAGAGAACATAACAGACCAAACACACTGAGAGCTGTACAGTAGAAATAAACCAGTCAATAAAGATCCTGTTTGAAGGATCAGACCTGAACTGGAGGCTCTGCAGCAGATCAGAGACGTTGAGTCTTCCTGCAACAGGACCAGATCAGAGACGTTGAGTCTTCCTGCAACAGGACCCCGCGGGTTGACTTACCTCCAAAATAGAAACACTGTAAATTTAGTGATGAGTGTCGCGCTGAGGACGTTCCCCCGGCTGAACCGGCCAGAGGAAGATTGGTGCCGTTACTTTTCCTTCCATCTGTATGTCCTTCCTTTTTCATCTGTATGCTTTATTTACCGTGGAGGACCGTTGAGTCGATGACCGGTCCGGTCAGGTCCGATGCACCATGGTGGTGTGATGCTGTGAGAAAAGCTGCACTTTGCTTTTCAACGTAAAGATCTTTTCAACCTGGATCTCAAGTTGAGCCTCCCTCCCCCAGACATTTAGACGCCGTAGATTCGCCATTTACCCAAATAAAATTGTGGTGTCTGGACACTTCTCCGCCGGCAGGAAGTGACGAATCCAAACTTCAGAGTGAAATCCGGCGAGGCTCCGCCCAGAGGAAGCTGGACTCACCAACGTTCTCCTCTCTCGTTCCTTTCGGCTGGTTGGTGAACACGAGCAGTTCACTGACATATTACAGGATTTCTGTTGAAGTTCAAGTTACCTCTTGCTGCCACTCGGAGCAGTGCAGCTTCAACACCGCCGGTCTGATTTCTCTGTCATCAAGATATGGTTTTAACAAGCCTGTCTCCCCCGCCACAGTAAGCTGATCCACTGATTGCAATCACCACAGTGATTCCAGGAGACGCTTGTCAGAAAACCGCTGTGGTTCATTTATCTTTTAAGGTTCAAGAATTTTTCTTAGGCAGCAATTAGCGTGAAGCGCTCGGCCTCCTGGGAACCCGACAGCAGAACCCTCTCACCATAATCAGCAGGCATCCAGGCTTTGAACATGGAAACTACCACTTTCTGCTTCATGCCAGCCTCTGATGGAGGAGGGGTGAAGATCTTCAGAGGTTCAGCTCAGGTCTCAGCAGCGATACAGGATATTGAACGATGTACAAGAACTACATGGCCTGCTGCACTGTAGCGTGTCCTGTCAGACGTCCTGGTGGGAGGAGCCTCTTTCAATTGCCCCACCCAAGGTTTCCTCCATTTTTTTTCTTCATAGAGGCAGATTACTAGACTCACTATGTCCTCCTCTCTATTGAATCCCTTCAGTCCTCTTCTACCCGTTACTCTGATCATATTCTCTAACATCTCATTGGTCATGATTGAACGTCACCTGAGGCGTTCCTGTTCCTGTCTCTTTCAGCATCAAGCATTCTGCTCTGTCATAAATCTGATTGCTGATCAGCCTGATTTGTAAAGTCCTCTGAGGCTTGCTCCTGATAGAGGGCTGTATAAATA